>OU342740.1:162934475-163248932 GCA_910589775.1 Avena eriantha | reverse complement strand
GTAAGTGAGAGATTCCCTAGAATAAGCTAGTATAGGGCCAGTTGACAAGTTCATTTCAGAAATACTAAATAGGGATCTAAGACTAATCCTGCATGACAAAGATCTTCAATACTCGGCTACAACCAGGGAAACTGATGTTGGCTCACTTACCGCTCTCACCATGAACAATATATCCAGAATCAGAAGATGTACTCCCTCCAATCCATATTAACGTTCTCAGATTTGTCTAGATTCAGATGTATCTAGTCAAGTTTTAGTGCTAGATACATCCGAATCTAGATAAATCTAAAAACATTAATTTGGATCGGAGGGAGTATTTAAAGATGCCCTATGTACTTGTGTTGCCCGGTTAGCAATTCCATGCTCAACCTTTAACTGACCACAGTTATCTACTTTCAACACCATTTTCTGAATCTAGGTTGATAGCAGTTCTAATTTGATATTTTAATCTGCACAAGGTCATATACCAAATATGTTGGAGGCATATATAAGAAAGCTATAACCCACCGAGAAAATCGGTATAGGCTGCCCAACTAGCTGCAACTGCCTAAACTAAATACAAAGAGCTGATTTGGAGGTAACTTATTTCTAATCTTTTACTCCCTCTGTTCCAAAATATAAGATGTTATAGCTTTTTTGAAAGGAATGAATCTAGACACATTTTAGTGTGTAGGTTCGGAGTGAATCTACACACTAAATGCGTCTAGATACACTCTTTTCACAAAAGCTAAAACATCTTACAAGAATAATGCATTGATTAATAGTCGTATGTTACAAAATTACTAAATGCTTAAGTGTTAACCTTTAACAAAGCTGGATACAAGTATTAAAACTAAATCTTCGCAAATTTCCCTAGTCCTCCCCATAAGAAGAAAAATCAAAAGAATGCAACATACCAACGGAAATACATAACAACATACCAAGTTGTTATTTGTAAGGTTTGAGCTAGATTTCTTCATTTTGGCCTACAAAGCATAAAATTTATAAAAAATTAAGCAAGCATCAAAACTGAAAAGGGAATATAGAAAACTGCAAATACATCGGGAAAGACAGTGAACAAGGTCCTAACATATCCTGTATATTGTATGACCCTATATTGTCATTTTGAGATAATAATAAATGCATTTGTGCTCATTTGGCAGAAACTAAAACTTAAGGATCTCCATCTTCATTCAATTAATTCTCATTTTACCCTCAGTCAACCTGCAAAGTAAGTCAGCGAAAAAGTACGGATCTTCTTATAATAACCTAGAAAATTGCAACATGACAAGTTAGTTTGATGATATAAAAAGGATATTAATTTGTTTCCTACTCCAAGACTGATTCCACAAAATAAAACAACCATCTACGTCTTTTGTAACCCAAGATTCTAACATCACTTTAACTAGACTGTAAATTAAATTGTAGAGTGAGCTCAAGTTCAGCTAAAAAGTAAATCACCAGTTCAGTCCAGGAGAAAAACAATGAAGCAGCAAACATGAACCAAGCAGCGAAATTTAAGAAAACGTTGACCCCCGGGGAATGATCCCTCGCGGGCTATACGTTGTTAGGTAGATGAGACCTCTCCAGCAGCGGATTGTACGCGCTCGGATAACACCCCGTTTAATTCGGTCCCCACGGGGAGTCGAACCCGGGTGGGCTGGATGCGCACTCGCTAGCATTGCCACCAAGCCAACGCTTGGTTCTCAAGCAGCGAAATTTAAGATGTAACCGCTCATTAAGAGATCTTTTATTCCAATTGTCCATTCAATTCTTGGATCATCAGAACAAGCATATAATCATACAAAATATAATAATATTATAAGATATGCTCACACTTTATTCTATTACGGGCATTTCCTCAAATAGCAACAACATAACATCAAGACAAGGAATGAACTGATTGGGGGTAGAGGTTCTTCTCATGCAGCGCCGTTGCGACTTGGCCGCTGACGTTGAGTCCATCGCTACTTTTATCACATGAAAAGAAGACCATGAACCACAACATTTTTATTATGTTATTCAATTTTCAAAAGCTATACATTTGACACTGACCGAGAGAATTAAAAAGGTGAATGGCTACCTCTGGTGTACATACACAAAATTTCATGTTGATGACTTATCATGTGGCATGTGCCTAGATGAACCTGAGAAGTACTTAGTCCGCCTGTTCTTTGAATGTGGACTTCCCTAAAGTCTTTGCCTGAAAATGAAAAATCAAAAGATTGAAACATACCAGGTTGTTATGTGGCTATTTTGAAGTTGATTTGTTACCCCTTTTGACCTACATAGCACAAAGTATATAGCAAAATTTAAGTAACTTTCAAATTTAGTAGGGAATGTAATGATTTTATATACGAAAATGGACTTCGAGGCCAAGCACTAACATGACCAACTCTTACAGTCTGGATATATCCATATTGTCGATGCAGTTTCCATGTCCAGTCTCTTTGACACCATTAATAATAACTCTAGTATTGACCTAAAGACATATTTCTTCATCCATAGATGTTTTCTCTTCACTCACTATTGTTCATTTTACAGAAAACTAATAGAATTCAGATTTTTCCAGAAATTTCTAGAAACACACATATACTCCCTCCATCTCAAAATAGAGGTCGAAAATTTGCCTAATTTTGGATGTATCTAGACACTATTTAGTACTAGATACATCCAAATTTTGACAAATTTGCGACATCTATTTTCAAGCGGTGGGAGTACAATTTATGAACATAAAAAGGAAATATTAAATAAACTATGAACACCACACAGAACACAACTATGCTCATGTGACGGAGATAACATTAATGAGAAGGACATGTAAATACATAGAGCAAAAGGTCGGTACAGTTAATTATACAAAACAACAAAACCTTATTGTGTTGGATATTATTTCTGAGTACCTTATGACTATGCGGCTTACATAGTAAAGATGATCCAGCACAATCCTGACTGGATTGGTGAAGTACTCCGTATTCACTTTCTACAGTCAAGGATCAGTTGAACTATACATAAAGAGGAAGCAGTCTGGTGAATGGGAACCGTAATGTACTCACCTGACATTTGGGGACGATCTTAATACAAATTCTGCATGAACTCCAATAAGCAGAAATTTTTGTTTCAGACAAGGGCAAATCACAGCACAAATAACTAGAAATATAACTAACTGCTCAAAGGAATCAGTAGTTAGCATAACTATGTTGCAGGCGTTGTTGAGGGGTCTAGTGGTCACCACTCACCAGTTTATAATAATTCAATGCCCAAATTGAATTGGTAGCTTTCACATTTAAAGTTTACCTATCACAATTAATAGATAATCAGGATAACTGTAGATGCATACAAGATGACAGGGCATTTCTGTGAGATTACACACTCAAAGTCAGTCTCTGATCCAGCAAATGCAGAAACTGGTGGAGACTCGAGAAGACTAGAAGGTAGGGGACAGTTGGAAAAATGCAAAGGGGAAGCCACAACCTACCGTAATAAAAATAAATTGTCTAAAAAATTCCTAAACCTAGATTTTGTATGCAGTGTGGCATTAGAAATTCCCAAAGGCGCGAGCCACATAGAATTACTCAAGGGGACATACCATTTAGTTGAACTCGCGAGAACGGAACAATAGATCAGAGCCATCGAACGGGCGACGGGATGGATCACGGCTGATCGACTAGGGCAGATCAACATCTCAAAAAAAAAAAAAAAGACTAGGGCACATCAAGGGAGAGGTTGGATTGATACCTACTGATTTTGAGCGTGCGCCCGTCCTTGTTCACAACTCGTCAGCCAGTCCGCCATCTACAGCAATGGCAACTCGGCTCTTCCATGGCCACGGCGGAGGGGAAATCATGATGAACCCACAATCAGGAAATAGCGCACTGGAGTAGGGAAAACCTAGATTTAATAGTTGGGCTTGACATCTAAGAGCATGTATAACGTGAGGTGTTTAGAGGAGTGCTTATAAAAATAAACCGATCATTTTGCTAAGCATTGGTGCTTATTTGCATAGAAGAGGTGCTTAGTTAGGCATCTATCTAGTATAAATAAGCACCGGTGCTTAACAAAAAACCGGTTTATTTTACTAAGCTCTGCTCTAAGCACCTTGCATTGTACATGCTCTAAGATGGATCTGAGGAGCTCAAGCCTAGGTGGAGGTACCGTGAAAGCAGATTAGATTTTCGACGAGCGGTTGAAAAAATGCAGTGGCGGCTGAAATCATGGAGACCAGTGGAAAGGTGGGTGATGTTATATATGATTGGATATTTCGTTATTTTTTCGCAGGTTATTAGGTATTTCTTTCGCAAAGCGAAAAGCGCGAAGCTTTTCTTATAAGCGCTAAAGCTAAAATAGTTAGCGCCACGAGCGAAAACACTTTGGATTAGTTTTGGGTTTTAGACGCGCCTACTAACCTTGTTTCTTTTCCTTAAAAGAAAGTTAACCTCAGTTTAAAAAATAATATCTATCTTTTACCATTATAAAAAGGCACAACCCCTACTTCAAGAGATGTAATGTAAAACGTCATGAAAATCGTCTCAACACTTCTATTGATCGACAAAAGTATTTAATTGATGTCCCTTAAATAAGAATACTATGACGCTATGCCAAACGATTTCACGGAGCGTCCCTACATAGAAGTGCTCTACCATTTTAGAGACGAAAATAAAGGCGTCGCTTATAGAACGTCTCTACGTGATAAATTTGTTGTAGTGACAAATGCAATGACACTGGTTGATCCATGTGTGCTTTGTGGAAAGAACACACATGCAATGACTCTGGTGCTGGTTTTAGTATAAAAACACACATGCAATGACTCTAGTGCTAGTTTTAGTATAAGAACGCACATGCAATCATTCTAGTGGGTCCATATGTGGTTTGTGAAAATAACACACATGCAATGACTCTAGTGGATCCATATGTGGTTTGTGGAAAAGAACACACGTGCAATGAACAATGATGGAGCCATAAGTGGTTTGTGGAAAGAACACACATGCAGTGAATACTGGTGGATCCATATGTGATTTGTGAAAAGAACACACATGCAATGCCATTGGTTGATTCATATGTGGTTTGTGAAAAGAACACAGATGCAATGCCATTGGTTAATCCATGTGTGGTTTGTGAAAAGAACACACATGCAATGACTCTAGTGGATCCATATGTGGTCTACAGAAAGAACACACATGCAATAACCACTAGTTGATCCATGTGTGGTTCATGATAGGAACACTGGTGGATCCATATGTGGTTCTTGATAGGAACACACATGCAATGACATTGGTTGACCCATGTGTCGTTCATGACAGGAACACACATGCAATGACACTAGTTGATCCATATGTGGTTTGTGGAAACAACACACATGCAATGACACTGGTATATCCATGTGTGGTTTGTGGAAAGAACACACATGCAATGACTCTAGTGCTGGTTTTAGTATAAGAACACACATGCAATGACTCTAGTGGGTCCATATGTGGTTTGTGAAAAGAACACACATGCAATGACTCTAGTGGATCCATTCGTGGTTTGTGGAAAAGAACACACATGCAATGAGCACTGGTTGATCCATATGTGGTTTGTGGAAAGAACACACATGCAATGACACTGGTTGATCCATGTGTTGTTTGTAGAAAGAACACACATGCAATGACTCTAGTGCTGGTTTTAGTATAAGAACACACATGAAATGACTCTAGTGGGTCCATATGTGGTTTGTGGAAAGAACACACATGCAATGACTCCAGTGGATCCATTTGTGGTTTGTGGAAAAGAACACACATGCAATGAACACTAATGGATCCATAAGGCCTCGTTTTGCAGGAGAGGATTGTAGTGTTTTGCCGAGTATTACCCTGGCCTGGTCTCAAAACGCTAGAAAACTCGTGTAGGCCGTTTTGCAGACAGGTTTTCGTTGGGCTAAGCCCCCACAATCCTAGGAAAACCCTTCAATCCCCGTGTAACTCATGGCACGCCTGCTCCCTAGCGTTTCTACAATCGCTTGACGCGTCGTAGCTCCGGTGGCTCCGTTGCTAGGTCAAACTAGAGCGGCGCTAGAGATAAACGGGAGGAGAGGATTGGGCTGGAATCTAGGGGTCTGGGTGTGACAAGTGTTTTCACCAAATCCCCTTTGGTTTATACTCTATAATCCCAGATAAAACACCTCTGCAGAAAAAGGCCTAATTGGTTTGTGGAAAGAACACACATGCAGTGAACACTGGTGGATCCATATGTCATTTGTGAAGAGAACACACATGCAATGCCATTGGTTGATCCATATGTGGTTTGTGAAAAGAACACACATGCAATGCCATTGGTTAATCCATGTGTGGTTTGTGGAAAGAACACACATGCAATGACTCTAGTGGATCCATATGTGGTTTGTGGAAAAGAACACACATGCAATGAACACTGGTTGATCCATGTGTGGTTCATGACAGGAACACACATGCAATGACACTGGTTGATCCATGTGTGGTTCTTGACAGGAACACACAAGCAATGATTCTAGTGCTGGTTTTAGTATAAGAACACACATGCAATGACTCTAGTGGTTCCATATGTGGTTTGTGAAAAGAACACACATGCAATGACTATAGTGGATCCATATGTGGTTTGTGGAAAAGAACACACATGCAATGAACACTGGTGGATCCATAAGTGGTTTGTGGAAAGAACACACATGCAATGAACACTGGTGGATCCATATGTGATTTGTGAACAGAACACACATGCAATGCCATTGGTAGATCCATATGTGGTTTGTGAAAAGAATACACATGCAATGGCATTGGTTAATCCATGTGTGGTTTGTCGAAAGAACACACATGCAATGACTCTAGTGGATCCATATGTGGTCTGCGAAAAGAACACACATGCAATAACCACTGGTTGATCCATGTGTGGTTCATGACAGGAACACACATGCAATGAACACTGGTCGATCCATATGTGGTTCTTGACAGGAACACACATGCAATGACATTGGTTGATCCATGTGTGGTTCATGGCAGGAACACACATGCAATGACATTGGTTCATGCATATGTGGTTTATGGAAAGAACACACATGCAATAATACTGGTTGATGCATATGTGGTTTGTGGAAAGAGCACACATGCAATGACACTGGTGGCTCCTAATGTGGTTCATGATAGGAACACACATGCAATGACTCTAGTGGATACATATGTGGTTTGTGGAAAGAACACACATGCAATGAACTCTAGTGGATCTATCTTGGCATAATTTGATGTATGCCACGATGTATTTCATTGTAAAAGACACCCACTTTTCATTTTTATACTACTCAACTTTGCTCTCCTAGTTTTGCCCCTCTCTCTCTCTTTCGTAGAAGCCCAAACCCGTGCCCACTCTGTCTTCTACGCCCTGATTGGTTGTCACAGTTGTCACGCGGATCGTGCGCACCAACCGTTGATCCTGTGTGATCCAACGAGGCTTGTTGCACACGTCGTGCCCTTCACAGGACAGCGCGAGACAGCACGGACGTCTCCCTCAACGAGACTTCTACAAGAAGGAACACGCTGCCATCCATTGAAAAAGTCGTCGAGGGGTCATGTCATGTTTAATCTAGTCTGGAAAGGCTACAAGTCTACTGCACAACAACTGGTCATCCACGGCCCACGGGCTATACCATTTTTACTACACAGCGCGCCTGCACTCTCACTTCCGATAGGCCCCCACCACACGAACCTTCCATGCGGTAGCCGCAGCCGGAAGAGCTACCTACCGGGGCCCTCGAGGAGGCCTAAACGTCCCCGCATTAAAACCACAGTCTATCGGGTCCTCCATTCAAACTCATCCACTACTCTCTCTTCCCTATCTAGCAAAACCCCACAATCTTGAACTTACTTGCACGAACCTTCTCCATGAAACCAGTGCGTGGGGGTGAGTATCTGGGCATCGCCGCTGGGGTGGTGCTTCACGCGGCAGATCTGGAGGAGCATCACGCAGCACAAGGCGATGAGGACGTGCAGTTCAACCCATTGGGGGACCATGTGGTTGCCGGTGTTGATGACTTCGAAGGCGCCGATGAGGGAGTGGAGTTCGACAAACACGCTCCGCTCGTGTACCTAGAGGTACATCTATTTCTACATGTTTCATATTTTCTGCTCGAGCTTAATCTATCCTGGCATCATAAAAAATCTAGTCCTAATGATTAGATGCAACGTACGAACCAGTACATGGAGAGATCTAGTATGTTCTGAATGAATCCATATTATTTATTTATTAATAAGTTACCAAGAACACAAACCACATTAATTTAGGAGCAAGTTGGGGAGACGGCCGTAATGAACTGCTGAACCTGTATAGACATGTTATTGCATCGAAAGTAACTCGGAATGGTGGAAGGAATATATATTTATTATTTTGCTCATTTCGGTTTGTATTCCATACATTACAGGTGGATTCAAGTGAGATGGACTATGACAAGGAGACTAGGGATAACAAGAGCCGCCATGTCATGAAGAAGCTCAAGAGCGGGATAATCCCTTTACGCACTCGACTTGGGGAGCTTAGGTGCCCTTTCTATAAGAAATGAATCAACCCGAGGATTGCCAGCTTGATTCCACATGAGGTTGGCATCGGTAAAAGCCCAGCTAGTAAACACAAGTCGGTGACCAAGGCTAAGCACGCTGCTTATGGAAAATTCCTGAGGGGGTATGTCAAGACCAGACTATTGTCCCCTTACTTAGGAATCAACAACTTCTAGCCGACCAACCCGTCACTGTGCTGGCCCGGCCACTAATAATATTTAGTTCTCTTACCGTATCTAGACCCTTCAACTATGGGGATTTCTATTTTCGTACCCTTTAAAATATATTCAAGTTCATCTGTTTATGGAGTTAAAGTTCTGGTGGCATACTCATTATTTTGCATGGATAGAGGGGTGCCCCCGATAGATATAAGGGTTATCCTATCTGCTAGATCACAGAGGATCAACGGTTGGTAGGCACGATCCGTGTGACAACTGTCTCGACCAATCAGAGCGTAGTAGCGAAGATGAGCATAGGTGCGAGAGCTGGATACAAAGAGAGGGGAAAATGGAGTAGCACTTAAGAACCAAGGGAAAAACTGAGTAAAACTTAAAAACCAAGGGCTAAACTGAGTAGAACTTAAAAACCAAGGGCAAGCGTGACAAAGGGATTCAAATAGAAAATAAAATGATTTAAAAATGGAACCAAAATGTCAGTGTTACGCTCGAGGGAAAAACTGAGTACAACTGAATCGCCAGGGTTAGACACGAGGGAAAAACGCGACTCACGGTACGCTTGTGCAGTGCACGGGGCGGTAGCGGACACGTGTGGCCATGCACGGTGCATTAGCGTACGCGGTACATGGTAGTGCAACGAAACGTCGCTTCCCTTCTCCTTTAATAGAGGCCTCCCCAGTCCCACTCATCACGCACTCGCTCACTCAACTGTCTCCACTACCCCATCACCTTCTGCAAACGCCCACCAAAACTCCAACCACGTCGGTGATGGAGAAGAATGGCATGGTGTCCATCAGCGCCTCCAAGGCTGCCGGCGAGGAGCCCCCGTCCCCGTACAGACCCTCGTCCTCGTCCCCGCATCCACCGTAGCCGCCGGCGAGGAGGCCCCCGTCGGTCTCGGACAGATCCCGCTCGGCTGGGACCCCTACGAGGAGGTTGTCTACATAAGGCCGGAGAACCCCTACGACACCAGCATCGCCAACCCATGGTCGGAGGTAACCAGGGTTTTCTCCCCTTCCCTTGTTCTTCCCCCGTTCCCATCGTTGGATGCTAGATCGTATGTTATTAGGGCTCAGCTGTTCGTATTTTTACAGTAGCTAATCCTCTTGTGTTAGATCTCGATTATCGATGAATCCCCCTGCTCGTAGTTGGGATCAGTATTCGATTTGGTTTGAGATTTGGGGAATAATCGGGAGATCTCATTCGGTTAATTTATGCAAAAAATCAATCCCGATAATCAAAGTATCTCAATCATGTCCTTATTTCACTCTACTGTTTTTTTCCAACAGGAGGATAGCAGCGACCTCCGTAGCGACGACGAGTCCAAGAACACCAAGACTCGTCATGTGCTGAGGAGGTTAATGTCCGGTTAGTACAACAACTTCTTTGCGGGCGATGTGTACATGTGCCCCTTCTGCCCCACCAGGAGGCTCCGCGCCACGGACTTCAACTCCCTCGTGAAGCATGCCGAGGATGTGAGGACCTGCGGCGAGTCCGTGAATGTCCATGGCTTCATGGCTAAGCACCAGGCGCTCGTTCTTCACCTCCGCAACCTCCAGAAGGTGGCTATCGAGGAGGGTCGCATGCCCCCGATCAGACCCAAGGCGCCCAAGGTCAAGGGGCTGGGCAGAAAGTAGTGGAGGAGGCGCTAGAGGGAGGAGGCGGATGCCCTCCTGGCAGAGGCCACGAGGGGCCACTGATCAGCTGCTGCTGCTGCTATGAAGCAGCTTCTTTTGTCTTGTTTGTGTTGAACCTATCAGCTGCTGCCGATGCTGCTGAGCAGCCTAATTGTTGAACCTCATTACGTACCATACTATATAACCTATATTAGCTGCTTTATCTACATCTGCTCTGTTTACTGAATTTATTAATGGTTCTGGTTTGTTTTGCTGCTCTAGATTTGCTACCAGATTGAGGAAAAACGAGGGCAAAAGGAACAATGAATGAAGAGAGAAGCTGCTCTAGATTCCCTAGAAGGCCGCCTAGAAGGCCCAAACTTTCTCACTGCTTGTCAAGGATCCTCAATCTCTTTGCCGTCTACCGTCTTCGCAAGAAGGTGGCCGACCTCGAGAAGACCATCAAGGAGCAAGAAGCTCAGCTTGCAGGAAAGGAAGAAGAGGAGGAAGGTGAAGACCTCCAGGGAGATATGGACTCTTACCTCAGCAACGATGATGACTTTCTGGAGGAGGATGCCGTGGAATTCTACACCGACGATGATGACTCCGACTTCATCGATGATGAGTAGATGCACTAGAGCACTATCATAGATTGAGGAGTACCGGTCCCATTTTATCGTAGCTTACAGAATGGTTCTTAAAACCATCTGTTTTCCTTTGTTGTTGTGGTGTGTGTGTGTTTGTATCGTGTGCTTGTTTGAATGAATGAGAAGTTAGTTGCAAAACCTGAGTCAAACTCAAAGTTTTAGCTTTGAAATCAAAACCATGAACCTTAGAACTTTCCCTCTTACCCCTTTATCTACCTCGATCTTCAGATGACTCGTGGAAACCCCGGAGGGAGCAGCTCATCGCAGGACCCAATGCTGCAGATTATGCAGATGCTAGTTGCAGACCGTGAAGCAAGCAGGGTAGAATGCCAAGCCAACCTAGCAACACTGCAGCAGATAGCCGAGATGGCCCAAAAGAACCAAGGGCATGGAAATCAGGATCATGAAGGATCCAAACTGAAGAACTTTAAAAATACCAATCCCCCAATATTTAGCACTTTGGAGAACCCCCTAGATGCTGATGACTGGTTGCAGACAATGGAGAACAATTTAGAAGTAGCCAGAGTTGATGACAATGAGAAAGTTCTCTTTGCCACCCACTATTTGGTAGGAGATGCAAGAGCATGGTGGAACAACATCCGCACGATGAACCATGGTCAAGTGATGACATGGTAAGCCTACAAAATCAAGTTCAGTCGCACCCACGTGCCGCAGGGTCTAGTCACCAGAACGAGGGATGAATTCAGAGAGCTGAAGCAAGGCAGAATGACTGTAGTGGAGTACCGTGACAGATTCCCGTCCCTTGCAAGGTATGCACCTGATGAGATCAACACGGAGGCCAAGAAAAAGGAGAGATTCCTGAACGGACTGCATGATGAGATGCACACTGTCCTCGTCAACATCCGTTTCGAGCATCTCGAAGAGCTAGTCGACTCTGCCCTTCAGATGGAAGGGAAGATTAACCAAGCAAATGACAACTGCAAACGTCGTATGATGCACCAAGCTGGATCCAATAGTCACCAGAAGTACCGTCCCAACCCATCTGTAGGATATGCACCAAGGAACAACCGACCCCCAATGTCTAGCCCAAGCTACCCCAACCGTAGCGGAGGCAATGTGAAGTCCGGAGGGAACAACAACAACCCTAGCAACACCAGCAATTTCAACTGTGCACCTCCCAAGAGAAACAACAACAACAACACTACACCCAGAACTGGAAGCAATGTTGTGCCTGTCGCAGCTAAAGACAAGTCTCAGATCACTTGTTTCGAGTGTGGAGTGAAGGGTCACTATTCCAATGAGTGCCCCAAGAAGACTGCCGCCACAGCCAATGTGAATGCCCCATCTCAACAGCAGCGTCGTGTTCAACCAGGAAGAAGATTTGCCCCAGGGAACCCTCGCAACCGTAACGGTCGTCTCTTCCACATGAACGTCGAAGAAGCCCAAGAAGCGCCAGATGTAGTGCTGGGTATGTTTTCTGTCAACTCAGTTTTAGCCAGATTATTGTTTGATTTTGGAGCATCGCACTCATTTGTCACCGAAGAATTTGCATGCACTAGTAAGATTCACCCAACCAACGTGAAGCATGTCATGATAGTTCAAATTCCCGGTTCAACTACAAAATCTAGAAAAATTTGCAAAGTTGTGCCTATTAGAATACATGGGATAAATTTTTATGCTTGATTACAAGTACTATTATATTAGCAATTGGATGCTATGTTAGCAACATTCAACCAAGCGCATCGCCATGGAGATCACTAGTATTATTCTTCGACAAGAAAGATGGAGGCAACCATTTGTGCACCTATTACAGAAAGCTGAATGACATCACTATCAAAAACAAGTAACCACTGCCAAAGATAGAGGATCTGTTTGATCAGTTGACTGGTGCCCAAGTATTCTCAAAGATTGATCTTAGGAATGGTTATCACCAACTTAAGATTCATGCAACGGATATTACAAAGACCGCCTTTACTACTTGTTATGGATTATACGAGTATACGCTCATGTCTTTTGGATTAACTAATTCCCCTGCTTATTTCACGAATCGCATGAATAAGATCTTTATGAATTTTGTGGATAAGTTTGTCGTGTTGTTTATCGACGATATTCTTATCTACTCCAAATTAGAAGAAGACAATGAGCAACATATGAGAATCATCCTTGAAACCCTTAGAGAGCATCGGTTGTATGCCAAGTTCAGCAAATGTGAGTTTTGGCTGAAAGAAGTAGGATTCCAATATATATTGTGTCTGCCGGAGGAGTCTTTGTTGATCCCACCAAGATCAGAGATGTTGAAGCATGGGAAGCCCCAACCACTCAAACCCAAGTCCGTGCATTTCTCGGATTAGCGGGATATTACCGCAAGTTCGTAGAAGGATTTTCGAGCATCGCTAGACCCATGACCCAATTGCTGAAGAAGGACAAGAAGTTTGAATGGACCAACAAATGTGAAGCCAGTTTCCAAGAGCTCAAGAAGAGATTGATTTTAGTGCCGATATTGATCATGCGAGATATCAAGAAGCCATTTGATGTGTATTGTGATGCATCCAAGATTGGTCTCAGATATGTATTGATGCAAGAAGGCAAAGTTATCGCTTATCTGTCTCGGCAACTGAAGCAGCATGAGCAGAACTATCCGACCCATGACCTTGAATTAGCAACCATAGTTTTGGCATTGTTGACCTGGCGTCATTATCTTATTGGAAATCACTGTGAGATTTACTCAGATCACAAGAGCTTGAAGTATATTTTCACTCAGAAGGAGCTGAATATGAGGCAAAGGAGATGGATAGAGGTAATCAAGGATTATGACCATGACATTCACTATCACCCTGGCAAAGCCAATGTGGTAGCGGATGCTCTTAGCAGATTGTCGTGTAGGCTAAACACCATGATCAAGGAGAAGCAACCTGGTTTGTATGAGGAGTTGGAGCAGTTTAGAACTAAGCTTGTTAGCAAAGGGTTTCTAACTAGCATTGAACTTCAACCCACTTTGATTAGCCAAATCAAGGAAGCCAGAAGGGAAATGAAAGTAACGACGGAATCAAACATCGTATTGGTATAGGAAAAGTACCTGGATTCACCGAAGATGAAGAAGGAGTTCTGTGGTATAAAGGACGTATCTATGTGCCAACAGATTCGGAACTGAAGCAAGTTATCATGCAGGAAGCTCATGATACTCTTTATTCTATCCATCCCGGAGGAACGAAGATGTATCAAGATTTGAAAGAGCAGTTTTGGTGGCACAACACGAAGAGAGAAATCAGAAGCTACATCACCAAGTGTGACATATGTCAAAGAGTCAAAGCAGAACATCAGAGACCCGTAGGACTGTTGCAACCATTGCAGATTCCGGAATGGAAATGGGATTCCGTCAGAATGGACTTTATTACCGGTTTGCCTACTTCTAGTTGGGGAAATGACTCAATCTGGGTCATCATTGATATACTGTGTAAGGTAGCCCACTTTATACCTGTCAAGACTACCTACCAGAGTTCGAAGCTAGCAGAGTTGTACATTGCTAGAATTGTTAGTCTGCATGGAACCCCCAAGACCATAGTATCAGATCGAGGAACCCAATTTACCTCGAGATTTTGGCAGAAAGTCCAAGAAGGATTAGGAACCAAGTTGAACTTCAGCACAGCTTATCACCCGCAAACTGATGGACAGACTGAAAAAGTCAACCAAATCTTAGAGGATATGTTGAGAGCTTGTGTTTTGGAGTATGGATCAAAATGGGAAGACTGCCTGCCGTTCGCAGAATTCTCATATAACAACAGTTATCAACCCAGTTTTCAAATGGCCCCATTTGAGTTCCTATACGGAAGAAAATGCCGTACCCCTTTGAATTGGTCGCAAGTAGGAGAGAGTCAGATTTTTGGACCCTACATTCTCCGAGAAGCTGAAGAAAAGGTTCACAAAGTCCGTGAGCACCTCAAGACCTCCCAATCCAGACAGAAGAGTTATGCTGACAAGAGAAGGAGAGACCTAACTTTCAATGTCGGAGATTTTGTGTATCTCAAGGTTTCGCCATTGAAGGGAACACACCGCTTTAGTCTGAAAGGAAAGTTAGCCCCCAGATATATTGGACCATTCAAGATTCTGAATCACCGAGGAGAAGTATCGTATCAACTGGAACTGCTAGAGGAGATGTCAGCCATCCACAATGTGTTCCATATCACGTTACTTCGCAAATGCCTAGAAGTGCTGGAGAAGACCAAAGTTTTCAAGAACATCGATCACCGAGCATTTGATATCAACAAGGATCTAACATATCGTGAAGTGCCCATCCGTATCTTAGAAGAAGCTTACATAACCACCAGGACCCGGAGTATCAAATTTCTCAAGATTCAATGGAGCAACCATACTGAAGGAGAAGCCATATGGGAGCGGGAAGATTACATTAGGACAAAGTTTCCAGATCTCTTTAGTTCCTAGTTTTCTTTCGTAAATCTCGGGACGATATTTTGTTTAAGGGGGGAAGGTTTGTAACATCCCAAAACTTAATCCAAGGTTAATCAAGATCAAACCTACCCAATTTAGGGTTAACAAAAACTTTTCCATTTAAAATAATTAAGCATTCATATGTGCGTGCATGTAAATTAGGATTTGATTTGAATTGCCATGTTTGAGTGATCCATTGGTTGTAAAATGATTCTAAGGTGAATTAAACATCATTTAGATCATTCCCAAACAAATCCCAAAGGAAAATAAATCAAAAAGAATAAATTAAGGAAATGGTCATTTGTGCCATTTTAATCAACTAGGTCACTTTAGGTGTTCCTAGGACTCAAATGCCAACAGAGAAAATTGTGGATCTTTGCACCCCTTGCTAGTACAAGTAGTGATGTGCCAAGGCCCACTTTGTGATCTCCCAAAATCATTCAAACTCTAATTTTAAAAGACATTTGAAAATCGAATCTAGTTCATATATATAGATCACATTAATTCAAAAACCACCCAAATGAACTCCATTTCAAAAACCCAAGCAAACCTATATGCTTAAGCATGTGACAAGCCACCCCACAAAAAATCTTTCAAAAATTCAAAAGTTTCTTTCTTGCGGCCATTTTTACAAACACCTTATGGGCACAAATCAAACAAAAACCAAAAACACTAGTGTGAGGAGTGGTCTGGCCAAACTTGTCCCCCACATAGCCACCAACCCTCTCCACTGCTTCCCCTACCCTTTCCTAGCCCGACCAAGCACTGTGTCCACGACCAAACGGTCATGGACATCAATGCCGAGCCCACTCGAGCACCTCACCGGCGACAGCGCGCCACAACAGCCACCAGCCTCGCCCACCTTGCCCAATGTGTCGCTCGTGGTCCACCTCCACCGCCAGGCCAGCCCCAGCTCGAGGACATAGCGAGGAACAGCCAGGAACCGCCGCGCCTGGAGCTTATCTGCCATGCCGATGTCGCCCGCAGAGCACGCACGGTTCCCCGCTCAACCAGACCACACCTCGCTCCCGCCGCCCACCTACATGATCACCACCGCCCCAGGAAGCTGCCAGACACGCCCGTTTTCTCGACCGTGACCCGTAGCCGCCTGCCACCGCGAAACTCGTCGTCGACAGAAACATCGTGCGCGCCGCACCGCTTGCTTATCCTGACCACAATCCACTGCACACGCACTTTCCGTGACACTCGCCAGGTCACTGCCCACCGTCCTAGTCCACCGCCCAAGACCCTAGCCCGCTGTATCATCGTCACCGATGAGCTCCGCCCATGCCGCCCTGCCGCCTCGTCGCGCCTATTGAAGGAGGCCTCCCCAGCATCGTTTCCTCACACCACTCTCATCCACTCCCCCTTAGAACCCTCCCAGATCCCCACCGGAGCAAGCCGTAGTCCGCAGCGCCGGAATTTCACCGGAGTCTGCCGCGGAGGGAGAAGAAGGGAGCCGTTGATCCAGGCCATCTCCCGGGACGCCGCCAGTACCAAGAGAACCGCCGTCGTCAACTTGTTCGTTCGTCCGCCTCGCCGCACTAGCTAGAGCCCTGGTACATACCCAGTAGACCCCCACCGGCCGTTTAGGGTTCGGTCTCGCCGGCGACTAGTCTGTCGTCGACGACGATCGTGAGCCGTTGATCTGTGTTCTAATCATGCGGCCTAGATCGTCCCGTACCGTTTCGGGTTTTATGTGCCGCTGACATGCGGGACCAGCCTGTCAGTATCCCTCTACGCCGCTGACCGTTACTGGGCCGGCCCATTTAGTTTTCTGCGCTGACCCAGTTAATTCAAATTAGGATTTTCTATTTAGACTTCAAATCAATTCTATCCCTTAGTTCAAAAATCAATTCAAAAAGTTTTACAAATACAAATGGAGTGATTCAAATTTTGTTGGAAAGGTAATGAAAATCTCTATCCAAGACCATTGGATTTATATCATTTAGAGTTAGAGATCTCTCCTAGTAAAAATAACAAGACATACGCATTTGCACATTCAAACATTTTTCTAAAATCAACCATAATAGATTTTGAGTTGATTCCAACTCTCAAAAATCACATTTAACCATACCTATCTGAATATATAATAATATTAAGGTTTGAATGCAGTGACTTTGGACTAGTACCAAAATAATGCTATATATGCATTTCTAGTCACTTTAATTCATTAATTACTAAACCTAAACTCCTTAAAATGTGATCCAACATTTAAATCACATTGCCATATGTTAGAATATGTGGTGATGACATGTGTCCACATGATCCCATATTTTAATTGGAGAATATTAAATCTTAGTTAATTTCAATGAGTAGAAATTACTTTTCTCAAATAAAAAGAAGGAAGCTAGTAAATTAAACCTTGTGATGCTTATGATGATAATAGATCATAAAATGTGTGCCTTAGTATGCTAAGTAGACTAGTTAAGTATTTATTTGGTGATTGTGTATCCCGTATGTATTTATAGACGATTGTACCGACCAAGCTTTCGAGGAGGAGGAGTTCTACCAAGAGGAGGAGGAAGAAAACTTCAACCACTGCACCAACCAAGGCAAGCTATTGTTAGCAAGCTAGAATTAAGCTAGATAACCTAAGAAATATGCATTAGGCATGCTTTGGTTATACCACTTTGACTATTACCTACCCCAAGTTTTATTTCCAAGCTTTTACTTTCTTTACTTTATTAAAGTCTTTTACTTGTTTGAAGGTAGCATAAAAAGTATAAAACTTGACCTATCTAGATAACCTTAGATGTCATTCTATGGCATGAGATTGAGATTAGAATCCCACCTTAGTGAACACTCTTAACTTAGTAGTTTAGAGATAAACCAAAACTTGATTCACTTTAGATGGGAATACTTGGTGAAAATGACTTGTGAAAACCTTGGAATGATGAGTCATTCTATTGAGATATTTTGACATGTGTTGAGAAACACCAATGGTTTATGGTGATGAAAATGTTGAGGCATGAGCCTTAGCCCTCTTACAAAACTGATGGTTGGGTTCGGATGCGATACCATTCCAATTTTACCGTACAACCACAATACCTGAATTGGGTAAGGCTTAGCCGGAAGTTTATAGCATTAGTATTAGTTCCCTCGTGGGAGAGGTTTGAGCTGAGGATACCTCTCAATGTTGTCCACCTATGCAGTGCCCAAGATGACAGATGGTCATGGTTGGGAGGCCATACTCAACGGAGAGGTGCTTATACTAGGGTGTGTAAACAAAAGGTTATGTTTAATTATCTGCATACTAAGTATGATGATTCAGGGTTATCCCTGACAGATGTATCGAATCTTGTGGTGAAAGTGTACTACCTCTGCAGAGTGTCAAACTATTCGAATAGCCGCGTCCGCGGTTATGGACAGTTGGAGTGGCCATACTGTTCCGTTGTCAGATGTTTTCAAAACAACTTATGAAATGGATTGTGACTTGACTTGACCACAACAGAGTTGTGACCATGATGATTTAAGTTCCCTCTTAGGTGATTTCAAACTTTATTTTATCTTTCTTTGTTTCTGAACTCAGCTTAGGTTTCAAACTTAACTTTACAAATAAACATAGAGTTAGAAGTTTCCCACTAGAACTACCTTACTTGTTAGTGATAGTTTGCGAGTACTTAAAGAGTACTCATGGCTTTTGTCCCTGGCTATTCTATGGCCAGACTATGAAGGAGACTACCAAGATGAAGGACAACAGGACGGCCATGATAACTAGGACTATCTTCCATCGTCAGCATTGTCTGTGCCCCTGAAGATGGACCCCACCTCTACGCTTATTACTTTATTCCGCTGCTTGTTGTATTAAGACTGGATCATGAGATCCTTTATTCGTGTAAGAGCTTATTATGGTTTGTAATGGATGATGTACTGTGATATCCAATCTGTTATGTCTCGCAAAAATGGTAATCCTGGGATTGCGTGGTATGGCATAATAGGCATCTGGGATTAAAAATCCGGGTGTTGATAGGATATCACAGTACATCATCCATTACAAACCATAATAAGGTCTTACACGAATAAAGGATCTCATGATCTAGTCTTAATACAACAAGAAGCAAAATAAATAATAAGCGTAGCGGTGGGGTCCATCTTCAGGAGCACATGCAATGCTGAGGATGGAAGATAGTCCTAGTTATCATAGCCATCCTGCTGTCCTTCATCTTGGTAGTCTCCTTCATAGTCTAGCCACGGGAATAGCCAGGGACAAAAGCCATGAGTACTCTTTAAGTACTCGCAAACTACCACTAACAAGTAAGATAGTTCTAGTAGGAATGCTAACTCCAAGTTCATTTGTAAAGTTAAGTTTGAAACCTAAGCCGAGTTCAGAAACAAAGAAAGATAAAATAAAGTTTGAAATCACCTAAGTGGGAACTTAATTGTCATAGTCACAACTCTGTTGTGGTCAAGTTATGTCACAATTCATTTCATAAATTGTTTTGAAAACATCTGACAACGGAACAGTATGGCCACTCCAACTGTCCATAACCGCGGACGCGGCTATTCGAATAGTTTGACACTCTGCAGAGGTGGTACACTTTCAGCACAAGATTCGATACATCTATCAGGGATAACCCTGAATCATCATACTTGGTATGCAGATAATCAAACATAACCTTTCCTTTACACACCCTAGTATAAGCACCTCTCCTATGAGTATGGCCTCCCAACCATGACCATCTGTCATCTTGGGCACTGCATAGGTGGACAACATTGAGAGGTAGCCTCAGCTCAAACCTCTCCCGCGAGGGAACTAATACTAATGCATATAAACTTCTGGCTAAGATTTACCCAATTCAGGTATTGTGGTTGTACGATAAAATTGGAATGGTATCGCATCTGAACCCAACCATAAGTTTTGTAAAAGGGCTAAGACTCATGCCTCAGCATTTTCATCATCATAAACCATTTGTGTCTCTCCACACATGTCAAAACATCTCAATAGAATGACTCATAATTCCAAGGTTTTCATAATTCATTTTCACCAAGTATTCCCATCTAAAGTGAATCAAATTTTGGTTTAGCTCTAAACTACTAGGTTAAGAGTGTTCACTAATATGTGGTGATAATCTCAATCTCATGCCATAGAATGACATCTAAATCTAACTAGATAGGTCAAGTTTTATACTTTTTATGCTACCTTTAAACAAGTAAAGGACTTTAATAAAGTAAAGAAAGTAAAGCTTCAAAATAAAACTTGGGGTAGGTAAATAGTCAAAGTGGTATAACCAAAGCATGCCCAACTCATCTTGCTTAGGTTATCTAGCTTAATTCTAGCTTGCTAACAATAGCTTGCCTTGGTTGGTGCAGTGGTTGAAGTTTTCTTCCTCCTCCTCTTGGTAGAACTCCTCATCCTCGAAAGCTTGGTCGGTTGTAACACCCTCAAATCGGCCCTATGCAAGTTTTAGCCCTTTCCGCCAAACCCGCATAGAAACGATTCAAGGGCGCCCACCAGGCACTTTCATGCGGGTGGAAAACGAAGTAATACCATTACACAACAGCCCTCAATGGGACCCACAGAACATATATATATATATACAACAGCGACTCAACGAGTCAAGATTACAGATATACAATACAAAGATCCAAATCACCTCGAAATCGATCCAACGTCCGAGTATGGACAAGAAGCAAATTGGGCTAAGAGCCCTGAAGAATAACCAATGGCGTCGATAACCCTGTCTAGGCCAAGCCGGAAGGGTAACCGTGCTAACGACGTCAATCTCAAACCTGCTAAACAAAAGGGGGTGCCGACAAAGGGCAAAGGAAAAAGAGGAGCGTCAGTACTGAGGCCAGTACACGGCGAGGCTAGAATTCGGCGGTCCTCGCCTACATAGGTATGGTGGACTGAAGCGGCAGCGCAGCAGCACTAAACAACCTATAGAGACTCAGTAAAACTGTCGACAATTAGAGAGGGATAAGAAAGACCTATTCGAATCCAACCTGATACTAACACCAATCATACCCATCCTGGTTTTCCCCCTCAAGACCAAACGAGGAAGTCAAACCGAGGAACTCACACAGTTGGCAGTTTCATTCATTCGGTTGTAGTTGAAGCACTTACTAGTCAGATATAGATAGCATGAGTCATCCTAAAGCATAAGTAGTAGGCAGTTTTAGTTAACATTCCGTTGTAGTTGGAACATTTACTAGTCAGATATAATTGTCCTGAGGAATCCCAAAACCCAACAGTTGTTGGCACTTTTATCACATTCCATTGGAGTTGCAATACTTACTAGGCAGGTGTAGTAGGACACAGATCACCACAGATCCACCAGTTGTTGGCATTTTTATTATCCATTCCATTGTAGTGAAGCTGAATTACTAGTCATATATTAAGTCAAATTTATAGCACTACTTTAGTTATGCTTGTCTATGATCAAGATACTGTGCTCCAAGTCATCCATAACCGCGGACACGGCTTTCATAAAGATTTACCCTACAGGGGTGCACAAATAGCAACACACACTCGATCAACCTCGGAAAAACCAACTCAAAACCCAACGAGGCATTCACGACAAAGCAATCACAGGATTCATAAAATATTTCAGGGGGCCACCCCATTAAGCTACACGCAACGAAGTTGGCCGGCTCCGAGACGGACCCAAGGTTTGTGCCAATGGCTGTAAACGATTGGGAACCCCAAAGTGTGACTGGGTTTGTCGATACCACGAAAACACTCTACATCCTAAATAGTACAGGTTCTCCCCGCACAATCTTAATAAAATAGTAACATGGCATAAGTACAGGATAGTAAATAAAACCCCAAACTAGTTTGTGGCCCCAAGAAATAGAAATGAATCAAGCTCTGGCTCAGGGGGGGGGGTCCATAAGGTCTCCCGGATGTGGATAGTGCGAATAGTCAAGGAACAGGTATCAAGTACACGGGGTCCTACGGGACACAAGTGAGCGTGGAAGAACCAAATAACATCTATTGCCCATCGATGCCTCTGTATTAGTTATATCTAGCATTTTAATAGTTGTATTTAAAGTCATGATCCTCTCCACCATAAACATCTGCCAGCATTCCATCAACTGTGGTACTTGACAACACAAGATCGCACCTGAGCAAGCAACTACGACTCGCAAGGCCAGCTATCTACCAAACACAGGTAATAGGAGGTGTCCAAGGCAATATAGAGGATGCACGGGATATAACTGGTGTACGGAAACTAAAGCATCGCGACACGGGTAGCAATAGATCAACAGGAGGAAATAAAGACTATAAATGCAAAATAGGTAGAAGGGGGAGAGATGCTCGCCTGGGAAACACTACCGAAGGATCATATCCAGAGAACTTGTCGATACTCGCATCAACTCATCGGCCTAATCCGCGAAGAAGCAAACATTAGAAGGAACACCGGATGCAATATTTAATACTACGGCAGAAGATCCGGCATGCTTATGATATGATGCAGATGCGGTGCAATTAGGCAGTATTAAGCGGAACCGGGGTCCCGACAATTAATTAATAGGTTCCAGTTATTTAGAAACCTCGCAAATTAAGTGTTGTATTAACAGGGCGAAACATGGCATCGGTTCGCTACACCAATTTAAATGGAGTCCGAAATAAGACAAAGATATCCCGCATAAACACTCCATATTAATTATGAGGTGAATCGGCATAATGCCCCCAAACCACAGACAGGTATGCATGCATGAACAACTTAATATGCAACAAGTTATATATATAGCATTTATAAAATAGGGGCGCGGGAAAAGGTTCACACATCTGGGTTCGGAAGATCTTGTGTTCCGGGGGTCCGGGGTTCGGTCTCAGGGTTCGATGGGGACGGCGAGGTTCGGATTCAAGATGGAGAACTTGTCGTGTCGCGACGGAGAACTTGGGTGCCAAGCGGTCGATCTTGTCGTCGATGGCGAACTTGAGTGGATCGGGTACCAGGGTCTTCGAATGCGTGTAGACGGTCATGGCGTCCGGGATGAGGAACTTGGCGTATCTGGCGGTGATCTTGGCGGTCTTCGGGTTCGGGTCTTGGCGCCCGAGAGGACGTACTTGGTGGTTCCGAGAAGGAGGTCTTGTCGCATTTGATTGATCGGTCCTCGGGGTCGAAGAACTTGGCGCGCCAGGGTTCAGTCTTCGGAACTTCGGGGTCTTGTCGGGGATAATCTTCACCTCCGGGAACGGGGTTTCGACAGCGACAATGAAGATCATGTCGTTCCGAGGGCTTCGGGTTCCGTGAAGATCTTGTCTTAATCCTCCGGTTCATGCGACTCCTCCGGGCGAACTTGGATCGGCGCTAGGATCTTCGAGTAGCACCATGTTCAAACTATCTCCACCGTGTCCACAACTTTGTAGCACCACATCGCCAAACTGCTCACCAACACACTAACATCCACCACACGGCTCTTCATCACTATGACGACGCGCAGAACAGACACACAAGGACCAAGGTGCCGGAAGCGCGCACGAGCAGGCGTGCTTGGAAATAGCGGCTCGCACGGCAGGAGGCCCCGAGGCAGAGTGTTAGGCAGCGGCTGGAAAGGACGGCAGGGCCCCGACGAGCGGCACGGTCGTGGCCATGGATGGAGGGAGCCGAGCTGTGGTAGGTGGTGAGAGCGGCGGCGATGCGGACTTGGCGGCGGGGATGAGGGCGGCCCGATGGCGGCGCGGGGCCTCGAGCTCTAGCGAGGACGGGAGGGAACGAGCGACGCGCAGAGCAGGTAGAGGGCAGCGGAGCTATGCATCGGGGAAGGAAGAGGAAGGGGAAGACGGGGGCGACAGGGGGTCGCTGGGGGAGAGGGGATCGGTCGACGGCGAGGTCGGGGAAGAGGAAGGCGGGGCCCCGGTGGGCCTAGGGCCAAGCGGCGGCGCAAGCGGAGGCAGAGGAGAGAGGCGGCGGAGGGGAGAGGTGGTCGGAGGCGGGGCGCCATGGCTATGGGGACGAGGAGGAGGGAGACCAGGTGCAGCGCGAGGAAGGGGAGGGATCGGGGTTGTGCCGCTAGATGCGCTTGGCCCGACGGACGGAGCTGCGGGGCGGGGAGCGCCGGTGGAAGGGGAAGGCGCGGGGGAGACGGGCAAGGCGAGGTCGCTAGTGGCTTCGGGAGGAAAAGGGCGAGGGCGCCGCGGGGGAGAAAAGTGGGGTTGGTGCGAGGCACGGGAGGAGAGAGGGGCTGCGGGGTGGGGCCAGCGAGAGGAGAGACGTGGGGGCACGGTCACCGCGGGGTTGTCGGTAGCATGGGGTGGGTGGCGATCGTGGTGGCCCAGGCGTGGGAAACAGGTAGGGGAGGCGGGGATGCGTGCAGGTGGGGTCGGCTCACGTGGCTGGTGCGGGAGGGGGGCGCGGTTGTACAGGTCGTGGGTGTGCGGGAGGGAGATGGGGGCAGGTTGAGGGAGTGGGCCAGGTGGGACAGGGAGGTAGGTGGCGATTCCGAGGCGGGGTGGGGCTGGCGAGGTGGGCAGGAGCGAGGCGCTGCGTGGGTGGTTTTTTGGCGGCGGGGTGGAGGGAGAGGAAGTGCGGGGGTAGGTGGTTAGGGCAGGCTAGGGTTTTCCTAGTGGGGTGGTAGGTAGCTGGCTGCTGGGCCTTGGGCCTGACGGCTGACTGCCTCCCCCACAAAATAAATATTTATTTTTACTTATTTTATTTTTAGAAAGGATTTTATAAATAGTTTTTAGATAAATAAAAGATCTGAAAAAGACCGGGGTTTTGATTTGATTAAAGACGGGGGATATTTTAGAAAACAAAACTAGGCTTTTAGAAAATAGTTTTAGACAAACACATGCATGATGATGACGATTCTCAAATGCAATGTGGCATGATGACATGAGCATGCGGTCATGATGATGCAATGCACAAAAACACAACGATTTCCTAGTAGTGGTTTTTGCGAGATGCCACAATTCGACACCACTAACAAGGGATCTCGCCCTCGAGATCCGCCTCATGGTACCGGGAAGAAGGTCGGCGATCTGAATCTTCTCGCTTCATGTAGATCCTCGCGACACCACTAACAAGAGGTCGTTGTCCGTGATCGTGAGAGAACACTCCGGGAACAAAGGCGAAGGTAAAGGTGTCAACAAATAAAGCCACCTCTAACTTCGATAGAAAGAGAGAACCGATGCATTCTCATCCACTTCAATGCACACGAGCAAATAGAGTGAGTAGTCGGCATGGGGGCCAATCCATCACGCACCCAAACTATTACTCCGCACAATCAGTAGAAAAGCGTGCAACCATTCTCGGTATCAGACTGAAGATCTCTACAATCGAGGTTCAGAAACAAAGGATTGCTGCAGGGATTCATCGGATCTGATGTAGAGGAGGTCGTCGTGTTGGAAGACACCGGAAGGCACAAGAAGGAATTAAGAGGAGTCCCACAGATGAAGGATTCCTCAGATAGGATGATGACCGGATGTAGAAGCACCGTTACCAAAGGAGGAACCGAAACCCTGAAGGTACGACGGAAACCCAACCACGAGAATTCCTGGACTCGAAGAAAAGATAAGAGAGAGCAGATTCAAAACACGCAGAGGTAAGAGGAGAACAACAGAGGGGTAAGGAGTAAAATCAGACCTAATCAGACCTATCCAACCGATTTTACAAAATAGTTTTGACACTCTAGATTGTCCGTTAGCTAGGTTATCCTACAGGCTGGACTTGTGGGGTATCACAACTGCTGAGCTCTGATACCACTCTGTAACACTCTCAAATCGTCCCTATGCAAGTTTTAGCCCTTTCCGCCAAACCCGCATAGAAACGATTCAAGGACGCCCACCATGCACTTTCCTGCGGGTGGAAAACGAAGTAATACCATTACACAACAGCCCTCGATGGGACCCACAGAACAGATATATATACAACAGGGACTCAACGAGTCAAGATTACAGATATACAATACAAAGATACAAATCACCTCGAAATTGATACAACGTTCGAGTACGGACAAGAAGCAAATTGGGCTAAGAGCCCTGAAGAATAACCAATGGTGTCCATAACCCTGCCCAGGCCAAGCCAGAAGGGTAACCCTGCTAACGACGTCGATCTCAAACATGCTAAACAAAAGGGGGTGCCGACAAAGGGCAAAGGAAAAAGAGGAGCGTCAGTACTGAGGCCAGTACACGGTGAGGCTAGAATTTGGCGGTCCTCGCCTACATAGGTATGGTGGACTGAAGCGGCAGCGCAGCAGCACTAAACAACCTATAGAGACTGAGTAAAACTGGCGGCTATTAGAGAGGGATAAGAAAGACCTATTCGAATCCAACCTGATACTAACACCAATCATACCCATCCTGGTTTTCACCCTCGAGACCAAACGAGGAAGTCAAACCGAGGAACTCACACAGTTGACAATTTCATTCATTCGGTTATAGCTGAAGCACTTACTAGTTAGATATAGATAGCATGAGTCATCCTGAAGCATAAGCAGTGGGCAGTTTTAGTTAACATTCCGTTGTAGTTGGAACATTTACTAGTCAGATATAATTGTCCTGAGGAATCCCAAAACCCAGCAGTTGTTGGCACTTTTATCACATTCCATTGGAGTTGCAATACTTACTAGGCAGGTGTAGTAGGACACAGATCACCACAGATCCACCAGTTGTTGGCATTTTTATTATCCATTCCATTGTAGTGAAGCTGAATTACTAGTCACATATTAAGTCGAATTTATAGCACTACTTTAGTTATGCTTGTCTATGATCGAGATACTATGCTCCAAGTCGTCCATAACCGCGGACACGGCTTTCAGAAAGATTTACCCTGCAGGGGTGCACAAATAGCAACACATACTCAATCAACCTCGGAAAAACCAACTCAAAACCCAACGAGGCATTCACGACAAAGCGATCACATGATTCATAAAATATTTCAGGGCGCCACCCCATTAAGCTACCCGCAACGAAGTTGGCCGGCTCTAAGACGGACCCAAGGTTTGCGCCAATGGTTGTAAACGACTGGGAACCCGAAAGTATGACTGGTCTTGTCGATACCGCGGAAACACTCCGCATCCTAAACAGTACAGGTGCTCCCCGCACAATCTTAATAAAACAGTAATATGGCATAAGTACAGGATAGGAAATAAAACCCCAAACTAGTTTGTGGCCCCAAGAAATAGAAATGAATCAAGCTCTGGCTCAGGGGGGTCCATAAGGCCTCCCGGATGTGGATAGTGCGAATAGTCAAGGAACATGTATCAAGTACTCGGGTTCCTACGGGACACAAGTGAGCGTGGAAGAACCAAATAACATCTATTGCCCACCGATGCCTCTGTATTAGTTATATCTAGCATTTTAATAGTTGTATTTAAAGTCATGATCCTCTCCACCATAAACATCTGCCAGCATTCCATCAACTGTGGTACTTGACAACACGAGATCGCACCTGAGCAAGCAACTACGACTCGCAAGGCCAGCTATCTACCAAACACAGGTAATAGGAGGTGTCCAAGGCAATATAGAGGCTGCACGGGATATAACTGGTGTACGGAAACTAAAGCATCGCGACACGGGTAGCAATAGATCAACAGGAGGAAATAAAGACTATAAATGCAAAATAGGTAGAAGGGGGAGAGATGCTCGCCTAGGAAACACTGCCGAAGGATCATATCTAGAGAACTTGTCGATACTCGCATCAACTCATCGGCCTAATCCGCGAAGAAGCAAACACTAGAAGGAACACCGGATGCAATATTTAATACTATGGCAGAAGATCCGGCATGCTTATGATATGATGCAGATGCCGTGCAATTAGGCAGTATTAAGCGGAACCGGGTTCCCGACAATTAAGTAATAGGTTCCGGTTATTTAGAAACCCCGCAGATTAAATGTTGTATTAACATGGCGAAACATGGCATCGGTTCGCTACACCAATTTAAATGGAGTCCGGAATAAGACAAAGATATCCCGCATAAAAAATCCATATTTAATTATGAGGTGAATCGGCATAATGCCCCCAAACCACAGACAGGTATCCATGCATGAACAACTTAATATGCAACAAGTTTTATATATAGCATTTATAAAATAGGGGCGCGGGAAATGGTTCACACATCTGGGTTCAGAAGATCTTGGGTTCTGGGGGTCCGGGGTTCGGTCTCAGGGTTTGACGGGGACGACGAGGTTCGGATACATGATGGAGAACTTGTCGTGTCGCGACGGAGAACTTGGGTGCCAAGCGGTCGATCTTGTCGTCGATGGCAAACTTGAGTGGATTGGGTACCGGGGTCTTCGAATCCGTGTAGACGGTCATGGCGTCCGGGATGAGGAACTTGGCGTATCTGGCGGTGATCTTGGCGGTCTTCGGGTTCGGGTCTTGGCGTCCGAGAGGAAGTACTTGGTGGTTCCGAGAAGGAGGTCTTGTCGCATCTGATGGATCGGTCCTCGGGGTCGAAGAACTTGGCGCGCCAGGGTTCGGTCTTCGGAACTTCGGGGTCTTGTCGGGCACAATCTTCACCTCCGGGAACGGGGTTTCGACAGCGACGAAGAAGATCATGTCGTTCTGAGGGGTTCGGGTTCCGTGAAGATCTTGTCGGAATCCTCCGGTTCATGCGACTCCTCCGGGCGAACTTGGATCAACGCTAGGATCTTCGAGTAGCACCATGTTCAAACTATCTCCACCGTGTCCACAACTTTGTAGCACCACATTGCCAAACTGCTCACCAACACACTAACATCCACCACACGGCTCTTCATCACTATGACGACGCGCAGAATAGACACACAA
This sequence comes from Avena eriantha, assembly GCA_910589775.1. Lineage (NCBI taxonomy): Eukaryota > Viridiplantae > Streptophyta > Magnoliopsida > Poales > Poaceae > Avena > Avena eriantha. The sequence continues at coordinate 163,219,873 of OU342740.1, read as the reverse complement.
GGACCAAGGTGCCGGAGCGTGCACGAGCAGGCGTGCTTGGAAACGGCGGCTTGCACGGCAGGATGCCCGGAGGCAGAGTGCCAGGCAGCAGCCGCAGAGGACGGCAGGGCCCCGACGAGCGGCACGGTGGTGGCCATGGATGGAGGGAGCCGAGCTGTGGTAGGTGGTGAGAGCGGCGGTGATGCGGACTTGGCGGCGAGGATGAGGGCGGCCCGATGGCGGCGCGGGGCCTCGAGCCCTAGCGAGGACGGGAGGGAACGGGCGACGCGCGGAGCAGGTAGAGGGCGACGGAGCTCTGCATCGGGGAAGAAAGAGGAAGGGGAAGACGGGGGCGACAGGGGGTTGCTGGGGGAGAGGGGATCGGTCGACGGCGAGGTCGTGGAAGAGGAAGGCGGGGCCCCGACGGGCCTAGGGCCGAGTGGCGGGAGGGGGGCGCGGTTGTACGCGTCGTGGGTGTGCGGGAGGGAGATGGGGGCAGGTTTGGGAGTGGGCCAGGTGGGACAGGGAGGCAGGTGGTGATCCTGAGGCGGGGTGGGGCTGGCAAGGTGGGCGGGAGAGAGGCGCTGCGTGGGTGGTTTTTTTGGCGGCGGGGTGGAGGGAGAGGAAGTGCGGGGGTAGGTGGTTAGGGGAGGCTAGGGTTTTCCTGGTGGGGTGGTAGGTAGCTGGCTGCTGGGCCTTGGGCCTGACGGCTGACTGCCTCCCCCACAAAATAAATATTTATTTTTACTTATTTTATTTTTAGAAAGGATTTTATAAATAGTTTTTAGATAAATAAAAGATCCGAAAAAGACCGGGGTTTTGATTTGATTAAAGACGGGGGATATTTTAGAAAACAAAACTAGGCTTTTAGAAAATAGGTTTAGACAAACACATGCATGATGATGACGATGCTCAAATGCAATGTGGCATGATGCCATGAGCATGCGGTCATGATGATGCAATGCACAAAAACACAGTGATTTTCTAGTAGTGATTTTTGCGGGATGCCACATCTGTACTATCTTCTATAAATACATACGAGATACACAATCACCAACCAATACTTAACTAGTCTACTTAGAACACTAAGGCACACATTTGATGATCTATTATCATCACAAGCATCACAAGGTTTAATTAACTAGCTTCATTCTTTTTATTTGAGAAAAGTAATTTCTACTCATTGAAAAATAACTAAGATTTAATATTATCCAATTAAAATATGGGATCATGTAGACACATGTCATCACCACATATTCTAACATATGGGAATGTGATTTAAAGGTTGGTCACATTTTAATAAGTTTAAGTTTAATATTTAATGATTTAGAGTGACTAGAAATGCCTATATAGCATTATTTTGGTACTAGTCCAAAGTCACTGCATGTAAACCTTAATATTATTACATATTTAGATATGTATGGTTAAATGTTATTTTTGAGAGTAGGAATCAACTCAAAAGCTACTATGGTTGATTTTATAAAAAAGTTTGAATGTGCAAATGCTTCTGTCTTGTTATTTTTACTAGGAGATATCTCTAAGTCTAAATGATTTAAATCCAACGGGATTGGATATATATTTTCATTAGCTTTCCAACAAAACTGGAATCACTCAATTTGGATTTGTATAACTCTATGAATTGATTTTTAAATTCAGGGACATAATTGATTTTAAGTCTAAATAGAAAAATACTAATTTGAATTACTGGGTCAGCCGGCCCTGTGATGCTCCACGGCGCAGAGGGCGACTGCCTGGCTAGTCCCGCATGTCAGCGGCACTTAAAACCCGAAGCGGTACGGGGCGATAATAACCACACGATTAGAACAAGATCTACGGTCCACGATCGTCATCGTCGACGGACTCGTTGCCGGCAAGACTGAACCCTAAGCGACTGGTGGGGGTCTACTGGGGACGTACCTGGGCTCCAGCTAGTGCAGCAAGGCAGGCAAACAAACTAGACGGCGACGGCGAGCTCAGGCGAAGTTGCGGTAGGGGCTGAGGTGGACGAAATCGATGACCACGTCTCCTCCTCTGCAGCGCCTACCTCCGGCGGAATTCCGGCGATGTGCGGCTCGAGCGGCTCTAGCGAGAGAGGGGAAATGGTCAATGGAGAGAGGGGAGTGAGATGGTGTGAAGAAATGGTGCTAGGGAGGCCTCCTTATATAGGCTCGATGGTAAGGCAGTGAGGTATGGGCGCGGCTCATCGGTGACGGCGATACAGGGGGCTACTAGCATGGGCGAGGTAGGCGGACGATGGGTGGTCTGCTGGCGGTCAGCTACGGCGCAATGGCTTGTCTAGGGGCGGTGGAAATTGGTCGGGAGCTTCCCACGCTCCGGGAGACAGAGGCGGTGCTCGACGGTGCTCCTGGCTACTGTGGGTTGCGCGGAGGTGCACGGCCGTGTCTGGCGAGTTGCTGGGTTCAAGGTGAAGCAGCACACGCGATTTGGTGTCGAGGCGTGGTCTAGGGCATGCTAGCGGCGGTCGCGCTCTGGCGTGCTCTGGCTGCACGCAGAGAGGAAAGGGCGGCGCGGCTTTGGGGTGGTCCAGAGGCTGGTGGTGATCGTGGGGTGGACAGGGAGTGGCGGTAGGGTTAGGCGGTGCTAGTGGCGGTGATGGTTTGGCGCGGCATGGTCGACTGCGAGCTGTGCATGCTCGGCCGGTGGTGACCAAGTTTGGGCGGCACGCAACTACTTCAAACGGCTAAGGGGTAGGCCGATGAGGGTTTGGTTAGAGCTGGGGGAGACAGGAAAGACCAGAGAGGGTTGAATGGGGGACAAGGGATCAATTGGCAACAATATTAGTTAGGCCAGAAATTTTCTGCCTGCCAACAGTTCGATCAAATGGCCGCATGAAACTTTTATTTGAATTTTGAGCTGATTTTTGGTGGAGTCGTGTATCTTATGCTTAAGCATCTAGGTTTGCTTGGTATTTTAAAATGGAGTCCATTTGAGTGGTTTTTGAAAAAGTGTGATCTAGATACATACACTAGATTTAATTTTCAAATGTCATTTAAAATTAGAGTTCAAATGTTTTTGGGAGATCACAAAGTGGGCCTTGGCACATCACTATTTGTACTAGAAAGGGGTGCAAAGATCCACAATTGCCTCTGCTAGGATTTGAGTGCTAGGAATAGCCAAAGTAGGCTAGGTGATTAAAATGGCACAAGTGACCATTTCCTTTATTTATTCTTTTTGATTTCTTTTTCTTTGGGATTTGCTTGGGGATGATCTAGATGATGTGCAATTCACCTTAGAATCATTTTACAATCAATAGATCACTCAAACATGGCAATTCAAAACAAGTCCTATTTTAAATGCACACACATATGAATGCTTAAAGATTTTTAAATGGAAAAGTTTTTGTTAACCCTAAATTGGGTAGATTTGATCTTGATCACTTGGATTAAAGCTTTGGGATGTTACAGCGGAGAAGGAGGGATCGAAATTGAATATGATTATCTCAATGATTATAAGGAATCCGGTAAGGTTAAGGAAACTGCCAATGAACTTTAATTTGATGATGACATTATCCTGCAAATCCTTCAGTCTTTTGCAGAACATATTGAAGATCCAAAGAAAGTCTGGCTTCAGTATACTCCACAACCCAAGCAAGTTGAAGATGTTGAGATGAAAACTGTGGCCCCTATAGATCCATTAAATAAAAAAACACCTTATGTTGAACCCCTTCCTTCTCCAAGGATGACAAGAAAACATATGGTAGCCCAACAATCTAAAGAATAGCTGGAAGAGGAAAGAATGATCCTCAAGAAGCTAGAGGAAGAGGCAAAACAGAAGAAATTAATCAAGAAGGCATGCAAGATAATTGAGCAAACTAAAGAAGATATATTGACCATGTTTGCACATTGCAATGTAATTGACCTAGGCACCGAATCTTCTCAATTCGTTGAAGGAAAGGTAAAAGCTTTAGATGTTGGTAAAACTATTCTTCCTTGCACCTTTGGTGAATCTTCTTACTATGGCCTCTATGATATTGGAACAATTGTTAATGTACTCCCTTATAATTTTTATTTGAAAATTCAAAATGAACTCAACCAAGCTAAATTAGAATATATTGATATGACAATTATGCTAGCAGATAAGACACTGAGAATCCCTATGGGAATAATTAGAGATGTTCCAATTTGTATTGGACCTTACAAGTACCCTACTGATTTTGTACTTGTTGATATGCCTACTAGAGTTTATTGTCCTATTATTTTTGAAAGAACATTTATGAACACCGCAGGGGCAAACATTGTTTGCAATAAGGAGACGGTATCTCTCAAGTTTGGCGAGGATAAAATGAACTTCCATTTATCTAGATTTCATCATAGGCCAACTATTGAGGAGTTTGAAGAATATGAACAAGGGAAAGAAGAAGAATGTAACGTTACTAGTCTTGATTTTATGTTTATTGAGACTCCCAACGATAAGTTAGAAAGGAGCCTAGTTGAGAATGATAATCTTCCTAAATATATAGAAAAAATGGAAATGGATGAATATCTTAATTCGACCCCTATAGTTGATCCTGAAATGAATCAAATCTATGAGACATCCATAATAAAATGCAGTGAGGAGCTTACACCTACTACACTCAAAACCCTTCCTAAAGAACTAAAATACAAGTTTCTTGATGGCACTAGTACATATCCTATTATTATAAGGTCTAACCTTATAGAAAAGGAAAAGGAGAATCTAATGATAGTCTTAAGAATGCACCAAAGTATCTCGGTTGTTCAATGTATGACTTGAAAGGGATTAATCCCTTGATAGCCACTAATAGAATATTTATGGAAGAAGGAGCTCAGCCGGTTACATACCTCATATGAAAGAATATGTGAGAACAGAGGTAATCTGCCTTTTGAAGGAGATATGCCGTAGGGGCAAATAATAAAGGTGTTTTATTATCATATCTAATTAGTTCATAACAGTTTTATATCATGCTATAAATATATCAACCAGAAACATTGATACATGTGTGATAAATAAAAACACCCAGGTCCCTAGTAGCCTCTATTCAACTAGTTCATCGGGCACCTCATGATCAAGGTTTCCTGATAATGGTGCTTGTATAACCAACTAACAATGAAGTCATATCATCGTAGATGATGTGATGGACATTTCCCACCAACATTTTTTGCAACATGATCATGTCACTTAGTTCATAGTTGCAATTGTTAGAAACAAAGTTTCCTAATCCTCAGACTGTGAGTTCATATTAATCACTATAACTTGAGGATTGTTTGGACTGCATCAACCGTCATGTCCGTAAATGGGTGACCATAAAGGTGTATGTTGGGTAATCCGAAGGTGCATGTTGAGACCTATGCATCAAGATCGTGGTTTGTTCTCCTGTGTGACGGGAAGATACACTGGGCCCACTCGGTGAATTACATCCATAAGCTGCATAACATATGACTAGGTCATGGAACGAGTAAAACAATAATTTTTGGAAACGAGATTGAACAAGGTATCATGATACCGATGATTAGATCTCAGACAAGTATATCAAAGGGAATTGTACATATCGTTTAAGGTTCAACACTATGGTGTTTCGTCGAGTGCATATGGGTCAATATGGGCATCCTGGTCCCGCTATTGATCATTGATAGAGATCATTTCTATGACATTACCAAACCATAGGGAAACACGTGTAAGGGCACTATGATGCTTAGAGATCTTCCTGTAAAGATGGAATCAAAATTGAGAGAACTAGAATTGTTCCAGAGAGAAAAGAACCGAAGGTTGTTCAGCGAAAGAATGAAAGGATAAAGGACCAAAAGGTGTTTCAGATAAATGACAATGTACAATATGCATTTATTATATGTTAATTGTGAATTAATATATAATAAATTAATATTTAAATTAATATTTGAGGGAAACTCCCTCATTAGGCCAAAACCCTGGAGGGAATCGTCCTAGGAGAAAGTCACCAGAAAAATGGAAACTAAACAGATTCTAATGGGCCGTTTTGATCTGTCCTAGGCGCATAGGCGAGCACCAGGCGCTAAGTGCCGTACAGGCGGGCGACAGGCGGCCGCTAGCAGTGGCCCACCCGGCCTCGGTCCAACTGTAGCATACCAATTGTCTAACAATTGTAATGCTACTTGATTTATTCTATATAATGCTACTTTCTACATATCATTAACTACATCATCATTATATCATGCTCATGTCACCATGCCACATTGCATTTGAGCATCATATTAAACGTTGCATTAATTTTTGGCTTTGCATTTGGTTCGTGATAAACAGTATTTGGTTTTTGATATATGATATATGAAAATGCCCAAATTGAGTTGAGGGCATATCTTTTACTTTCTCTCCACCTACTAACCTTGGTCATTTCTTTTGCCTCATCTTCTAACTTGTAGCATCCCAATTGTCTAACAATTGCAATGCTACTTACCTAGTCTATAAAGTGCTACTTTCTACATGTGTTATTGCATCATCACTATATCATGCTCATGTCACCATGCCACCTTGCATTTGAGCATCATATGAAACCCCTCTTTTTGGTTCTTCCCCATATGCATTATATATTGTATTTGCCTCTTGATATATTGTATTTTCTTCTTGATAAATTGTTTCATGCCCAAGTTGAGTTGGGGCATATCTATTGTAACTCCACCACCTTATCTTTGTCACCACCTTATAATCCCACCATCCAAACTATATATGAGCATTTGCATTTCTTTTGGTATTTAAGTCTAGCTCATAAACCATTGGGATGGATTCTATCTTTGTCTCATGCTTCCATACATGATCTAATGTTGTTTTCACAATATCAAGTATGGTAGCATGCATGGCCACCTTTGCATGCCATGTGAATATGAAATCCATCTTCTTATCCTTCTTTATGGTTTCATTGGAATTTGAGGATTTGTTTGAATATATATGTGGCCATGTGCATCATTAGTGGGACACACACTACCTTGGCCATGGTCAGATTCATGCATGCCCACAAATTCTATACACCATATGGGTGGAGTAAGTGTTCTTTTCTAGGTGGGGCTCCATTCAAATTTCTAGAATGCTTGTTTGAATTTAAGTGCTTGTAACATCCCAAAACTTTAATCAAATATATCAAGATCCAAATCACCCAATTTAGGGTTAACAAAAACTTTTCCTCATTTAAAAAATTAAACATGCATATGTGTGTTGCATTAAGCAAGTTTTTTTTTGAAATGCCATGATTGTTTATTCTAATGGTTGTAAAATGATTCTAATATGAATGCCACATCATCTAGATCATTCCCAAGCAAAAACCAAAGAAAAAGTAATCCAATAGAATTAATAAAGGCAAATGGTCACTTTTGCCATTTTAATCAACTAGGCCACTTTGGGTGTTCCTAGAACTCAATTGCAAACAGAAACAATTATGGATCTTTGCACCCCTTGCTAGTACAAGTAATGATCTACCAAGGCCCACTTTGAATTCTTACAAAAACATTTAAACCCTAATTTAAAATGGCATATGAAAATGGAATCAATTGCATATGCCTAGATCACACTCTTTCAAAAACCACTGAAATGAACTCAACTTGACAAATCCTAGCAACCAGAGATGCTCAAGCATAAGACCAACAACTCCACCAAAAATAATCTCAAAATTTGAAAGTTTGTTTCATGCAGCCATTTGGTCGAACAGGTGGCATGCGCAAATTTTCTGCCTAACTATTACTATTTGATAATCAATGCCTTGTCGAGTAATTGGGCTCCATTTGGTCCCCTTGTCCCCCTAACTCTAACAAGCCCCTAACTAAGCTACTAACCGGCCTAGAGAAGCAGTGCCGTGCCGCCCGTTCTTGGTCGCCACCGGCCGAGCGTGGGAAACGCGCCACCGACCACGCTGCGCCAATCCAGCACCGCCACTAGCTCCGCCAAACCCTCCTGCACTCCCCTGTCCCTTCCCCGAGCACAGCCAGCCCCTGGACCACTTCCCATCGCTCGTGCCCACCGCCTCTGCGCCAGACACAGAGCGTGCTAGAGCGCCGTCACCGACAGCCTCGCACGAGCCGCCCCTCGACCACAGCCTGCGCGCGCCGCTCCGTATTGACCCCAGCACCCCGCCAGACACGCCCTTCTCCCACCGCGCGACCCACAGCCGCCGTGAGCCACGTCGAGCATCGCCTCTGCCGCTTAGAGCACGAGACGCGCCCGACCATTAGCCACCACCCCTAGGGTCGCCATTAAGCCGTAGCTGACCGCTAGGGAACCGCCCACCGTCCGCTGATGTCTACACACTTCTATTATTGTAGACAGTTGTTGGGCCTCCAAGTGCAGAGGTTTGTAGAACAGCAGCAAGTTTTCCCTTAAGTGGATCACCCAAGGTTTATCGAACCCAGGGAGGAAGTGGTCAAAGGTATCCCCTCTCAAGCAACCCTGCAATCAAGATACAAGAAGTCTCTTGTGTCCCCAACACACCCAATACACTTGTCAGGTGTATAGGTGCACTAGTTCGGCGAAGAGATAGTAAAATACAAATGGTATGGATATAAGATAACGGTGCTAGAAAATACTTTGATGGCGTGGAAAAGACTAAAGGGAAACTGAAATAAAGATGGAAGCAAGCAAACATGTAATAGATCTAATAGCAAATGGTTTTTCAATGCTTAGAAACAAGGCCTAGGGATCATACTTTCGCTAGTGAACACTCTCATATAAATATCTTCTCTTTATGATACTACTCTTAACTACTCTCCGGTTGGACACTCTAATCCATGGTAGGGCTATAACAACACACCTCAAAGTAAGCCTTTCCCATCTAGAAAACCCCACACTGTCACCTTGAGTACTAGATGAGTCCAACAAACACCACAATTTCATAAAGACATCCAACTCCAAATATAACTCATAACAAGTATTTGTAATCTCTAGCCTAAGTGCCACCATGGTGAGCACGCTGTCACTTTCACACACATGGGGAGAGCAGAGATCTATTAAAGCACTTGAGTAGCAAGGTAGATCTATAGATTACAAGCTCATGATCTCAATAAGATCATGCATAGAGAGAGAGATGAACACATAGCTACCGGTAGAACCCTTAGCCTCGAGAGGGAACTACTCCCTCCTCGTCATGGGAATCAGCAATGGTGATGGAGATGGTGGTGGAGATCGATGGAGATGGCTCCGGGGGCACTTCCCCATCCCAGCAGGGTGCCAGAACAGAGACTTTCTGTCCCCTGAATCTCCCCTTCGGTGGCGGCGGCGCAGCGGAACTTTTCGTGGCTGGAGGCTTGACGATCTAGGGTTTATGCCTCAGGAGGCTTCTTATAGGCGAAGAGGCAAGGTCGGTGGGCGGCCAGGGGGCCCACACCACCTGGCGGCGCGGCCAGGGCTAGCCCACGCCACCACATGGTGTGGCCCCTCTCCGTCTCGTATTCTGGCATTTGATGACTTCCAGAAAAATAGGCACTTTGGCTTTTGTCCCGTCCAATTCCGAGAATATTCATTTTCTGAATTTCTGGAACCAAAAACAGCAGAAAAAAGGCAACTGGCACTGTGGCATCTTGTTAATAGGTTAGTCCAAGAAATCATATGAAAAGTACTCCAAAGTGTGGAAAAAACATAAGAAAGTAGATAAAACCAAGCATGGAACATCAAAAATTATGGATACATTTGCAATGTATCATCCGCCTACCCAGCCCATGCCTATAGCGCCCTGTATCGTCGTCACCGACGAGCTCGCCGTCACCCTCTCGGTCCCCTCGACGAGCCTATATAAGGAGGCCACCCCCAGCCTCATTTGCCACACTCCCACACTCCCCTCTCACCACTAATCATTTCCACTCTCTTGCCGGATCCGCTTGAGCAACCAGTCGCCAGAATCTCACCGGGGTTAGCTGTAGCACAGGAGGAGAAGCCCCCGTCGATTTCGTCCACCCCTGGAGCTGCCGCGACCTCGCCTGAGTTTCCTTCGTCGCCTCGTTCGATCGCCCCCATCGCCGCACTCGCTGGGGCCCTGGTATGCCCCCACTACACCCCCACCGAGCTGCTAGGGTTCGACCTCGCCGGCGACATGTCTGTCATCGACGATGAACGTGAGTCGTAGATCCTAGTTCTAATCCTACGGTCCATGTTGCCCTGTACCTCTTTGTGTTTGAAGAGCCATTGACATGCGGGACCCCCCTATCAGTTGTCCTCAGCGCCACGGAGTGAAACCGGGCCGGCCCATTTAGTTCCCATGCAACCCAATAAATTCAAATGGATCGTTTTCTTTTTAGAAATAAACTCAATTTTGTCCCTTGGTTCAAAAATCATTTCAGGGAGTTTTACAAATCTAAATTGAATGATTCCAATTTTGTTGGAAAGATAATTAAATTCTTTAACCAAGCCCATTGGATGTAAATCAATTATAGTTAGAGATCTCTCCTAAAAAAAACAAGACATAAGCTTTTTCACATTCAAACATTTTTCTAAAATCAACCATAATAGTTTTTGAGTTGACTCCACCTCTCAAAAATCACATTTGAATACACCTATCTAAATATGTAATAATATTAAGGTTTGCTTGCATTGACTTTTGTAGCACCCCGATAAAACCACTACCAGAAAATCGCTCGCTGTTTCTACTTTGTGCATCATCAAGACATCATCATGCATGTTTGTTCATAAAAGTACTTTGCAAAGAACCTATTTTGTTTTCTATTCAGCCCTCGTTTATTTTCAAATCATAAAACGAGGTCTTCCTGGATATTTTATTTGTCTAACAACTGATTACAAAAGCCTTTTAAATAAATAAAAAAAAGTTATATTATTTTTGGGAGGCAGCCAGCCCGGTCCAAAAGCCCAGCCGGCCACCTCCAACTAAACCTAATCCACAAACCCTAGCCTAAAACCACCACATCCAGCCTCCCGCCGTCGCCACCAACCTACCCTACGCAACACGCCCGCAACGACATGCACACAGTGACACCTACACGCCCCTGGCCGCCAACACGCTCCCGTACCAACCGATGCCCCTGCTCGCGGTCCCACCTACCCCCAGATCGAACCACCCCGCGTCGCATGTTCTCCACCAACCCCGCATCGCTCTCCTGCACTCGCATGGTCGCACCGTGTCCACCACCCCCGTCCATGCTTCCTCTCTCCTCGCCTGGCCCCACCCCGACCGACACAGGGTGCAGCCCCACCTACCCGCATCATCTCCTCCTTCCCCTTCTTTTCCTGAGCCCCAAATCGCCTCGAACCCCACAGGGGGCCTCCCTTTCTGGCTCCTTCGTGTCCTCCCCCATGCAGAGGCGCCGCCGGACAGGGTTCTCCCCGCGAACCCGTGCCCCAGCGCTATCAGACCAGACTCGGCCGTCGCCGCCTCCTACCGGACATGTGAGCTCCGTCGCAGCCTCCGCTTCGGCCACCCCGACACCGTGTCCTCGATCCTCTACACGGCCCCGACGACTGCTGTGTGCCGCCATGGTCATGACCCATGCAGTGCCCTGTCCCCTCCGCCTCCGGCAGCCATTGCCCGAGCTCGCCACCACCTTGTTCCACCGCTGCCCTGCTTCCTTACCGTCCTGGCGCCTCCTTCCATCCGTGGCTGCCTAACAGCTCCAAGTTCGGCGCCTCCCCTTCTTCCACCTCGCGAGGCCATCGTCATCACCCTCATCTTTCCCCACTGCCACAGCCCTTTTCCGCCAACCGCAGGCGTGCCGTTGCCTCTGCATCTGGTGCCCCTACTACCTATCGACGTCGTCCATGCCTTCGACTCCACCATGAGGTGCTATGCAGGTTCAATCGAAGAGGCACACTGGCTATGTTACGTTGTGGCACTGTACCCCAGTTAACTTATTACCATCTTGTCCCATGTGATGCATTAGTGACAGGTGCTTGCACTCATGAAGATTCTGAACCTTTGTTGCTTGAGCTGTTGTCCTTGGACTCGATCTGTTTTTGTGGGATAACTCGGTGGTGATGTTGTACGGGACCGATGACCAGGAACAATAGTTGGACCTCGAAGACTGATCCCGTCGAGACCCTCGACCTGAAGACCGCAAAACACCAAGATTTCCTTAATGGATCCCAAGGTGGTTGCCTCGAAGACTAACCCCATCAAACCCTCGGAACCCCCAAGATCGCCGAACCCTCCGAGACCCCTATTTTTATAATATTGAGATATACTTGTTGCATATTTAATTGTTCATGTCGCATACATATTTTGTGGTTTGGGGGCATTACGCCGATTCACCTTATAATTAAACATGGAGTGTTTATGCGGGATACCTTTGTCTTATTCCGGACTCCATTTAAATTTGTTACCGAACCGATGCCATGTTTTGCCTTGTTAAGCCAACATTTAAAGTCCAGGTTATCTAAACAACATGAACCTTCTAATTAATTGCCGGGACCCCGATTCCGCTTAATGTTGCCTAATTGCATCGCACCTTTGCCATGTCATACATCATACATGCATCATGCCGGGTCTTTTGACGTAGTATTAAATAGTGCATCCGGTGTTTCTTTTAGTGCTTTGCTTCTTCGCGGATTAGGCCGATGAGTTGATGCGAGTGTCGACAAGTTCTTCGGCTAATGTATCTCTGATGGTGTTTCCCAAGTGAGCATTCTCCCCCTTTCTACCTATTTTGCATTTGTAGTCTTTACTTCCTCCTGTTGATCTATTGCTATCCGTGTTGCGATGCTTTAGTTTCCCAGCACCCTTTATATTCCTTACAGCCTCTATATTGCCTTGGACACATCCTATTGCCTGTTCTTTGATAGATAGTCAGCCTTGCGAGTCGTAGTTGCTTGCTCAGGTGCTGCTTCGCATGGTTGTCGCTCCACCGTTGTTGGAAGGTTGGCACATGTTTAATGGTGGAGATGATCATGACCTTAAATACAACTTGATTAAAACGTTGGGAATAGTTATAACTAATGTAGAGGCATCTGTGGGCAATAGCACATATTTGGTTTTTAACCGCTCACTTGTGTCCCGTAGGCCCCGAGTACTTGATACCTGTTCCTTGACTATCGCACTATCTGCATGTGGGACCATGAATCCCCTTAGCCACAGCTTGATTCATTTCTTATTTCTTGGGGCCACAAAGTAGTTTGGGGCTTTATTACTATCATGTACTTATGCTAAGCTTTACTACTTTATTTACGATTGTGCGTGGAGCACCTGTACTGTTTTGGAACGTGGAATGTTTTCACGGTATCGACAAGCCTAGTCACACTTTCGGGTTCCCAGTCATTTTCAGCCATTGACACAAACCCTGGGTCCATCTCGGAGCCGGCCAACTTTGTTGCGGGTAGCTTAGCGGGGTGGCCCCCTGAAATGATTTACGAATCCTGTGATTGCTTTGTCGTGAAAGCCTCGTTGGGTTTTGATTTGGTTTTTCCGAGGTTTATCGTGCGTGTGTTGCTATTTGTGCACCCCTGCAGGGTAAATCTTTCTGAAAGTCGTGTCCACGGTTATGGACGACTTGGAGCACAGTATCTCGATCATAGACAAGCATAACTAAAGTAGTGCTATAAATTTGACTTAATATGTGACTAGTAATAAACTTCACTACAATGGAATGGATCATAAAAGTGCCAACAACTGGTGGAACTGGGGTGTATCGTGCCATGTTATACCTGCCTAGTAAGTATCACAACTCCAATGGAATGAAATAAAAGTGCCAACAACTGCTGGGTTTGGGATATCACATGCTAATTGTATCTGACTATTAAGTATTGCAACTACAACTGAATGATTAACTAAAACTGCCCATTACTTATGCTATCAGGATGACTCATGCTATCTATATCTGACTAGTAAGTGCTTCAACTATAATGGAATGAATAAAACTGCCAACTGTGTGAGTTCCTCGGTTTGACTTCCTCGTTTGGTCTTGAGGGGGAATACTAGGATGGTATGATTGGTGTTAGTATAAGGTTGGTTCCGAATAGGTCTTTCTTATCTCTCTATAATAGCTGACAGTTTATCGAGTCTCTATAGGTTTTTTAGTGCATGCTTCGCTGCGGCTTCAGTCCACCATACCTATGTAGGCGAGAGCCGCCGAATTCTAGCCTCGCCATGTACTAGCCTCAGTACTAACGCTCCTCTTTTTTCCTTTGCCCTTTGTCGGCACCCCTTTTGTTTTAGCAGGTTTGAGATCGACGTCGTTAGTAGGGTTACCCTTCCGGCTTGGACTGGGCAGGGTTATGGATGCCATTGGTTATTCTTCAGGGCTCTTAGTTCAATTTGCTTCTTATCCGTACTCAGATGTTGTATCGCTTTCAAGGTGATTTGGATCTTTGTACTGTATATCTGTATTCTTGACTCAGTGAGTCGTTGCTGTATATATATCTGTTCTGTGGGTTCCATCGTGGACTATTTTGTAATGATATTACTTCGTTTTCCACCCGCATGCAAGTGCCTGGTGGGCGTCCTTGAATCGTTTCTATGCGGGTTTGGCGGGAAGCGCTAAAATCTGCATAGGGCCGATTCGAGGGTGTTACAAAGTGGTATCAGAGCTTAGCAGTTGTGATACCCCACTGGTCCAGCCTGTAGGATAACCTAGCTAACGAACGATGTAGAGTGTCAAAACTATTTTGCAAAATCGGTTGGATAGATCTGATTAGGTCTGATTTTACTCCTTACCCCTATGCTATTCTCCTCTTACCTCTCCGTGTGTTGAATTTACTCTTATCTTTTCTTCGAGTCCAGGATTTCTCGCGGTTGGGTTTCCGTCGTACCTACAGGGTTTCGCTCCCTCCCTTTTATAACGGTGGTGTTACTGTCATCAGTCTGCATCTCGCTTGTTGTACCCTTCATCCAATCTTCTTGATCCTTGAACTCTTTATCGGTATCTACACCTAGATGGATATCCATATCATTGATAGACATATGAGAAGGATGAGCATTGGTAAAGTTGGAGTATACCTTGAGCATGTGTTGTTCATGCCAATGGAACCATCACGAAACCTAATCACTGTGTCTTTTCATACAATTTTTCTTTGTATCTTCCGATGTTTTCCAATGCGACGACATCATCATCAGTTACATTAGATCCGATGAAGAGCCTGCATCACTCCTTTGTTTCCGAACCTCGCTTGTCAAGATCTTCAGTCTGAATTCTGAGAATGGGTTGTACGTTTTTCTACTGCATGTGCAGAGTAATAGTTTGGGTGCGTGATGGATTGGCCCCCATGCCGACTACTCATTCTGTTTGCTCTTGTACATTGAAGTGGATTAAACTGCATCTTTTCTCTTCTTCTACCGAAGTTAGAGGTGGCTTTATTTGTTGATACCTTTACCTTCGTCCTTTGTTCCCGGAGTGTTCTCTCGACGAATGTGGGCAACGACCCCTTGTTGGTGGTGTCGCCGATTTAAATATGGAGCAAGAATCTTTGTTAGTAGTGTCGTGAGGATCTAGACGAAGCGAGAAGATTCCGGTCATTAGCCTTCTTCCCTGTACCATGAGGCAGATCTCGAGGGCGAGATCCCTTGTTAGTGGTGTCAAATTGTAGCACCCCGATAAAACCACTACCAGAAAATCGCTCATTGTTTCTACTTTGTGCATCATCATGCATGTTTGTTCATAAAAGTACTTTGCAAAGACCCTATTTTGTTTTCTAATTAGCCCTCGTTTATTTTCAAATCATAAAACCAGGTCTTCCAGGATATTTTATTTGTCTAAAAATTGATTACAAAAGCCTTTTAAATAATAAATAAAAAGTTATATTATTTTTGGGAGGCAGCCAGCCAGGCCCAAAAGCCCAGCCGGCCACCTCCAACTAAACCTAATCCATAAACCCTAGCCTAAAACCACCACACCAAGCCTCCCGCCGCCGCCACCCACCTACCCTACGCAACACGCCCGCAACGACACGCACGCAGCAACACCTACACGCCCTGGCCGCCAACACGCTCCTGTACCGACCGATGCCCCTGCTCGCGGTCCCACCTACCCCCACATCGAACCACCCCGCGTCGCATGTTCTCCACCAACCCCGCATCGCTCTCCCGCACTCGCACGGTCGCACCGTGTCCACCACCCCCGTCCATGCTTCCTCTCTCCTCGCCTGGCCCCACCCCGACCGACACAGGGCGCAGCCCCACCTACCCGCATCATCTCCTCCTTCCCCTTCATTTCCCGAGCCCCAAAACGCTTTGAACCCCACAGGGGGCCTCCCTTCCAGGCTCCTTTGCATCCCCCCGCAGAGGCGCCGCCAGACGGGGTTCTCCCCATGAACCCGCGCCCCAGCGCTGCCGGACCAGACTCGGCCGCCGCCTCCTACAGGACCCGTGAGCTCCGTCACGGCTTCCGCTTCGGCCACCCCAGCAACGTGTCCTCGATCCTCTGCACGGCCCTAACGACTGCCTTGTGCCGCCATGGTCACGACCCATGCAGCGCCCTGTCCCCTCTACCTCCGGCAGCCACGGCCCGAGCTCGCCACCACCTCGTTCCGCCGCTGCCCTGCTTCCTTACCGTCCTGGCGCCTCCTTCCATCCATGGCTGCCTAACAGCTCCAAGTTCGGCGCCTCTCCTGCTTCCACCTCACGAGGCCACCGTCGTCACCCTCATCTTTCCCCACTGCCACGACCCTTCTCTGCCAACCACAGGCGTGCCGCTGCCTCTGCATCTGGCACCCCTACTACCTATCGACGTCGTCCATGTCTTCGACTCCACCATGAGGTGCTATGCAGGTTGAATCGAAGAGGCACACTGGCTATGTTACGTTGTGGCACTATACCCCGGTTAACTTATTACCATCTTGGCCCATGTGATGCATTAGTGACAGGTGCTTGCACTCATGAAGATTCTGAACCTTTGTTGCTTGAGCTGTTGTCCTTGGACTCAATCTGTTTTTGTGCGACAACTCGGTGGTGATGTTGTTCGGGACCGATGACCAGGAACAATAGTTGGACCTCGAAGACTGATCCCGTCGAGACCCCCGACCTGAAGACCCCGGAACACCAAGATTGCCTTAATGGATCCGAAGGTGGTTGCCTCGAAGACTAACCCCATCAAACCCTTGGAAGCCCCAAGATCGCCGAACCCTCCGAGACCCCTATTTTTATAATATTGAGATATACTTGTTCCATATTTAATTGTTCATGTCACATACATATTTTGTGGTTTGGGGGCATTATGCCGATTCACCTTATAATTAAACATGGAGTGTTTATGCGGGATACCTTTGTCTTATTCCGGACTCTATTGAAATTTGTGTACCGAACCAATGCCATGTTTTGCCTTGTTAAGCCAACATTTAAATTCTGGGGTATCTAAACAACATGAACCTTCTAATTAATTGCCAGGACCCCGATTCCGCTTAATGTTGCCTAATTGCATCGCACCTTTGCGATGTCATACATCATACATGCATCATGCCGGGTCTTTTGACGTAGTATTAAATAGTGCATCCGGTGTTTCTTTTAGTGCTTTGCTTCTTCGCAGATTAGGCCGATGAGTTGATGCGAGTGTCGACAAGTTCTTCGGCTAATGTATCTCCGACGGTGTTTCCCAGGTGAGCATTCTCCCCCTTTCTACCTATTTTGCATTTGTAGTCTTTACTTCCTCCTATTGATCTATTGCTATGCGTGTTGCGATGCTTTAGTTTCCGTGCACCCTTTATATTCCTTACATCCTCTATATTGCCTTGGACACATCCTATTGCCTGTTCTTTGATAGATAGTCAGCCTTGCGAGCCGTAGTTTCTTGCTCAGGTGCTGCTTCGCGTGGTTGTCGCTCCACCGTTGTTGGAAGGTTGGCACATGTTTAATGGTGGAGATGATCATGACCTTAAATACAACTTGATTAAAATGCTGGGAATAGTTATAACTAATGTAGAGGCATCGGTGGGCAATAGCAAATATTTGGTTTTTAACCACTCACTTGTGTCCTGTAGGCCCCGAGTACTTGATACCTGTTCCTTGAATATCGCACTATCCGCATGTGGGACCATGAATCCCCTTAGCCAGAGCTTGATTCATTTCTTATTTCTTAGGGCCACAAAGTAGTTTGGGGCTTTATTACTATCCTATAGTTATGCCATGCTTTAGTGCTTTATTTACGATTGTGCGTGGAGCACCTATACTGTTTTGGATGGTGGAATGTTTTCACGGTATCGACAAGCCCAGTCACACTTTCGGGTTCCCAGTCGTTTACAACCATTGACTCAAACCCTGGGTCCGTCTCGGAGCCGGCCAACTTCGTTGCGGGTAGCTTAGTGGGGTGGCCCCCTGAAATTATTTATGAATCCTGTGATTTCTTTGTCGTGAAAGCCTCGTTGGGTTTTGATTTGGTTTTTCCGAGGTTGATCGTGCGTGTGTTGCTATTTATGCACCCCTGCAGGGTAAATCTTTCTCAAAGCTATGGCCATGGTTATGGACGACTTGGAGCATAGTATCTCGATCATAGACAAGCATAACTAAAGTAGTGCTATAAATTTGACTTAATATGTGACTAGTAATCAACTTCACTACAATGGATAATAAAAGTGCCAACAACTGGTGGAACTGGGGTGTATCGTGTCATGTTATACCTGCCTAGTAAGTATCGCAACTCTAATGGAATGAAATAAAAGTGCCAACAACTGCTGGGTTTGGGATGTCACATGCTAATTGTATATGACTAGTAAGTACTGCAACTACAACTGAATGATTAACTAAAACGGCCCACTACTTATGTTGTCAGGATGACTCATGCTATCTATATCTGACTAGTAAGTGCTTCAACTATAATGGAATGAATGAGACTGCCAACTGTGTGAGTTCCTCGGTTTGACTTCCTCGTTTGGTCTCGAGGGGGAATACACGGATGGTATGATTGGTGTTAGTATAAGGTTGGTTCCGAATAGGTCTTTCTTATCTCTCTCTAATAGCCGACAGTTTATCGAGTCTCTATAGGTTGTTTAGTGCATGCTTCGCTACCGCTTCAGTCTACCATACCCATTTAGGCGAGAGCCGCCGAATTCTAGCCTCGCCTTGTACTGGCCTTAGTACTAACGCTCCTATTTTTCCTTTGCCCTTTGTTGGCACCCCTTTTGTTTTAGCAGTTTTGAGATCGACGTCGTTAGCAGGGTTACCCTTCTGGCTTGGCCTGGGCAGGGTTATGGACGCCATTGGTTATTCTTCAGGGCTCTTAGCTCAATTTGCTTCTTATCCGTACTCGGATGTTGTATCGTTTTCAAGGTGATTTGGATCTTTGTACTATATATCTGTATTCTTGACTCAGTGAGTCATTGTTGTATATATATTTGTTCTGTGGGTTCCATCATGGACTATTGTGTAATGATATTACTTCGTTTTCCACCCGCACGCAAGTGCCTGGTGGGCGTCCTTGAATCGTTTCTATGCGGGTTTGGCGGGAAGTGCTAAAATCTGCATAGGGCCGATTCGAGGGTGTTACACCTTTGGACTAGTACCAAAATAATGCTATATAGGTATTTCTAGTCACTTTAAATCATTAAATATTAATCTTAAACTTATTAAAATGTGGTCCAACATTTAAATCACATTCCCATGTATTAGAATATGTGGTGATGACATGTGTCCATATGATCCCATATTTTAATTGGAGAATATTAAATCTTAGCTATTTTCAATGAGTAGAAATTACTTTTCTCAAATAAAATAAATGAAACTAGTTCATTAAACCTTGTGATGTATGTGATGATAATAGATCATCAAATGTGTGCCTTAGTGTGCTAAACAGACTAGTTAAGTATTGTTTGGTGATTGTGTATTCCGTATGTATTTATAGACGATAGTACCGAACAAGTCTTCGAGGAGGAGGAGTTCTACCAAGAAGAGGAGGAAGAGAATTTCAACCACTTCACCAACCAAGGCAAGCCTAGCACTTCAAGTAAACTGAGCAAGCTAACACTTGCAAGTATTATACTTAGCAAGCCATCACTAGATGCAAGTTAACTCAAGCAAGATGCATTAGGCATGCTTGGTTATACATTTTGACTTATACCTACCCCACAAGCTTTACTTTCTTTTACTTTACCAAAGTTCCTTACCTTGTTTATAGATAGCATAAAGATTATAAAACTTGGCCTATCTAGTTGGACTTAGATGTCATTCTATGGCATGAGATTGAGATTGGCACCCCACATTAGTGAACACTCTTAACTAAGTAGTTTAGAGTTAAAACCAAAAACGTGATCACTTTAGATGGGAGTACTTGGTGAAAATGACTTGTGAGAACCTTGGAATGATGAGTCATTCTATTGAGATGTTTTGACATGTGTTGAGAAACACAAATGGTTTGTGATGATGAAAATGTTGAGGCATGAGCCTTAGCCCTTTTATAAAAACTGATGGTTGGGTTCGGATGCGATACCATTCCAAATTTACCGTACAACCATAATACCTAAATTGGGTTAGGCTTAGCTAGAAGTTTATATGCATTAGTATTAGTTCCCTCGCAGGAGAGGTTTGAGATGAGGCTACCTCTCAATGTTGTCCACCTATGCAGTGCCCAGGATGGCAGATGGCCATGGCTGGGAGGCCAAGCTCATAGGAGAGGTGCTTATACTAGAGTGTGTAAAGGAAAGGTTATGTTTGATTATCTGCATACTAAGTATGATGATTCGGGGTTATCCCTGACAGACGTATCGAATTTTGTGGTGAAAGTCTACCACCTCTTCAGAGTGTCAAACTATTTGAATAGCCGCGTCCGCGGTTATGGACAGTTGGAGTGGCCATACTGTTCCATTATCAGATGTTTTCAAATTGACTTATGAAATGAAGTGTGAAATGACTTGACCACAACATGGTTGTGACTATGAAAACTAAGTTCCCACTTAGGTGATTTCAAACTTTATTTTTATCTTTCTTTGTTTCTGAACTCATCTTAGGTTTCAAACTTAACTTTACAAATAAACTTAGAGTTAGCATTCCTACTTGAGCTACCTTATTTGTTAGTGATAGTTTGCGAGTACTTAAAGTGTACTCATGGCTTTTGTCCCTGGATATTCCCGTGGCCAGACTATGAGGAGGACTACCTTGAAGGAGGATAGCAGGACGCCTACGACAACTAGGATCATCTCCCATGGTCAGCATTGCGTGTGACTCTGAAGATGGACCCCACCGCTATGCTATTTATTCTGCTACTTGTTTGTATTAAGACTGGATCATGAGATCCTTTATTTGTGTAAGACCTTATTATGGTTTGTAATGGATGATGTACTGTGATATCCAATCTGTTATGTCTCGCAAAAATGGTAATCCTGGGATTGCGATGTATGGCATAACAGGCATCTGGGATTAAAAATCCGGGTGTTGACAAGTTGGTATCAGATCCATCCTGACCATAGGAGACCCTAGTTAGAATGGACGTCCAAACAAAAACTTAGTTCCAAAAACAAAGAAGTGAGTATTTATGAAAACCTATTTCCTCTCTTACCCTTGGGATTCTTTCTCTCAAAAAATACATGTTCCTCAAAAACTCTTACTTTACTACATAAAATTTTGACACACTTGATCACTTCACAACAAGTTCCTAAATTATTATAGATGGAAGCTCAGTACAACAAGTTCTACCAGTTGGGCAACATAGGCCAATTGATCTTCTAGAGGGAGCTTGATGCACTGTCTGAATACTTGGAGCATCCACATCCGGAATTCCTTGGAGCTCAACTCAATGGACTCCCAGGAGGAGACTTACAATGGCTAGTAGATGCTGATCTTCGAGGCAAGTTAGAGGCACCAATGTCCGAGAGGATTTAGTTCACAGTAAGAGAGAACAACTGGCTATATGGATTAGCCAGGGCAATGCATGAAGCTCTCGCTCACCTTTGCGCACAGAATGTCAACTTGATCCAAGGAACCCGCTTTGCTCACTATGCAAGGTGTGATTCTATGGGAATGCCTCTGGAGATGCAAAGTCACCTAGAGTTGAAGCGTCAAGTGGAGAACCTTGACTTCCTGCTGTATGACCAATAGAAGGAATTGGACAATGCTAGAGAGTTCGCCAACCACAACCTTGCCATTATCACCCAGAAGGCCCAGACTTTCTCCCTGCTAGTCAAGGATCGTCCGTCACTTCGCCGTCAACGCGGAAAGAAGGATCGCACCATCGACCGTCTTTGCAAGAAGGTGGCCGACCTCGACAAGACCATCAAGGAGCAAGAAGCTCAGCTTGCAGTAAAAGAAGAAGAGGAAGGTGAAGACATCCAAGGGGATATTGACTCATACCTCAGCAATGATGATGACTACCTGGAGGATGATGCCATGGACTTCTACACCGATGATGATGACTCCAACTTCATCAACAGTGAGTAGATGCACTCGAGCACTATCGTAGGAGTGAGGAGTATCAGTCCCATTGTATCTTAGTTTGCAGAATGGTTCTTAAAACCATCTGTTTTTCTTTGTTGTGGTGTGTGTGAGTTTGTACCGTGTGCTTTGCTTGAATGAATGAAAATAAGTTAGTTTGCAAAACCCGAGTCAAACTCAAAGTTTTAGCTTTGAAACCAAAACCATGAACCTTAGAACTTTCCCTCTTACCCCATTATCTATCTCAATCTTCAGATGACTTGTGGAAACCAAGGAGGGAGCAGCTCATTGTAGGACCCAATGCTGTAGATTCTGCAGACGCTCATTGCAGACCGTGAAGCTAGTAGGGCAGAGTGGCAAGCAAATCTAGCCACCTTGCAGCAGATCGCCCAGATGGCTCACAACAATCAGAACCACGAAAATCAGGATCATCATGGATCCAAACTCAAAAACTTCCAGAATACCAATCCCCCAATCTTTAGCCAGTCTGAAAACCCACTGGATGCTGATGATTGGTTGCAGACCATGGAGAACAACTTAGAAGTCACCAGAGTGGATGTCAACAAGAAAGTTCTGTTTGCCACCCACTATCTGGCAGGAGATGCAAGAGCATGGTGGAACAGCACCCGCACAATGAACCATGGTCAAGTGATGACGTGGGAAGCCTTCAAAGTCAAGTTCAACCGCACCCATGTGCTGTAGGGTTTAGTCACCCGAATGAGAGATGAATTCAGAGAGCTAAAGCAAGGCATAATGACTATAGTGGAGTACCGTGATAGATTCTTGTCCCTTGCCAGGTATGCACCTGATGAGATCAACACGAAGGCCAAGAAGAAGGAGAGATTCTTGAACGGACGACATGATGAGATGCAGACTGTACTCGTCAACATCCGTTTCGAGGATCTTCAAGAGGTAGTCGACTATGCCATTCAGATGGAGGGGAAGATCAACCAAGCCAACGACAACCACAAACGTCGAATGATGCACCAAGCTGGATCCAACAGTCACCAGAAGTACCGTCCCAACCCATCGGCAGGATATGCCCCGAGGAACAATCGACCCCCAATGTCTCATACAAGCTACCCCAACCATAGCGGAGGAAATGTGAAGACCGGAGGAAACAACAACAACAACAACCATCCCGGTAACTCCAAAAACTTCAACTGTGCACCGCTCAAGTCCAACAACAACAACAACAACAATACTACCCCGAGGACTGGAAGCAATGTTGTGCCTATCGCAGCAAAAGACAAGTCTCAGATTACTTGTTTTGAGTGTGGAGTGAATGGTCACTACTCCAATGAGTGTCCCAAGAAGATTGCCGCCACTGCCAATGTGAATGCCCCAGCTCAACAACAGCGCCGTGTTCAACCAGGAGGGAACCCTCACAACCGCAACGACCGTCTCTTCCACATGAACACCGAAGAAGCCCAAGAAGCGCCAGATGTAGTGCTGGGTATGTTTTATGTCAACTCAGTTTTAGCAAGAGTGTTGTTTGATTCTGGAGCATCGCACTCATTTGTCACCAAAGAATTTGCATGCACTAGTAAGATTCACCCAACCAACTTGAAGCATGTCATGATAGTTCAAATACCCGGTTCAACCACAAAAGCTAGAAAAATTTGCAAGGCTGTGCCTATCAGAATCCATGGGATAGATTTTTATGTCAATCTAATAGTACTTGGAACCAAAGGTTTGGAAGTAGTACTAGGAATGGATTGGATGTCGAAGCATAAAGGATTTATAGACTGTGCCAAGAAAGCCATCACCATGACCAGTAGCTCTGGAGTATCAGTAGAGCATATATCTGAAACCTTGTCCCGTCAATTCAAGTGCAACAAGAGTCTAGCCCTACCCACCATAGACCAAGTCAGAGTAGTCTGTGAATACCCCAGCATATTCACAGATAAATTGCCCGGTATGCCCCCGGATCGGGATATTGAGTTCATTATTGAACTAGTCCCTAGAACCGGACCCATAGCTCAACGACCCTATAGTATGAACCCATCAGAGTTAGTAGAGTTGAAGAAGCAACTGGATGCTATGCTGGAGACCACTTTGATTCAACCAAGCGCATCGCCATGGAGATCGCCCGTGTTGTTCGTCAACAAGAAAGATGGAGGCAACCGTTTGTGCATAGATTACAGGAAGCTGAATGATGTCACCATCAAGAACACGTACCCATTGCCAAAGATAGAAGATCTATTTGATTAGTTAACTGGTGCCAGAGTGTTCTCTAAGATCGATCTTAGGACTGGTTATCACCAACTTAAGATTCGTGGAACGAATATTCCATAGACCGCCTTTACCACCAGATATGGATTATATGAGTATACGGTCATGTCTTTTGGATTAAGCAATGCCCCTGCTTATTTCATGAATCTCATGAATAAGATCTTTATGAATTTTCTAGATAAGTTTGTCGTTGTGTTTATCAACGATATCCTTATCTACTCCAAGTCAGAAGAAGAGCATGAGCAACATCTGAGAATCATCCTTGAAACCCTTAGAGAGCATCAGTTGTATGCCAAGTTCAGCAAATGTGAGTTTTGGCTAAAAGAAGTAGGATTCCTTGGACATATTGTGTCTGCCGGAGGAGTCGCTATTGATCCCGCCAAGATCAAAGATGTAGAAGAATGGGAAGCCCCAACCACTCAAACCCAAGTCCGTGCATTTCTCGGATTAGCGGGATATTACCGCAAGTTTGTAGAAGGATTTTCGAGCATCGCAAGACCCATGACCCAATTGTTGAAGAAGGACAAGAAGTTTGAATGGACCAACAAATGTGAAGCAAGTTTCCAAGAGCTCAAGAAGAGATTGATTTCATCCCCAATATTGATTACGACGTTTGAATCCAGGTACCTTTCCTATACCAATACGACGTTTGATTCCGTCGATACTTTCATTTTTTCTTCTGGGCTTCCTTGATTTGGCTGATCAAAGTGGGTTGAAGTTCAATGCTAGCTAGAAATCCTTTGCTAACTAGCTCAGTCCTAAACTGCTCCAACTCCTCATACAAACTTGGTTGCTTCTCCTTGATCATGGTGTTTAGCCTACACGGCAATCTGCTAAGAGCATCCGCTACCACATTGGCCTTGCTGGGGTGATAGTGAATGGCAAGGTCATAATCCTTGATTAACTCTATCCATCTCCTTTGCCTCATATTCAGCTCCTTCTGAGTGAAAATATACTTCAAGCTCTTGTGATTTGAATAAATCTCACATCGATTACCCATAAGATAATGACGCCATGTCTTCAATGCCAAAACTACGGCTGCTAACTCAAGATCATGGGTCGGATAGTTCTGCTCATGCTGCTTCAATTGTCGAGATAGATACGCGATGACTTTCCCTTCTTGCATCAATACACATCCGAGACCAATGTTGGACGCATCACAATACACATCAAACGTCTTCTTGATATCTGGCATGATCAATATTGGGGCTAAAATCAATCTCTTCTTCAGCTCTTGGAAACTTGCTTCACATTTGTCGGTCCATTCAAACTTCTTGTCCTTCTTCAACAATTGGGTCATGGGTCTTGCTATGCTCGAAAATCCTTCGACAAACTTGCGGTAGTATCCCGCTAATCCGAGAAATGCACAAACTTGGGTTTGAGTGGTTGGGGCTTCCCATGCTTTGACATCTCTAATCTTAGTGGGATCAATAGCTATTCCTCCGGCAGACACAATATGTCCTAGGAATCCTACCTCTTTCAGCCAAAACTCACATTTCTTGAATTTGGCATACAACCGATGCTCTCTAAGGGTTTAAAGGATGATTCTCGGATGTTTCTCATGCTCCTCTTCTGACTTGGAGTAGATAAGGATATCATCGATAAACACAACGACAAACTTGTCTAGAAAATTCATAAAGATCTTATTCATGAGATTCATGAAAAAAGCAGGGGCATTGATTAATCCAAAATACATGACCGTATACTCGTATAATCCATAACGAGTAGTAAAGGCGGTCTTCGGAATATCCGTTGCACGAATCTTAAGTTGGTGATAACCAGTCCTAAGATCAATCTTAGAGAACACATTTGCTCTAGTCAACTGATCAAATAGATCCTCTATCTTTGGCAAAGGGTACTTGTTCTTGATGGTGATGTCATTCAGCTTTCTATAATCTGTGCACAAACGGTTGCCTCCATCTTTCTTGTCTACGAATAATACTGGCGATCTCCATGGCGATGCGCTTGGTTGAATCAAGCCTATTGCCAGCATAGCGTCCAACTGCTTCTTCAATTCCACTAACTCTGAGGGGTTCATGCTATAGGGTCTCTGGGCTATGGGTCCGGTTCCGGGGATTAGTTCGATAATTAACTCAATATCCCTATCCGGGGGCTAAAGATTGGGGGGTTGGTATTCTAGAAGTTCTTCAGTCTGGATTCTTGATGATCCTGATTTCCATGGCCTTGGTTGTTTTGGGCCATCTGGGCGATCTGTTGCGGTGTTGCTAGGTTGGCTTGGCGCTCTACCCTGCTAGCTTCATGGTTGGCAACTAGCATCTGCATAATTTGCAACATTGGGTCCTGCGATGAGCTGCTCCCTCCGGGGTTTCCACGAGTCATCTGACGATTGAGGTAGATAAAGGGGTAAGAGGGAAAGTTCTAAGGTTCATGGTTTTGATTTCAAAGCTAAACCTTTTAGTTTGACTCAGGTTTTGCAACTAACTTCAATTCATTCATTCAAGCAAAGCACACGATACAAACACACACACCACAACAACAAAGGAAAACATATGGTTTTAAGAACCATTCTGCAAGCTACGATACAATGGGACCGATACTCCCATGCTACGATAGTGCTCTAGTGCATCGACTCATCATCGATGAAGTCAGAATCATCATCGTCGGTGTAGAAGTCCACATCATCCTCCTCCAGAAAGTCGTCATCATTGCTAAGGTAAGAGTCCATATCTCATTGGATGTCTTCACCTTCCTCTTCTTCTTCTTTTGCTGCGAGCTGAGCTTCTTGCTCCTTGATGGTCTTCTCGAGGTCGGAAACCTTTTTGCGAAGACGGTTGATGGTGCGGTCCTTCTTTGCGCGTTGACGGCAAAGAGACTGACGATCCTTGACGAGCAGTGAGAAAGTCAGGGCCTTCTGGGCGGCAAGGGCGAGATTGTGGTTGGCGAACTCCCAAGCATTGTCCAACTCCTTCTGTCTGTCGTATATCAGGAAGTCGAGGTTCTCCACTTGACGCTTCAACTCCGGGTGACTTGGCATCTCCATGGGCATTCCCATAAAGTCACGCCTTGCATAGTGAGCAAAGCGAGTTCCTTGAATTTGGTTGACACTCATGGCACACAGACGTGCGAGAGCTTCATGCATTGCCTTGGCTAATCCATCTAGCCAGTTGTTCTCTCTCACAGAGAACTGGATCCTCCCGGACGTTGGTGCTTCTATCTTGCCTTGAAGATTAGCGGTGACTAGCCATTGTAAATCTCCTCCTAGGGGTCCAGGAAGTTGAGCTCCCAGAAACTCCGGATGCGGGCGTCCCAAGTATTCCGATAGTGCATGAAGATCCCTCTCGAAGATAAGCTGGCCTCCGTTGCCCAACTGGTAGAACTTGCTGAACTGAGTCTCCATCTATAAGAATTAAGGGTGATAAAGTTAGTGAAGTGATCAAGTGTGTCAAATTTTATGTAGTAATGTAAGAATTTGGAGGAACATGAATTTTTGAGAGAAAGAATTCCCAAGGGTGAGAGAGGAAATAGTTTTTCATAAATACTCACTTTGGTTTTTGAAACTAAGTTTTTGTTCGGACGTCCATTCTAACTAGGGTCTCCTATGGTCAGGATGGCTCTAATACCAACTTGTCAACACCCGGGTTTTTAATCCCAGATGCCTGCTATTCCATGCATCGCAATCCTAGGATTCCCATTTTGCGAGACATAACAGACTGGATATGTAACAACCCAAAACTTAATCCAAGGTTAATCAAGATGAAATCTACCCAATTTAGGGTTAACAAAAACTTCTCCATTTAAAATAATTAAGCATTCATATGTGTGTGCATGTGAATTAGGAGTTGATTTGAATTTCCATGTTTGAGTGATCCTTTGGTTATAAAATGATTCTAAGGTGAATTAAACATCATCTAGATCAATCCCAAACAAATCCCAAAGAAAAATAAATCAAAAAGAATAAATTAAGGAAATGGTCATTTGTGCCATTTTAATCAAAGGTCACTTTAGGTGTTCCTAGAACATAAATGCCAACAGAGAAAATTGTGGATCTTTGCACCCCTTGCTTGTACAAGTAGTGATGTGCTAAGGCCCACTTTGTGATCTCCCAAAATCATTCAAACTCTAATTTTAAGACATTTGAAAATTGAATCTAGTTCATATGTATAGATCACACTAATTCAAAAACCACCCAAATGAACTCCATTTAAAAAACCCAAGCAAACCTAGATGCTTAAGCATGTGACAAATCACCCCATCAAAAATCTTTCAAAAATTCAAAAGTTTCTTTCTTTCGGCCATTTTTACAAACACCTTGTGGGCACAAATCAAACAAAAACCAAAAACACTAGTGTGAACAGTGTTTTGGCCAAACTTGTCCCCCACATTGCCACCAAACCCTCTCCACTGCTTCTCCTACCACTTCCTAGCCCGGCCAAGCACTGTGCCCACGACCAAACGGTCATGGACATCAATGCCGAGCCCACTCAAGCACCTCACTGGTGACAGCGCGCCATAGCAGCCGCCAGCCTCGCCCACCTTGCCCAAAGTGTCGCCCGTGGTCCACCTCCACCGCCAGGCCAGCCCCAACTCGAGGACAAAGCGAGGCACAACTAGGAACCGCCGCGCCAGGAGCTTGTCTGCCATGCCGACGCTGCCGCAGAGCACGCATGGTCCCCCGCTAATCCATACCACGCCTCGCTCCCGCCACCCACCTACAGGATCACCACCGCCCTAGGAAGCTGCCAGACACGCCCGTTTCCTCGACCGTGACCCGTAGCCGTCGGCCACCGCAAAACTCGCTGTCGACAGAAACATCGTGCGTGCCACACCGCTTGCTTATCCCAACCACAATCTACTGCACACGCACCTCCGTGACACTCGCTAGGACACCACCCACCATCCTAGTACACCGCCCAAGCCCCTAGCCCGCTATATCGTCGTCACCAACGAGCTCCACCCGTGCCGCACTGTCGCCTCGTCGCGCCTATTTAAGGAGGCCTCCCCAGAACCGTTTCCTCACACCACTCTCATCCACTCCCCCTCAGAACCCTACCAGAGCCCCACCGGAGCAAGCCATAGTCCGAAGTGCCGAAATTTCGCCGGAGTCTGCCGTGGAGGGAGAAGAAGGGAGCCGTTGATCCAGGCCATCTCCCGGGACGCCGCCAGTACCAGGAGAACCGTCGTCATTGACTTGTTCATTCGCCCGCCTCGCCGGACTAGCTGGAGCCCTGGTACGTCCCCAGTAGACCCCCACCAGCCGTTTAGGGTTCGGTCTCGCTGGCGACCAGTTCGTCATCGACGATGACCGTGAGCGGTTGATCTGTGTTCTAATCGTGCGGCCTAGATCGCCCCATACCGTTTCGGGTTTTATGTGCCGCTGACATGCGAGACCAGCCTGTCAGCAGCCCTCTGTGCCGGTGAGCGTTACTGGGCCGGCCCATTTAGTTTCCCGCGCTGACCCAGTTAATTCAAATTAGGATTTTCTATTTAGACTTCAAATCAATTATGTCCCTTAGTTCAAAAATCACTTTAAAGAGGTTTACAAATCCAAATGGAGTGATTCCAATTTTTTTGTAAAGGTAATGAAAATATCTATCCAAGCCCGTTGGATTCAAATCATTTAGAGTTAGAGATCTCTCCTAGTAAAAATAACAATTCAGAAGCATTTGCACATTCAATTTTTTTTCTAAAATCAACCATAATAGCTTTTGAGTTGATTCCAACTCTCAAAAATCACATTTAACCATACCTATCTGAATATGTAATAATATTAAGATTTGAACGCAGTGACTTGGGACTAGTACCAAAATAATGCTATATAGGCATTTCTAGTCACTTTAATTGATTAATTACTAAACCTAAACTTATTAAAATGTGTTCCAACATTTAAATCACATTCCCATATGTTAGAATATGTGGTGATGACATGGGTCCACATGATCCCATATTTTAATTGGAGAATATTAAATCTTAGTTAATTTCAGTGAGTAGAAATTACTTTTCTCAAATAAAAAGAAGGAAGCTAGTAAATTAAACCTTGTGATGCTTGTGATGATAATATATCATCAAATATGTGCCTTAGTATGCTAAGTAGCCTAGTTAAGTATTTATTTCGTGATTGTGTATCCCGTATGTATTTATAGACGATAGTACCGACCAAGCTTTCGAGGAGGAGGAGTTCTACCAAGAGGAGGAGGAAGAAAACTTCAACCACTGCACCAACCAAGGCAAGCTATTGTTAGAAAGATAGAATTAAGCTAGATAACCTAAGCAAGATGCATTAGGCATGCTTTGGTTATACCACTTTGACTATTACCTACCCCAAGTTTTATTTCCAATCTTTTACTTTCTTTACTTTATTAAAGTCCTTTACTTGTTTGAAGGTAGCATAAAAAGTATAAAACTTGACCTATCTAGATAACCTTAGATGTCATTCTATGGCATGAGATTGAGATTAGCATCCCACCTTAGTGAACACTCTTAACTTAGTAGTTTAGAGCTAAACCAAAACTTGATTCACTTTAGATGGGAATACTTGGTGAAAATGACTTGTGAAAACCTTGGAATGATGAGTCATTCTATTGAGATGTTTTGACATGTGTTGAGAAACACCAATGGTTTATGGTGATGAAAATATTGAGGCATGAGCCTTAGCCCTCTTACAAAACTGATGGTTGGGTTCGGATGCGATACCATTCCAAGTTTACCGCACAACCACAATACCTGAATTGGGTAAGGCTTAGACGGAAGTTTATATGCATTTGTATTAGTTCCCTCGTGGGAGAGGTTTGAGCTGAGGCTACCTCTCAATGTTGTCCACCTATGCAGTGCCCAAGATGACAGATGGTCATGGTTGGGAGGCCATACTCATAGGAGAGGTGCTTATACTAGGGTGTGTAAAGGAAAGGTCATGTTTGATTATCTGCATACTAAGTATGATGATTCAGGGTTATCCCTGACAGATGTATCAAATCTTGTGGTGAAAGTGTACTATCTCTGCAGAGTGTCAAACTATTCGAACAGCCGCGTCCGCGGTTATGGATAGTTGGAGTGGCCATACTGTTCCATTGTCAGATGCTTTCAAAACAACTTATGAAATGGATTGTGACTTGACTTAACCACAACAGAGTTGTGACAATGATGATTTAAGTTCCCTCTTAGGTGATTTCAAACTTTATTTTATCTTTCTTTGTTACTGAACTCAGCTTAGGTTTGAAACTTAACTTTACAAATAAACCTAGAGTTAGCAGTTTCCCACTAGAACTACGTTACTTGTTAGTGATAGTTTGTGAGTACTTAAAGAGTACTCATGGCTTTTGTCCCTAGCTATTCTATGGCTAGACTATGAAGGAGACTACCAAGATGAAGGACAACAGGACGGCTATGATAACTAGGACTATCTTCCATTGTCAACATTGCTTGTGCCCCTGAAGATGGACCCCACCGCTACGCTTATTACTTTATTCCGCTGCTTGTTGTATTAAGACTAGATCATGAGATCCTTTATTCGTGTAAGACCTTATTATGGTTTATAATGGATGATGTACTGTGATATCCAATACGTTATGACTCACAGAAATGGTAATCCTGGGATTGCGAGGTATGGCATAACAGGCATCTGGGATTAAAAATCCGGGTGTTGACATGATATCACAGTACATCATCCATTATAAACCATAATAAGGTCTTACACGAATAAAGGATCTCATGATCCAGTCTTAATACAACAAGAAGCGGAATCAATAATAAGCGTAGCGGTGGGGTCCATCTTTAGGGGCATAGGCAATGCTGACGATGGAATATAGTCCTAGTTATCATAGCCGTCCTGTTGTCCTTCATCTTGGTAGTATCCTTCATAGTCTGGCCACGGGAATAGCCAGGGACAAAAGCCATGAGTACTCTTTAAGTATTCGCAAACTACCACTAACAAGTAAGATAGTTCTAGTAGGAATTCTAACTCTAAGTTCATTTGTAAAGTTAAGTTTGAAACCTAAGCTGAGTTCAGAAACAAAGAAAGATAAAATAAAGTTTGAAATCACCTAAGTGGGAACTTAATTTTCATAGTCACAACTCTGTTGTGGTCAAGTCATGTCACAATTCATTTCATAAATTGTTTTGAAAATATCTGACAACGGAATAGTACGGCCACTCCAACTGTCCATAAACGTGGACACAGTTATTCGAATAGTTTGACACTCTGTAGAGGTGGTACACTTTCACCGCAAGGTTCGATACATTGTCAGGGATAACCCTGAATCATCATACTTAGTATGTAGATAATCAAACATAACCTTTCCTTTACACACCCTAGTATAAGCACCTCTCCTATGTGTATGGCCTCCCAACCATGACCATATGTCATCTTGGGCACTACATAGGTGGACAACATTGAGAGGTAGCCTCAGCTAAAACCTCTCCCGTGAGGGAACTAATACTAATGCATATAAACTTCCGGCTAAGCCTTACCCAATTCAGGTATTGTGGTTGTACGCTAAAATTGGAATGGTATCGCATCCGAACCCAACCATCAGTTTTGTAAAAGGGCTAAGACCCATGCCTCAGCATTTTCATCATCATAAACCATTTGTGTCTCTCCACACATGTCAAAACATCTCAATAGAATGACTCATCATTCCAAGGTTTTCACAATTCATTTTCACCAAGTATTCCCATCTAAAGTGAATCAAATTTTGGTTTAGCTCTAAACTACTAGGTTAAGAGTGTTCACTAATATGGGGTGCTAATCTCAATCTCATGCCATTGAATGACATCTAAATCTAAATAGATAGGTCAAGTTTTATACTTTTTATACCTTTAAACAAGTAAAGGACTTTAATAAAGTAAAGAAAGTAAATCTTGGAAATAAAACTTGGGGTAGGTAAATAGTTAAAGTGGTATAACCAAAGCATGCCCAACTCATCTTGCTTAGGTCATCTAGCTTAATTCTAGCTTGCTAACAATAGCTTGCCTTGGTTGGTGAAGTGGTTGAAGTTTTCTTCCTCCTCGTCTTGGTAGAACTCCTTCTCCTCGAAAGCTTAGTTGGTACTATCTTCTATAAATACATACGTGATACACAATCACCAAACAATACTTAACTAGTCTACTTAGAACACTAAGGCACACATTTGATGATCTATTATCATCACAAGGTTTAATTAACTAGCTTCATTCTTTTTATTTGAGAAAAGTAATTTCTACTCACTGAAAAATAACTAAGATTTAATATTCTCCAATTAAAATATGGGATAATGTGGACACATGTCATCACCACATATTCTAACATATGGGAATGTGATTTAAAGGTTGGATCACATTTTAATATTTTAAGTTTAATATTTAATGATTTAGAGTAACTAGAGAAATGCCTATATAGCATTATTTTGGTACTAGTCTAAAGTCACTACATGTAAACCTTAATATTATTACATATTCAGGTAGGTGTGGTTAAATGTGATTTTTGAGAGTTGGAATCAACTCAAAAGCTATTATGGTTGATTTTATAAAAAGGGTTGAATGTGCAAATGCTTCTATCTTGTTATTTTTACTAGGAGAGATCTCTAACTCTAAATGATTTAAATCCAACGGGATTGGATATATATTTTCATTAGCTTTCCAACAACATTGGAATCACCTAATTTGGATTTGTATAACTCTCTGAATTGATTTTTAAACTCAGGGACATAATTGATTTTAAGTCTAAATAGAAAAATCCTAATTTGAATTACTGGGTCAGCGTGGGAAAGTAAATGGGCCGGCCCAGTGACGCTCCGTGGCGCAGAGGGCGACTGACAGGCTGGTCCCACATGTCAGCGGCACTTAAAACCCGAAGCGGTACGGGGCGATAATAACCACACGATTAGAACAAGATCTACGGTCCACGGTCGTCATCGACGACGGATTCGTCGCCGGCGAGACTGAACCCTAAGCGGCCGGTGGGGGTCTACTGGGGACGTACCAGGGCTCCAGCTAGTGCGGCGAGGCGGGCAAACGAACTGGACGGTTTACGGTGAGCTCAGGCGAAGTCACGGTAGGGGCTGAGGTGGACAAAATCGACGACCACGTCTCCTCCTCTGCAGCGGCTACCTCCGGCGGAATTCCGGTGATGTGCGGCTCGAGCGACTCCGGCGAGAGAGAGGAAACGGGCAGTGGAGAAAGGGTAGTGAGATGGTGTGAAGGTATGGTGCTGGGGAGGCCTCCTGATATAGTCTCGACGGTGTGGCAGTGAGGTATGGACGCGACTCGTCGGTGACGGTGATACAGGGGGCTACCAGCATGGGCGAGGTAGGCGGATGGTGGGCGGTCTGCTGGTGGTCAGCTACGGTTCAATGGCTTGGCTAGGGGCGGTGGAAATTGGTCAGGAGCTTCCCGCACTCTGGGGGATAGAGGTGGTGCTCGACGGTGCTCCTGTCTACTATGGGTCGCGCGGCGGTGCACGGCCATGTCTGGCAGGTTGCTGGGTTCAAGGCGAAGTGGCGCACGTGATTTGGTGTCGAGGCGTGGTCTGGGGCATGCTGGCGGCAATCGCGCGGCGTGCTCTGGCTGCACGTAGAGAGGAAAGGGCTACGCGGCTCTCGGGTGGTACAGGGGCTGGCGGTGATCGTGGGGTGGACAGGGAGTGGCGGTAGGGTTAGGCGGTGCTAGTGGCGGTGCTGGTTTGGCGCGGCATGGTCGGCTACGAGCTGCGCATGCTCGGTCAGCGGTGACCAAGTTTGGGCGGCGCGTAACTGCTGGAAACGGCTAAGGGGTAGGCCGGTGAGGGTTTGGTTAGAGCTGGGGGAGACAGGGAAGACCAAAGAGGGTTGAATGGGGGACAAGGTGTCAATTGGCAACAATATTAGTTAGGCCAGAAATTTTTTGCCTGCCAACTGTTTGATCAAATGGCTGCTTGAAACTTTTATTTGAACTTTGAGCTGATTTTTGGTGGAGTGGTGTATCTTATGCTTAAGCATCTAGTTTGCTTGGGATTTTAAAATGGAGTCCATTTGAGTGGTTTTTGAAAAAGTGTGATCTAGATACATACACTAGAATCAATTTTCAAATGTCATTTAAAATTAGATTTCAAATGTTTTTGGGAGATCACAAAGTGGGCCTTGGCACATCACTACTTGTACTAGAAAGGGGTGCAAATATCCACAATTGTCTCTGTTAGGATTTGAGTGCTAGGAATAGCCAAAGTAGGCTAGGTGATTAAAATGACATAAGTGACCATTTCCTTTATTTATTCCTTTTGATTTCTTTTTCTTTGGGATTTTCTTGGGGATGATCTAGATGATGTGCAATTCACCTTAGAATAATTTTACAATCAATAAATCACTCAAACACGGCAATTCAAAACAATCCTATTTTAAATGCACACACATATGAATGCTTAAAGAATTTTAAATGGAAATTTTTTCGTTAATCCTAAATTGGGTAGATTTGATCTTGATCACTTGGATTAAAGTTTTGGGATGTGTAACACCCTGGAATCGGCTCTATGCAAGTTTTAGCGCTTCCCACCAAGCCCGCATAGAAACGATTCAAGGACGCCCACCAGGCACTTGTGTGCGGGTGGAGAACGAAGTAATACCATTACACATTAGTCCATGATGGAACCCACAGAACATATATATACAATAACGACTCCATGAGTCAAGAATACAGGTATACTATACAAAGATCCAAATCACCTTGAAAACGATAGAGCGTCCGACTACGGACAAGATGCAAATGGGGCTAAGATCCCTGAAGAATAACCAATGGCATCTATAACCCTGCCCAGGCCAAGCCGGAAGGGTAACCCTGCTAACGACATCGATCTCAAAACATGCTAAAACAAAAGGGGTGCCGACAAAGGGCAAAGGAAAAAGAGGAGCGTCAGTACTGAGGCCAGTACATGGCGAGGCTAGAATTCGGCGGCTCTCGGCTACATAGGTATAGTCGACTGAAGCGGCAGCGCAACATGCACTAGACAACCTATAGAGACTTGATATAACTGTCGGCTATTAGAGAGGGGTAAGAAAGACCTATTCGGGACCAACCTGATACTAACACCAATCATACCCATCCTGGTATTCCCCCTCGAGACCAAACGAGGAAGTCAAACCGAGGAACTCACACAGTTGGTAGTTTTATTCATTCCATTATAGTTATAGCACTTACTAGTCAGATATAGATAGCACGAGTCGTCCTGATAGCATAAGTAGTGGGCAGTTTTAGTTAACCATTCAGTTGTAGTTGCAATACTTACTAGGCAGATACCATTAGCATGTGACATCCCAAACCCAGCAGTTGTTGGCACTTTTAGTTCATTCCATTGGAGTTGCGATACTTACTAGGCAGGTATAACATGACACGATACACCCCAGTTCCACCAGTTGTTGGCACTTTTATTATCCATTCCATTATAGTGAAGTTGATTACTAGTCACATATTAAGTCTAATTTATAGCACTACTTTAGTTATGCTTGTCTATGATGGAGATACTGTGCTCCAAGTCGTCCATAACCGCGGACACGGCTTTCAGAAAGATTTACCCTGTAGGGGTGCACAAATAGCAACACACACACACGATAAACCTCGGAAAAACCAAATCAAAACCCAACGAGGCTTTCATGACAAATCAATCATAGGATTCATAAAATATTTCAGGGGGCCACCCCACTAAGCTACCCGCAACGAAGTTGGCCGGCTCCGAGACGGACCCAGGGTCTGTGTCAATGGTTGTAAATGACTGGGAACCCGAAAGTGTGATTGGGCTTGTCGATACCGCGAAAACATTCCACGTTCCAAAACAGTACAGGTGCTCCACGCACAATCGTAAATAAAGCAGTAAAGCATGGCATAAGTACAAGATAGTAATAAAGCCCCAAACTACTTTGTGGCCCCAAGAAATAGAAATGAATCAAGCTCTGGCTAAGGGGGATTCATAGACTCTCTCGGATGTGGATAGTGCGAATAGTCAAGGAACATGTATCAAGTACTCGGGGCCTACGGGACACAAGTGGACATAAAAACCAAATAGCATATATTGCCCACCGGTGCCTCTTTCATTAGTTATCCCAGCAATTTAATAGTTGGATTTAAAGTCATGATCCTCTCCACCATTAATCATGTGCCAACTTGCCATCAACGGTGGAACGACAACGACGCAAAGCAGCACCTGAGCAAGCAACTACGACTCGCAAGGCCGACTATCTATCAACAACAGGCAATAGGATGTGTCCAAGGCAATATAGAGGCTGCAAGGAGTATAAATGGTGCATGAAAACTAAAGCATCGCAACCCGGATAGCAATAGATCAACAAGAGGAAATAAAGACTATAAAAGCAAAATAGGTAGAATGAGGGAGAATGCTCGCCTGGGAAAACATAGCCGAAGGTTCATTATCCGAAGAACTTGTCAATACTCGCATCAACTCATCGGTCTAATTTGCGAAGAAGCAAAGCACTAAAAGAAACACCAGATGCACCATTTAATACGACAGAAGATCTGGCATGATTATGATATGATGCATGGCATGACACAGTTGTGGTGCAATTAAGCCATATTAAGCGGAACCGGGGTCCCGGCAATTAATTAAACGGTTCGAGTTATTTAGATACCCCACAAATTAAATGTTGTATTAGCAAGGTGAAACAGGGCATCGGTTCGCTACTCAAATTTAAATGGAGTCCGAAATAAGACTAGAATAGCCCGCATATAGCCTCCATATTTAATTTAGGTGAATCGACTATTTAACCCAACCCACCCGATGACATGTATGCAAGCATGATAATTTAATGATGCGACAGGTATATTTCATATTATAAAAATAGAGGCTTAGGGTCACACATCTGGGTTTGGAAGATCTTGGTTCGATGTGGTTCAATGGGGGATCGGTCTCGGCAGGATCGATCTTCTGATCCGTGTGGAAGAGGGTGCCTTCGGTTTCCATGACGGAGAACTTGATGTTCCGGATCAGGGGTTCTTCAGATTCCATGAAGGGGAGCTTCGGACTCTGACTTTGAATTTTTTTCGAGAAGCGGAAGTGGTCAATGCTACGGTAGTAGTCTCATCCTAGCCTTCTTGATGGCGGTCATGCCGAACTGATGTTGGGGAATAAGTGTGGCGAAGGAGCCAAACTTAAGCCTATCGAAACACGTTGGCCACATCGGATAGAATATACATGAGAAAAACATATGTGGAGGTTTCATCGAAGACTTTATGAGCAGGCACGTACGGAGACAAGATGTAGGACTGCTGCACCTAGGCACGCACAGACAGAAACAAAAATAGGCTGCAACCCATTCGTGTCAGCGAGCACCACACCATGAGGTGGAGGCAGCACGGGGTCGAGGTCGGCCCAGAACAGAGCACCGAGAGGGGTCGCTGCGTACGGTGGGAGCACATGCAGGTCGCGGACACGGACGAGCTTGGGCACCTGCTGCCTGTTGCAGAACATGTAGGAGAGGGGAGCTCGAGCAGGGGCAGCGGCCGGGACCTTGCGGGGTTGCAGTCAAAGCAGGCCCGGGGCGACGACCGGCGCGGCCAAGGTTGGAGCAGAACACGAAGGAGCGGACCGCTGAGGAGGAATGACGGCGAGCTTCGCAGGTGGCGGCTCTTGGCACGGCAGAGCAGAAGGGCCGGTGGGAGATGCGAGGTCCACGAGGGACGCGGGGTAGGCGACGACCTGCTAGCGAGCATGGGCTCTACTCGAGGAAGAGAGGGGCGGCCAGAGCAGTGACGCCGGAACTCGCGCTGACGATGCGGGCTAGAGATGGAAAGGACGGAGGCGGCTACGCTGGCCAGAGGCAGAGTCGGCGCGAAGCGGCCGGGGGCACGGGCACCACAGTCGTACTGCCATCGCAGCTCTGAGACAAGCTCGAGCGAGCGATGCAGCGAGGCTGCAGGGCGGCGGAGGGGCGAGCTCGTGCAAGCGCATGGAGGATGACAGGGCGAGGAGCTCGACGGAGATGCGGCCATGGGCGGCACCGCGCGGAGCAGGGGCCGCGGCGAGGTCGAACGGCGGTGCTCGGGCTCGAGGATGGC
Organism: Avena eriantha; assembly: GCA_910589775.1. Taxonomy (NCBI): domain Eukaryota; kingdom Viridiplantae; phylum Streptophyta; class Magnoliopsida; order Poales; family Poaceae; genus Avena; species Avena eriantha. The sequence continues at coordinate 163,180,476 of OU342740.1, read as the reverse complement.
GAGACGAAGGAGAGGGAGGGGAGGCCCGTGGCGGTGTCTGCTAGGAAAAAATCGGGGCGGTGAGGCGAGGGACTCAGGGAGGTCGCAGCCGTTGCCGACGGTGGCTGCACTGCGGCTGGGTTGGGGATTGAGGGGAGAGAGGAGTTGGTGGGGATGGGGATCGCGGGACTGAGGGCGATCGATCGGGAGTGGTGGGCCAGGGGCGTCACGGGGCATGGGAGTGGGCGGCCGGCTGGGACGTGTTGGGTCCAGGGGAGGGGTTGGGTGCACGCACTGGGTGTGCATGCATGCGCGTACGCGTCTGGTGAGGGGATCGTACGGGGCACGTCTCCCGACGGTGGGGCTGGGACAGAGCGGGGGACAGGGGCGGGCAGGTAGCTTTGTCGGTAGGTGGTGGCGGCACGCGCGGGTGAGGGGAGTGGACTGGCTAGGTAGGTTAGGGTGTGGTGATTAGCTGGTTAGGGTTTGGCTTTTGGGGGTGGCCGGCTGGGCCGGGTCAGGCCTGGTTCGGCTGCCCCCTAAAAATAATATAAAATTTTAATTATTAAAAACGAGGCGTTTGCAATCCGTTTTTAGATGAAACCAAAAACTCCGGAGACCCGGGGTTTTAATTTGAAATAAAGACAAGGGATATTTAGAAAACAAATATAGGCTTTTAGAAAATAGTTTCGAAACAAATCATGCATGATGAGACGATGCTCAAATGCAATGTGGCATGATGACATGAGCATGCGGTCATGATGATGCAATGCACAAAAACACAGCGATTTTCTAGTAGTGGTTTTAGCGGGGCGCCACAGGATGTTAAAGCGGAGAAGGGGGGATAGAAATTGAATATGATTATCTCAATGATTATAAGGAATCCGGTAAGGTTAAGGAAACTGCCAATGAACTTTAACTTGATGATGACATTATCTTGCAAATCCTTCAGTCTTTTACAGAACATATTGAAGATCCACAGAAAGTCTGGCTTCAGTATACTCCACCACCCAAGCAAGTTGAAGATTTTGAGATGAAAACTGTGGCCCTTATAGATCCATTAATTAAAAAACACCTTATGTTGAACCCCTTCCTTCTCCAAGGATGACAAGAAAACATATGGTAGCCCAACAATCTAAAGAATAGCTGGAAGAGGAAAGAATGATCCTCAAGAAGCTAGAGGAAGAGGCAAAACAGAAGAAATTAATCAAGAAGGCATGCAAGATAATTGAGCAAACTAAAGAAGATATATTGACCATGTTTGCACATTGCAATGCAATTGAGCTAGACACCGAATCTTCTCAATTCATTGAAGGAAAGGTAAAAGCTTTAGATGTTGGTAAAACTATTCTTCCTTGCACCTTTGGTGAATCTTCTTACTATGGCCTCTATGATATTGGAACAATTGTTAATGTACTCCCTTGTAATTTTTATTTGAAAATTCAAAATGAACTCAACCAAGCTAAATAAGAATATATTGATATGACAAATATGCTAGCAGATAAGACACTAAGAATCCCTATGGGAATAATTAGAGATGTTCCAATTTGTATTGGACCTTACAAGTACCCTACTGATTTTGTACTTATTGATATGCCTACTGAAGTTTATTGTCCTATTATTTTTGAAAGAACATTTACAAACACCGCAGGGGCAAACATTGTTTGCAAGAAGGAGACGGTATCTCTCAAGTTTGGCAAGGATAAAATGAACTTCCATTTATCTAGATTTCATCATAGGCCAACTATTGAGGAGTTTGAAGAATATGAACAAGAGAAAGAAGAAGAAGGTAACATTACTAGTCTTGATTTTGTGTTTATTGAGGCTACCAACGATAAGTTAGAAAGGAGCCTAGTTGAGAATGATAATCTTCCTAAAGATATAGAAAAAATGGAAATTGATGAATATCTTAATTCGACCCTTATAGTTGATCCTGAAATGAATCAAATCTATGAGACACCCATAAGAAAAGGGAGCGAGGAGCTTCCACCTACTACACTCAAAACCCTTCCTAAAGAACTAAAATACAAGTTTCTTGATGGCACTAATACATATCCTATTATTATAAGCTCTAACCTTGCAGAAAAGGAAAAGGAGAATCTAATGATAGTCTTAAGAATGCACCAAAGTATCTCGGTTGTTCAATGGATGACTTGAAAGGGATTAATCCCTTGATAGCCACTAATAGAATATTTATGGAATAAGGAGCTCAGCCGGTTACAGACCTCATATGAAAGAATATGTGAGAATAGAGGTAATCCGCCTTCTGAAGGAGATATGCCGTAGGGGCAAATAATAAAGGTGTTTTATTATCATATCTAATTAGTTCATAATAGTTTTATATCATGCTATAACTATGTCAACCAGAAACATTGATATAGGTGTGATAAATAAAAACACCCAGGTCCCTAGTAGCCTCTATTCAACTAGTTCATCGGGCACTTGATGATCAAGGTTTCCTGATAATGGTGCTTGTATAATCAACTAACAATGAAGTCATATCATCGTAGATGATGTGATGGACATTTCTCACCAACATTTTTTGCAACATGATCATGTCACTTAGTTCATAGTTTCAATTGTTAGAAACAAAGTGTCTTAATCCTTAGACTGCGAGATCATATTAATCACTATAACTTGAGGATTGTTTTAACTGCATCAACCGTCATGTCAGTAAATGGGTGACCATAAAGGTGTATGTTGGGTAATCCGAAGGTGCATGTTGAGACCTATGCATCAAGATCGTGGTTTGTTCTCCTGTGTGACGGGAAGATACACTGGGCCCACTCGGTGAATTACATCCATAAGCTGCATAACATATGACTAGGTCATGGAGACGGAATATCACGTGAACGAGTAAAACAATAATTGTTGGAAACGAGATTGAACAAGGTATCATGATACCGATGATCAGATCTCAGACAAGTATAGTATCGAATATCAAAGGGAATTATACATATCGTTTAAGGTTCAACACTTTGGTGTTTCGTCGAGTGCATATGGGTCAATATGGGCATCCCGGTCCCGCTATTGGTCATTGATAGAGATCATTTCTATGACATTACCGAACCATAGGGAAACACGCGTAAGGGCGCTATGATGCTTAGATATCTTCCTGTAAAGATGGAATCAAAATTGAGAGAACCAGAATTGTTTCAGAGAGAAAAGAATCGAAGGTTGTTCAGAGAAAGAATGAAAGGAGAAAGGACCGAAAGATGTTTTGGATAAATGACAATTTATAATATGCATTTATTATATGTTAATTGTGAATAAATATATAATAAATTAATATTTGAGGGCAACTCCCTCATTAGGCCAAAACCCTAGAGGGAATTGGCCTAGGAAAAAGTCACCAGAAAAAGGGAAACTAAACAGATTCTGCTGGGCCGTTTTGATCTGTCCTAGGTGCATAGGCGAGCACCAGGCGCTAAGTGACGCACAGGCGGGCGACAGGCGGCCGCTAGCAGTGGCCCACCCGGCCTCGGTCCAACTATAGCATACCAATTGTCTATCAATTGTAATGCTACTTGATTTATTCTATATAATGCTACTTCCTACATATCATTAACTACATCATCATTATATCATGCTCATGTCACCATGCCACATTACATTTGAGCATCATATTAAACGTTGCATTAATTTTTGGCTTTGCATTTGGTTCGTGATAAACTGTATTTGGTTTTTGATATATGATATATGAAAATGCCCAAATTGAGTTGAGGGCATATCTTTTACATTCAATCCACCTACTAACCTTGGTCATTTCTTTTGCCTCATCTTCTAACTTGTAGCATCCCAATTATCTAACAATTGCAATGCTACTTGCCTAGTCTATAAAGTGCTACTTCCTACATGTGTTGTTGCATCATCACTATATCATGCTCATGTCACCATGCCACCTTGCATTTGAGCATCATATAAAACCCCTCTTTTTGGTTCTTCCCCATATGCATTATATATTGTATTTGCCTCTTGATATATTGTATTTGCTTCTTGATAAATTGTTTCATGCCCAAGTTGAGTTGGTGGCATATCTATTGTAACTCCACCAACTTATATTTTTCACCACCTTATAATCCCACCATCCAAACTATATATGAGCATTTGCATTTCTTTTGGTATTTAAGTCTAGCTCATAAACAATTGGTATGGATTCTATCTATGTCTCATGCTTCCATACATGATCTAATGTTGTTTTCACAATATCAAGTATGGTAGCATGCATGGCCACCTTTGCATGCCATGTGAATATGAAATCCATCTTCGTATCCTTCTTTATGATTTCATTGGAATTTGAGTATTTGCTTGAATATATATGTGGCCATGTGCATCATTAGTGGGACACACACTACCTTGGCCATGGTCAGATTCATGCATGCCCACAAATTCTATACACCATATGGGTGGAGTAAGTGTTCTTTTCTATGTGGGGCTCTATTCAAATTCCTAGAATGCTTGTTTGAATTTAAGTCATCCCTATTAATTCTAGTTGTTCTCACAACTAGAATATTAGTGCATTTATTGTACATGCATGGTTCATGCAAGCACGACCTATTTCCTCCCCATCTAATCCTACCATCTTCCCTAATCTACCACCACAACCCGTTTTCCTCTCTTGTGTGTCATGGCACACTTGGCTATCCATGCGCCACCTCTCCCCATAAACCATCCCTCTCATTCTTTTTGCAGCATACGTTGAAGCTAACCCCTCCCTGGTCCATCCCTGGGTCATCCAACTACAGAGAGGGAGCAAAGAGGGAGCTAACCATCATCTAACCCAATCCCTTCATGTCCAAGCCGTGAGCTTCCCACCTCCTTCCTTTTAGGCTTGGCCAAGCAAGCAACACCCATCTCCACCATCTGCTCCTAGACCAACCCCCAACCCCCTCATCTGGATCGAGATCCGGGTCAAGGTCGAGCTGGCCGTCCTCCTACTTTCTCCCTACACTGCCATGGCTAACTCGAAAAAACCTAGATCGGATACACCACTTCCCTCCCGGCGTTCTGAAGCACTAAAATCCGCACCAAGAGCTCCAAAAGACGCCCCTACTTCCTCTTCGACGCCCTGTACATGGATCATCGCTTGTACACGGATCAGTGCTAGGAGCTCGTCGAAACTGCCACAACAGTCAAATTCCAGGGAGATCTAGGAGGCACAGAGCACCAGCAACACCAGCGATCTACCCGACCTTGAGCATACTTTTCTTCACCAAACGGTCGCGGGTGACCTCCTCGCCGTCCTAGACATGGTCCTCCCCTTCCCCTCTTGCCCTGCATCGCCGCCGGTCTTCCTTGGACACGCTGCATGAAGCCCCCTCACCCTTCTGCGATGTGACGTTGTTGTTCTCCGGCAGAGCACACTCATGGGTTTTCTCCTCTGTTACCGAGATGTTTATGACCTCCTCTGTCGTCCCCAGCTTCTGTTTTTCACCTGTCGTCCTTCCCAGTGAAACCAGCTCTCGTCAGCAGCAAACTGCGTGCAAATCCGAGCACGGTGCCGCTCTCAGTCATCTTCGGAAGTTCGCTCGATTTCACTGATGCCACCGTCATTTCAGTTCAGTTTTCTTCAGTCTCGCACCGCAGTCCTACTCGTTGTCCACCACCGTGACGTTGTCCTTGTGGTTCCCATCTGCCGGCGCCCCTCCAGGATGTCATCTCGCGTGGAGCCGCGCATTGGATCGTCGTCTCCGTCTCGTCACCGTGGCGCCGCCGCAGTATGGCCTCCGTCGTCGATGCAGCTCGCCGCCACCGTTGCGTCTGCCCGCGCGCACTCGCCTCTAATGACAGCAGTAGCGTGCATCCTTGCCAGCCAGCGCATGTGTATATGATTCAAACAACAAGCCTGCTAGCTAGCTATGTACGACACAATCCAAATTCAAGTGAGCTAGCTTGTTTTTGCATTTTGTGCTCTGTTTCAGTTGCTTTTCTCTGTGCTAGCTCGGCTGGTAAATTCAGTATCCATTACAATCTAACCAATACAGCAGTACAACAGCACGTATTTCTTTTTCTGTTCTTCTGTTTCGGCCAAGTTTCCGAGATCTTCTTGGCAAAACCCGACAAACCCAGAAGCACCTCAACATAGCCCGTGTTACCCTATTTATAACGCCGCAATCCTCTCTCAATTTCATTGCTTGTAGCCCTTGCAATCATCCGACAAAGTCTGGCCGTTTTCATTGCGTCCTAGTCAAACATCTGACAGTCTACAATCAGTCTGATCCTCCTTTCCCCCTTTGTTCTCTGAAAGTTCCTGACAATTCCACTTCATCTTCGGAGTAGATCTTCATGGTTGTGTAATCTAGGTGCATCCTTCTGCGTATAGAAACAAACAAAACCCAGTTTGGAGTTAACACACGACCAGAATCTTCAATCGAAGTTCGCTCCAGCTAGCTGTTTCTGCGCCGGTCAAATTCAGCTGCATCAGAGATCGTTCTGTTGTTGCCGTTTTGCAAATACCCCTGATCTATCTAACTCTGAACCTACAGTGCCTACAAACTTTTTCACAATTGCCAACCATTCTAGGTCATCACCATCTAGACCTTTCACTTTTCAAAGAAAGTCAAACTGGATTGCAAATTTGAGCAAAACATTGATTGAACTTGGCCCTGCCTAAACATTTGATTATGTTTTTAAAAAAAAATCTAAAATAAAACAATATTTGAAATATTTTGAACATTAATAATATATGTTTTATTAATAATGATTAATATTAATATATAAACATTAAAAAAATTGACTTTTCCATTTAAAGGGAAGTAAATCATATATGTTAATTACTATTTCCAAATAATATAAATGATATATGTTTTCTGATCAGAAAAATGACAGGAATTCAGATATGCCATCCAAAATAATTTTTGAGCAACTTAAAATTTTGAAAATAATTAAATGTCAATAAATGCCTTTCCATAATAAATTCATAACTTTAATTCCGTAATTCCGTATTCAACAAATAATACGTCTAAATCGATCAGCGCGACGAGCCTGTTCTAACTATGCATTGCATGATATCATTTGAAACATGCATCATGTAAAACCATTAAAACCTGAATGGTTTATGCAAATAAAATGAGCCCAAATAAATATTAAAAGTGTTAATTCTTGTTTCCACACTTCACCCTTGCCATGCTACATGACTACCATGAAATTAGGCATCATTTAATTATGGCATGTAGTGTTTTCTTGTTGCATTCTATTCATATGATTGTTCAATATATTTATTTTGGCCCTTGTGTGTTTGGCTTTTATCCGGATAGACACTGAGCAAGGAGAATATCAGGAGCCTTAGGAGTATTACCCGGATCCTTCCTATTCGGCAACAGAACTACCAGGCAAGCAATTCTCCATGATTGCATACACATAGTACCTATGCTTCTATCTTACTCTTGCATCGTTGAGTCATGATTGCATTAAATTGAATCCCAATCACTGCATAGCCTTTACTTTTAAACCCCACCGAAGCTTGTTCCTCCATCCCATGAGCCATCACTACAGGAGTTGATTGAGCCATGCGAGTCATAGAATTGCATGTGTAGGGTTTGTGCAAGTCTTTGGAAACTGAGGTACCTAAACAACTTAATATGAGTAGTAACGGGATAACTAATGAAAGAGGCATCGGTGAGCATTATCTGTTATTTGGTTCTTTAAGCTCACTTGTGTCCCGTAGGACCTCAAGTACTTGATTCCTGTTCCTTGACTATTCGCACTATCCACATACGGGAGACAATATGAACCCCCCTTTGCCTGAGCTTGATTAAAACTTTATTTCTTGGGGCCACAAACTAGTTTGGGGCTTTATTACTATCCTATACTTATGCCATGCTTTACTGCATTATTTACGATTGTGCGTGGAGCACCTGTACTGTTTAGGAATTGCGGAGTGTTTTCGCGGTATCGACAAGCCCAATCACACTTTCGGGTTCCCAGTCGTTTGCAGCCATTGGCACAAACCTTGGGTCCGTCTCGGAGCCGGCCAACTTCGTTCCGGGTAGCTTAATAGGATGGCCCCCTGAAATAATTTATGAATCCTCTGAATGCATTGTCGTGAGGCCTCGTTGCGTTTTATTTGGTTCTTTCCGAGGTTGATCATGTGTGTGTTGCTATTTGTGCACCCCTGCAGGGTAAATCTTTCTGAAAGCCATGTCCGCGGTTATGGACGACTTGGAGCACAATTTATCTATCATAGATAAGCATAACTAAAGTACAACCTTTAATTTGACTAAGACATGACTAGTAATTAGTACCACACTCATGGAATGGTTAATAAAATTGCCAACGGATGGGTTGTTCTTCCGCCTTCTCATCGGTAAGCGAGGAGGAGGAAGAGCGAGGTTAAATTATGTTGCTCATATAACTTTTGATATTAATTAACGAGCGCCGGTCCATCTCTGGTTGGACGGATGCGTAGCGTGTCTCTATAGCACTTTGTAGCTATTATCTTTCGCTGCAATTGTGTCACCCCAGGTTATTCCCTTTAGATGCATTAAGACTTGCTGAGTACCCCTAGGGTCTCACACGATAAATATTTGATTTAGATGGACAGGAATACAGCAAGGAAGGTTACTGGGTTGAGGAGATGGATGATGGTGGCAACGACCATCAGGTGTAGAGATTCCGGGGATGGAGATCCATGAGATGTTTGGGCAGGATGTTCTTATTTCAGAGGCATCTTATGCCAATTTGCTTCTTAATCCGTACTCGGATCTTGTTTTCCGCTTCTGCTTGATACTCTGATGTGTGATGTATGAGGATGTATCCTAAACTATTATATCTATCTAGGATATTTGGATCTTGCCGTATGGCATTGCAATATTTCTATTTCTTTTAGATGGTGTGACTCTGATGTCTATTGTGAGTCAAAGACATACATATTTGTGTATGTCGTGGCCGTGTTACTTGTTGCTTACGCCGCTCGCTCTTGTCCCGATGTTCCTGAAAGTGGATAAGGTGGTAGGCCGGTATCGTGCCCTACTCCGCTTCAATGGGACTACACGTGGGTGGCCTTGGGCCTCAGCGGTACAATCACTTATCCACTTTTGGGTTCGTCCAGACTTGAACTTAGAGCGTAATGTCTGAGGTATTACAATTGGTATCAGAGCCATTCCGCCCTTCAGGGTCTCAGCCAGATGGTCGTTGTCAGTCTAGAAAATATTTTGGTAGCTAAGTATACTAGGGAAAAACTAAACGTGAGAGTAGGACTGCTTCCATTTTTCTTCTTATACACCCACCCCACCCTTTTCTGGCAAGGAAGTGTAACATTTGTCTATCCTCTTCAAAAAAAATTCAAACTAGGATTCACGTGTTTGGGGTTTCCATTGTATGATAGGGTGTGTGTGTAATTCTTTGTCTATCTGTTGTATCCAACCATGTTGTCACAATCTCCCTTTGGTTATCAACTGTTGGTACATTCCATACCGACATGCTTTGTGTAAATCGGCGCGATCTATCCGACTCTTTGTAAACAGATGCGATCTTTCTTGCTCTTTGTTAACCGACGCAATCTTGTTAATGGTGTTCTTACTTCCTGCATGCTTTCACAGAATGTGGAGTTTCTAATCCCATCTGTTAAGTTGTTTTTCGCATCTATTGGTATTTTTATGACGAAAAATGCGGAATTTTTTCTTGGATACACCTGTGTTTCCACACTCCTTTCAGTCGTGTGTCTCCTTCTTTTGGCGGCATGTTCATGCTAACTCGATCTTTTGCTACCAACGCTTCAATCTGGAGTTTTCACTTCATCTTCAATTCGTTTGGGCTAAATGCATAACGTGTGTCGATCCGATGGTTGTGATTGTAATTTGGTCCTTGGTATAGCTATATGACGCTTATTATGAGTGGAATATGGTTAAAGCTATCAATCCAATTCTCAAAATGGTGGCGGTTATCTCTTGTGATTTTGAGTTATACCGTGATCGTATCTTTATCATAGTCAAGTATCTTTGGCAATCTGGAGGTTTCTTAATGCACTATGACGGATTATCATCCATAAATTCTTTGCATCTTTTGAACCCCATATCCACAAAAGGTTCTCTTTGATACAGGGGAATCTCATTCGTTCATCTTTGATAGCCTTGCTTAAATGGATGAGTTATCATCGGTTCTTTTTCCAAGATCTTTTTATCTTTTCAACCGATGATGAGATCAATAAGGTGAACAAGTCGGTACCATTTCTCTTCCGAAGGGCCAGATAATCTATTCTTCTAATACATCTCTTCAACACGAATCCTTTCTAGTAATTTTGATCTTTCGAAGAGCGTTGAGCTTAGAAAGCATTTCAAGCATTTGTTCGTTTCTCTCATTTTATGAATTTGGTATTCTTGGAATATCTTGTTAAATTCGTGGTGGTATATCTTGACGATATTCTCGTCTATCCGATATCAATGGAAGATCATGGAAGAACATATTCTCTTTTTCTCCCAATCTTCGTGAACACCGCCTGTGTGCAAAGTTCTCAAAGTGTGAGTTCTGACTTTTTGAAGTCACCTATCTTGACCACGTCCTTCAGCTAAATACATTGCTACAATTCTGGAACCATCTAGTCAATTGTTAATTCCATCCTCTACCTCAACCACATCCAGAACTTTTCCTTGTTTGGCAAGTAATCATCGTTGTTCCACTGAGATTTCATCAAGACGGCTCAATCTCTCTCAGATATTCTTAAGAAGGACAAAAATCCTATTGGTCTTCTTCTTGCCAATAAATCTTTTGAAACCCTCTCACTCTATATTCTATCCTCAATCCGACGGCTGCCATGAAGATTTTTTCCAGATCTTTCATAATTCTTCAATTCAAGTTTGGTGCTATCTTTAATCTATCTGTTGAAGCCTTCATCTGTTTCCCATGAGCTTCCTTCATATCTTTTCTGATGGCTTGGTACTTCCGACACGACGGCAAGATCATCATTTTTATCTTCTTGGATTCGATTAAGTGTTTCGCATCACCTCCTTGTTTTCTTATGAAGCTTCATGAATTCTGCTTGTCAAGTTCTTCAGTCTAAACTTCCGAGAGTTGGGTTGCACGATTTTTCCTATTCATGTACAGAGTAATGCTTTGAGTGCGGGATGGAGTCAGGACCATACCACTACTCTTATCATTCACTCTTCTACATTGAATGGGTAGATTAATGCGATTTCACTCATTCCACGGAAGTTAGAAGTGGCCTTTATCCCCCCAACACTTTTACTTTTGTCCTTGTTTTCCGGAGTGTTCTCTCAAGAATGTAATCAATAATCTCTTGTTGGGGGTCTCGTCTATTTTAAAATGGAGCAAAATCTTCAATAATCTGGTGGAAGCAAATGCAAAATCTTCTTCGTCCACTCCTTTCTGTCGGCGCTCGACATCGTCCAGCAAGATGGATGGAGGATATCTCTGACTTCTTTTGTCAATCCTTTTCTCTTGGTAAAGCCAATTATGGTTGATTCCATCAATTGCAAAATCTATTGCATTAATCTTATGGTTAAGGAAAGCAATAAGCATCTTTGCGGTAAACTCCAGATCTTCAATATTAAACTTCTTCCTTAGGATTCCACCACAAACTCATGTCACTCCTTCTCTCAAAATATATATCTGCACACCTTAATTGCGTGATCCTTTGGTTCTTACCGGTGCAAGAAGAATCTAATCTAAGAAGTCTCCAATTCTAATCTTTCCATTGATATCAAGTAACTCTATTGTTTGAAGACAATATGGTTTCTCTAAACTGCATTCCTTAAATCCGAGGGAAGATACAATGCTATTTTCATAGTGGTTGATAACTTCTCCAAAGTTGATATTTTCTTCCAGTGGAACAAACAATCATAATAACGTGCATCTAACGATGTGTATTTCCTTTCTTTCCTCGATACATTGTCTTTTCAAGATTCTTTCAACAAGTGGCTCTTTTCCTTTATCGTGTTCCTCGAGATCATCTGAGCTATGTTCATCCTATCTTTCACATCTCACAACAATCCTCCAGGTTCTTCAATTCCTTTCTTTTCAATAAGCAAAATGATAGACTCGCAACAAGTCTACCAAGTTTTGCAAGGTATAGTGGTCGCACCATTCCGTTATTAATCATCTTGGGAACGTGAGGATCACCTTCGTTTCGAACACCCGCCTCTCCTTGTGCCTTTTCTTTTTCCTAGGAATCTCGGGGCGAGATTCTTATTTAGTGGGGGAGAGTTGTAGCATCACAATTGTCTAACAATTGCAATGCTACTTGCCTAGTCTATAAAGTTCTACTTCCTACATGTGTTGTTGCATCATCACTATATCATGCTCATGTCACCATGCCACCTTGCATTTGAGCATCATATAAAACCCCTCTTTTTGGTTCTTCCCCATATGCATTATATATTGTATTTGTGTCCTGATATATTGTATTTTCTTCTTGATAAATTGTTTCATGCCCAAGTTGAGATGGGGCATATCTATTGTAACTCCACCACCTTATCTTTGTCACCACCTTATAATCCCACCATACAAACTATATATGAGAATTTGCATTTCTTTTGGTATTTAAGTCTAGCTCATAAACAATTGGGATGGATTCTATCTATGTCTCATGCTTCCATACATGATCTAATGTTGTTTTCACAATATCAAGTATGGTAGCATGCATGGCCACCTTTGCATGCCATGTGAATTTGAAATCCATCTTCTTATCCTTCTTGATGGTTTCATTGGAATTTAAGGATTTGTTTGAATATATATGTGGCCATGTGCATCATTAGTGGGACACACACTACCTTGGCCATGGTCAGATTCATGCATGCCCACAAATTCTATACACCATATGGGTGGAGTAAGTGTTCTTTTCTATGTGGGGCTCTATTCAAATTTCTAGAATGCTTGTTTGAATTTAAGTGCTTGTAACATCCCAAAACTTTAATCCAATATATCAAGATCCAAATCACCCAATTTAGGGTTAACAAAAACTTTTCCTCATTTAAAAAATTAAACATGCATATGTGTGTTGCATTAAGCAAGAATTGTTTTGAATTGCCATGATTGTTTGTTCTAATGGTTGTAAAATGATTCTAAGATGAATGCCACATCATCTAGATCATTCCCAAGCAAACTCCAAAGAAAAAGTAATCCAGTAGAATTAATAAAGGCAAATGGTCACTTTTGCCAATTTAATCAACTAGGCCACTTTGGGTGTTCCTAGAACTCAACTGCAAACAGAAACAACTATGGATCTTTGCACCCCTTTCTAGTACAAGTAATGATCTACCAAGGCCCACTTTGAATTCTTACAAAAACATTTAAACCCTAATTTAAAATGGCATTTGAAAATGGAATCCATTGCATATGCCTAGATCCCACTCTTTCAAAAACCACTCAAATGAACTCAACTTGAAAAATCCCAGCAACCAGAGATGCTCAAGAATAAGACCAACAACTCCACCAAAAATCATCTCAGAATTCGAACAGGTGGTATGCACAAATTTTCTGCCTAACTATTACTATTTGATGATCAGTGCCTTGTTGAGTTATCGGGCTCCATTTGGTCCCCTTGTCCCCCTAACTCTAACCAGCCCCTAACTAAGCTACTAACCGGCCTAGAGCAGCAGTGCCGCACTGCCCGTTCTTGGTCGCCGCCGGCCGAGCGTGGGAAACGCACCACAGACCATGCTGCGTCAATCTAGCACCGCCACTAGCTCCGCCAAACCCTACCACACTCCCATGTCCCTTCCCCGAGCACAGCTAGCCCCTGGATAACCTCCCATCGCTCGCGCCCACCGCCTCTACGCCAGACACGGAGCGCGCCAGAGCACCGTCACCGACAACCTCGCACGAGCCGCCCCTCGACCACAGCCCACGAGCGCCGCTCCGCATTGACCCCAGCACCCCGCCAGACACGCCCTTCTCCCGCTGCACGACCCACAGCCGCCGCGAACCGCGTGGAGCACCGCCTCTGCTGCTCAGAGCGCGAGACACGCCCGACCGTTAGCCACCGCCCCTAGCGTCGCCATTAAGCCGCGGCTGACCGCCAGGGAACCGCCCACCTTCCCAGCCCATGCCTATAGCGCCCTGTATCGTCGTGACTAACGAGCTCACCGTCTCCCTCTCGGTCCCCTCGACGAGCCTATATAAGGAGGCCACCCCCAGCTTCATTTGCCACACTCCCACACTCCCATCTCACCACTGATCATTTCCCCTCTCTCGCCGGAGCCGCTCGAGCAGCCAGTCACCAGAATTTCACCGGGGTTAGCCGTAGCAGAGGAGGAGAAGCCCCCGTCGATTTCGTCCACCCCCGGAGCTGCCGTGACATTGCCTGAGTTCCCCTTCGTTGTCTCATTCGATCGCCCCCATCGCCGCACTTGCTGGAGCCCTGATATGCCCCCACTACACCCCCACCGAGCCGCTAGGGTTCCACCTCGCCGACTACGGTCCACGTTACCCTGTACCTTTTCGTGTTTGAAGAGACACTGACATGTGGGACCCCCCTGTCAGCTGTCCTCAGCGCCGCGGAGTGAAACCAGGCCGGCCCATTTAGTTCCCGTGCAACCCAATAAATTCAAATGAATCTTTTTCTTTTTAGAACTAAACTCAATTCTGTCCCTTGGTTCAAAAATCATTTCTGGGTGTTTTACAAATCTAAATTGAATGATTCCAATTTTGTTGGAAAGATAATTAAAGTATTTATCCAAGCCCGTTGGATGTAAATCAATTATAGTTAGAGATCTCTCCTAAAAAATAACAAGACAGAAGCTTTTTCACATTCAAACATTTTTCTAAAATCAAAAATAATAGTTTTTGAGTTGACTCCACCTCTCAAAAAACACATTTGAATATACCTATCCAAATATGTAATAATATTAAGTTTTGCATGCAGTGACTTTGGACTAGTACCAAAATAATGCTATATAGGCATTTCTAGTCACTTTAAATCATTAAATATTAATCTTAAACTTATTAAAATGTGATCCAACATTTAAATCACATTCCCATGTATTAGAATATGTGGTGATGACATGTGTCCATATGATCCCATATTTTAATTGGAGAATATTAAATCTTAGATATTTTCAATAAGTAGAAATTACTTTTCTCAAATAAAATAAATGAAACTAGTTCATTAAACCTTGTGATGTATGTGATGATAATAGATCATCAAATGTGTGCCTTAGTGTGCTAAACAGACTAGTTAAGTATTGTTTGGTGATTGTGTATTCCGTATGTATTTATAGACGATAGTACCAAACAAGTCTTCGAGGAGAAGGAGTTCTAC
This sequence comes from Avena eriantha, assembly GCA_910589775.1. Lineage (NCBI taxonomy): Eukaryota > Viridiplantae > Streptophyta > Magnoliopsida > Poales > Poaceae > Avena > Avena eriantha. The sequence continues at coordinate 163,165,283 of OU342740.1, read as the reverse complement.
CAAGAAGAGAAGGAAGAGAATTTCAACCACTTCACCAACCAAGGCAAGCCTAGCACTTCAAGTAAACTGAGCAAGCTATTATTGGCAAGCTAACACTTGCAAGTATTATACTTTGCAAGCCATCAGTATATGCAAGTTAACTCAAGCAAGATGCATTAGGCATGCTTGGTTATACATGTTGACTTATACCTACGCCAAGTTTTACTTACAAGCTTTACTTTCTTTTACTTTACCAAAGTTCCTTACCTTGTTTATAGATAGCATAAAGAGTATAAAACTTGGGATATCTAGTTGGACTTAGATGTCATTCTATGGAATGAGATTGAGATTGGCACCCCACATTAATGAACACTCTTAATTTAGTAATTTAGAGTTAAAACAAAAAACGTGATCACTTTAGATGGGAGTACTTGGTGAAATGACTTGTGAAAACCTTGGAATGATGAGTCATTCTATTGAGATGTTTTGACATGTGTTGAGCAACACAAATGGTTTGTGATGATGAAAATGTTGAGGCATGAGCCTTAGCCCTTTTATAAAAACTAATAGTTGGGTTCGGATGCGATACCATTCCAAATTTACCTTACAACCACAATACCTGAATTCGGTAAGGCTTAGCCAGAAGTTTATATGCATTAGTATTAGTTGTCCACCTATGCAGTGCCCAAGATGGCAGATGACCATGGCTGGGAGGCCAAGCTCATAGGAGAGGTGCTTATAATAGAGTGTGTAAAGGAAAGGTTATGTTTGATTACCTGCATACTAAGTATGATGACTCGGGGTTATCCCTGACAGATGTATCGAATTTTGTGCTGAAAGTGTACCACCTCTTCAGAGTGAAAAACTATTCGAATAGCCGCGTCCGCGGTTATGGACAGTTGGAGTGGCCATACTGTTCCATTATCAGATGTTTTCAAATTGACTTATGAAATGAAGTGTGACATGACTTGACCACAACATGGTTGTGACTATGAAAACTAAGTTCCCACTTAGGTGATTTCAAACTTTATTTTTATCTTTCTTTGTTTTTGAACTCAGCTTAGGTTTCAAACTTAACTTTACAAATAAACTTAGAGTTAGCATTCCTACTAGAGCTACCTTATTTGTTAGTGATAGCTTTTGAGTACTTAAAGAGTACTCATGGCTTTTGTCCCTGGCTATTCCCATGGCCAGACTATGAGGAGGACTACCCTAAAGGAGGACAGCAGGATGGCTACGACAACTAGGATCATCGTCAGCATTGCCTGTGACTTTGAAGATGGACCCCACCGCTACGCTATTTATTCTGCTACTTGTTTGTATTAAGACTGGATCATGAGATCCTTTATTTGTGTAAGACCTTATTATGGTTTGTAATGGATGATGTACTGTGATATCCAATCTGCTATGTCTCGCAAAAATGGTAATCCTGGGATTGCAATGTATGGCATAACAGGCATCTGGGATTAAAAATCCGTATGTTCACAAGTTGGTATCAGATCCATCCTGACCATAGGAGACCCTAGTTAGAATGGACGTCCGAACAAAAACTTAGTTTCAAAAACAAAGAAGTGAGTATTTATGAAAACCTATTTCCTCTCTTACCCTTGGGATTCTTTCTCTCAAAAAAATACATGTTCCTCAAAAACTCTTACATTACTACATCAAATTTTGACACACTTGATCACTTCACTAACTTTCTTATCCTAAATTATTATAGATGGAAGCTCAATACAGGAAGTTCTACCAGTTGGGCAACAGAGGCCAACTGATCTTCGAGAGGGAGCTTGATGCACTGTCTGAATACTTGGAGCGTCTGCATCCAGAATTCCTTGGAGCTCAACTCAATGGACTCCCAGGAGGAGACTTACAATGGCTAGTAGTTGCTGATCTTCGAGGCAAGTTAGATGCACCAATGTCCGAGAGGATCCAGTTCACCGTAAGAGAGAACAACTGGCTAGACGGATTAGACAGGGCAATGCATGAAGCTCTCACTCGCCTTTGCGCACATAATGTCAACTTGATCCAAGGAACCCGCTTTGCTCACTATGCAAGGCGTGATTCTATGGGAATGCCTCTGGAGATGCCAAGTCACCTAGAGTTGAAGCGTCAAGTGGAGAACCTCGACTTCCCGCTGTATGACCGACAGAAGAAATTGGACAATGCTAGAGAGTTCGCCAACCACAACCTTTCCATTGCCACCCAGAAGGCCCATACTTTCTCCCTGCTAGTCAAGGATCGTCAGTCACTTCGCCGTCAACACGCAAAGAAGGATCGCACCATCGACTGTCTTTGCAAGAAGGTGGCCGACCTCGAGAAGACCATCAAGGAGCAAGAAGCTCAGCTTGCAGCAAAAGAAGAAGAGGAAGGTGAAGACATCCAAGGGGATATTGACTCATACCTCAGCAATGATGATGACTACCTGGAGGATGATGCCATGGACTTCTACACCGACGATGATGACTCCGACTACATCGATGATTAGTAGATGCACTCGAGCACTATCGTAAGAGTGAGGAGTATCGGTCCCATTGTATCTTAGCTTGCAGAATGGTTCTTAAAACCATCTGTTTTTCTTTGTTGTGGTGTGTGTGAGTTTGTACCGTGTGCTTTGCTTGAATGCATGAAAAGAAGTTAGTATGCAAAACCTGAGTCAAACTCAAAGTTTTAGCTTTGAAACCAAAACCATGAACCTTAGAACTTTCCCTCTTACCCCATTATCTATCTCAATCTTCAGATGACTCGTGGAAACCAAGGAGAGAGCAGCTCATCGCAGGACCCAATGATGCAGATTCTGCAGACACTCATTGCAGACCATGAAGCTAGTATGGCAGAGTGCCAAGCAAATCTAGCCACCTTGCAGTAGATCGCCCAGATGGCTCACAACAATCAGAACCATAGAAATTAGGATCATCATGGATCCAAACTCAAAAACTTCCAGAATACCAATCCCCCAATCTTTAGCCAGTCTGAAAACCCCACTGGATGCTGCTAATTGGTTGTAGACCATGGAGAACAACTTAGAAGTCGCTGGAGTGGATGCCAATGAGAAAGTTCTGTTTGCCACCCACTATCTGGCAGGAGATGCAAGAGCATGGTGGAACAACACCCGCACAATGAACCATAGTCAAGTGATGACGTGGGAAGCCTTCAAAGTCAAGTTCAACCCCACCCGTGTGCCACAGGGTTTAGTCACCCGAATGAGAGATGAATTTAGAGAGCTAAAGCATGGCAGAATGACTGTAGTGGAGTACCGTGATAGATTCTTGTCCTGAGCCAGGTATGCACCTGATGAGATCAACACGGAGGCCAAGAAGAAGGAGAGATTCCTGAACAGACGGCATGATGAGATGCATACTGTACTCGTCAACATCCGTTTCGAGGATCTTGAATAGCTAGTCGACTCTCCCATTTAGATGGAGGGGAAGATCAACCAAGCCAACGACAACCGCAAATGTCGAATGATGCACCAAGCTGGATCAAACAATCACCAGAAGTACCATCCCAACCCGTCTGCAGGATATGCCCCGAGGAACAATCGACCCCCAATGTCTCATCCAAGATACCCCAACCGTAGCGGAGGAAATGTGAAGAACGGAGGAAATAATAACAACAACAACAACCATCCCGACAACTCCAAAAACTTCAACTGTGCACCACCCAAGTCCAACAACAACAAACAACAACAACTATACTGCCCCGAGGACTAGAAGCAATGTTGTGCCTGTCGCAGCAAAAGACAAATCTTAGATTACTTGTTTTGACTGTGGAGTGAAGGGTCACTACTCCAATGAGTGTCCCAAGAAGATTGCCGCCACTGCCAATGTGAATGCCCCAGCTCAACAGCAGCGCCCTGTTCAACCAGGAAGAAGATTCGCCCAAGGGAACCCTCACAACTGCAACGGCCGTCTCTTCCACATGAACGCCGAAGAAGTCCAAGAAGCGCCATATGTAGTGCTGGGTATGTTTTCTGCCAACTTGGTTTTAGCAAGAGTGTTGTTTGATTCTGGAGCATCCCACTCGTTTGTCACCGAAGAATTTGCATGCACTAGTAAGATTCACCCAACCAACTTGAAGCATGTCATGATAGTTCAAATACCCGGTTCAACCACAAAAGCTAGAAAAATTTGCAAAGCTGTGCCTATCAGAATCCATGGGATAGATTTTTATGCCAATCTAATAGTGCTTGGAACCAAAGGTTTGGAAGTAGTACTAGGAATGGATTGGATGTTGTAGCATCCCAAATGTCTAACATTGTAATGCTACATGGTTTCAATCAATATAATACTACCCCGTACATAACGATTAATGCATCATCATCATATCATGCTCATGTCGTCATGCCACCTTTCATTTGAGCATCATATAAAACCTCTTTTCAATTGGTTCTTCTCTCATATGCATTTATATTCTTATATTGTATTTGCTTCTTAATAAATTGTTGAATGCCCAAGTTGACTTGTGGGCATATCTCTTTGAACTCCACAACCTTTCTTTTGGCCCCACCTAAATTCCACAATTCTTTTGTGAGCTAGATTCAAATAAGGACACTTGTTTGAATTCAAATGCCACATGTGGTCTAGTTTGTTTCACAAACTTCTAAATGCATTTAATACATGCATGGGCCCTGCAGTGACACCACCATCTTTCCTTCTTATTTACCTTTGGATTTAGGGGCTAATTGTTGAATGCATTTTAACAAGGAAAACTTGAGTGTTTTGTTCTAACAAAAATATCTCCTCAATTGCTTTAAATGATCTTGCATGGCCATGCGAAGGGAACCCTCCTTCTTTCTTCTTTCTACTTATTTTGTTGGAAGGGCTTTGGTTTCAATTCGAATGGAACCTATGCTAAAATCTGAATTAAAGGCAATCTCAGCTCTCTATATATATCTCTAGATATATCTAAGATCCTAAGCTAGCTGAATTATCTAGCTGCGCTATTCCCCCACTCAAACCGTGTGTGTACTCTCTCGTACACACACACTCTATCCTAGCTAGACTTTCCTTCCTACTCGTGCCCCTCTTATGCACCATGCATGTGCATGTGGAGACACCACATCTGATCCTAAATTCCAAATCCCGTCGTAGCATGTATGTGTGACGTGTGTGTGCCACACGCTTGTCTCTCTCCGTTTTCCTAGTGCAGCGGAGCTAGCTATCCAGCAAACCATCCGTCCTTCTGATTACAGCAGCAGCAGTCTACGACTCAGGTATTCAGAAGAGCAGCAGCAACTTCAGCTTTGTTTTTGTTTTCCATCGACAGCAGCAGTCCGACCCCTCCCGGGTTGTACTTGTACCACACCCGGTGGACAGCGGTCGACCCTGAACCTCTCTCTTGCTCTGCGCCCATGTGATCGCAGCCAAGCAAGGACAACACCGCCGCATTGTGTGTGCTCTCGCCTTCTCCCTGCATAAAGCTACCACACCGCTGCTGGCCACCCTATCCTCCCCAACCACTCCCAGGTCGAGATCTGGTACCTCCTCCCCAATCGTATACCAAGTCGGGCCTAAGAACCCTAGCTTGCCTCTCCGGCCACCACCAACCCTGTTGATCGGCTGCTTGCTGAGGAAGAATGCGAGCTGCGGAAGTTTCCCCATCGTCGCCTACCTCGCCTGGACTCGAAGCCGCCCCTGGAGCAAGTCGGAGGGACGCTGACGACCCGTGTCGCCGCCGCAGCACAACCCCGGCCACGTCCTTGTTCTCTGTCATGTCGCCACTCCTCACTCCGGCTAGCCGGGCTGACCGGCAAGTGCCCGGTGAGTCCCTCGGCATCCCTAACTCGTCCCCTGCCTACTTGTTTTCCTACCTTGCCTTCGTTCCTGTCGAACACGTTGCTGTTGTACCTCACTCGTCGCCGTTTGCCGTCGCCTCGCTCGTCGCCGTTTGCCGTTGCCTCGCTCGTCATCGGCGATCGCGCCCGTGTCCTGGAGTACCCCAGTCCACGGAGCACCAGCCCATTCAGTCCTCGTATAAGATCCCTCCACCGCTGCCACGACGACGCGCGCCCTGCCGTTCACCACGCACTAGCTGACAGCCAAAACGTGCACAACGCAGTGTGTTTGTCCCTCTACTCTTGGATTTTTTTATCAATCGCTACAGCTCGAGTCCGGTGCAACTTTTTCCAGATACTCGGTTTCGGTTGTACTAGCTTCCAGCAGAAACAAACCTTGCTTGACACGGAGGACTACAGCTCCTGAATCATACTCGAAACTTTGCTCGATCTCACAGTTTCTGCTGAGGAAATTCAGCTCTTCGCGTCAATACTTAACAAAAATTCAGAAAACAGTTTTTAATATTTTTATGTTGCCAAAACCCCACTAGAAAAGCGTGTTCCCCTCCGAATCTGTGAACGCCGTAAACACGAAAGTTGTAGATCTAGCCCTTGGCTACAAATAATTCTTCTACGGCAAAATCTATTTCGCTCCAGTTTTGTCTCCAGGATCAAACCATGACAGAAGATGTTAACAGTCCTCTGTTCTAGTTTTTCCTGTTATCAGTAGGCCTCCAAAATCACTCCAGAACTCATACTCCCTTACCAATTTTGGAAATCTTGTAAACACCAAAGTTGTAGAGATCATCCTCCTCTACAACTATGATCTGATAGAAAATGTCAAATTTCCAACAGATCTTTCTTCACGGTCAGTCCAAATCAGAGTGTTTTAAACAAAATTAGCAATTTCAAACATGGAACTTTGACCACATTTTAAAAGTAGGGTCTGTACTGTTTTGGGAAAAACTCAAAACATCAAATTTGTTTGTTTTTAAATTCTGAACATGAATATGATCTTCGTTTTAATTGTGCCATGTTGGTAAATAATAAATATTTTCAGGATATTGATAAATGCTTAAATCATGATTAAATCTCAACTTTATATTGCTAATTCCAAATAGTGCCTTTGATATATGTTTTGAGATCAGAAAAATGCAAGGATTATGAATATGCTAGTTAAAATAATTTTTCATCAATTTAAAATTTCGAAATTATTTAAATGTCAATAAATGTCTTTATCTTAATAAATCCATAACGTTAATTTCGTAACTCCAAATTCGACAAATAACATGTCTAAATTGATCCGCGCGACGAGCCCGTTCTATATATGAATTCCATGATATCATTTGAAGCATGCATCATGTATAACTATCAAAACCTGGATGGTTTATGCCACTAAAATATGCCTAATAAATACTAAAAGTGCTATTTTAGTGTCCCCGCACCTCACCCTTGCCATGCTACATTGTTGCCATGTAAATTGTGCATCATTCATCATGGCATGATTGTTTGCTTGTCGCATTATATTTATATGCTTGTGCACTTTATTTATGTTTGTCCTTGTTTGTTTCGTTCTTCTTTCGAATAGACGCTGAGCAGAGGAATTTACAGGAATCCCAGGAGTACTACCCAGATCTATCCTTCGCTTCAACTGGGCTTCCAGGCAAGCAATTCCCCATGCTTGCATACATATAGGACCTATGCTTCTATCTTACTCTTGCATCATTGTGTCGTGATTGCATTAAATTGAATCCCAAGTATTGCATAGCCTTTTATTTTAAACCCCACCGAAGCTTGTTCCTCCATCCCATGAGCCATTACTACAGGATTTGTTTTGAGCCATGCGAGTCGTAGAATAGCATGTGTAGGGTTTGTGTGAGTCTTTGGATAATGGGGTATCTAAACAACTTAATATGAGTAGAGAACTAATGAAAGAGGCATCAGTGAGCATTATCTGCTATTTGGTTCTTTAAGCTCACTTGTGTCCCGTAGGACCCCGAGTACTTGATTCATGTTCCTTTACTATCGCACTATCCGCATGTGGAACCATGAATCCCCTATGCCTGAGCTTGATTCACACTTTATTTATTGGGGCCACAAACTAGTTTGGAGATTTATTACTATCTTGTACTTATGCCATGCTTTACTGCTTTGAGCACCTGTACTGTTTAAGAATATGGAATGTTTTCGCGGTATCGACAAGCCCAGTCACACTTTCGGGTTCCCAATCATTTACAGCCATTGGCACAAACCTTGGGTCCGTCTCGGAGCTGGCAAACTTCGTTGCGGTTAGCTTAATGGGGTGGCCCCCTGAAATAATTTATGAATCATGTGAATGCATTGTCGTGAGACCTCGTTGCTTTTTATTTGGTTCTTCCCGAGGTTGATCGTGTGTGTGTCGCTGTTTGTCCACCCCTGCAGGGTAAATCTTTCTGAAAGCCGTGTCCGCGGTTATGGATGACTTGGAGCACAATTTCTCGATCATAGACAAGCATAACTAAAGTACCGTGTTTAATTTGACTAAATAGCTGACTAGTAATTCGTGCAATACTCATGGAATGGTTAATAAAACTACCAATGCATGGGTTGTTCGTCCACCTACTCGTTGGTAAGCGAGAGGGAGGATGGACCTGTTACTTCATGCTGTTATAACTGTTGTTCTAATTAACAGACATCCGTCTATCAATGGTTAGGCGGATGGTTAGCGAGTATTTATAGACTTGTTAGTTATTATCTTTCGCTGCAATTGCTTCACCCCCAGGTTGTTCCCTTTAGATGCATTAAGACTTGCTGAGTGCCCCTAGGGTCTCACACGATAAATTGTTTGATTGAGATGAACAGGTATATTCGCAAGATGGATACTAGGTGGAAGAAACAGAGGATGTTGGCAACGACCACTCGGTGTAGAGATTCCAGGGATGGAGATCCGTGAGATCTGTGAGCGGGATGTGCTTATTTATGTGGCATCTTATGTTGATTTGCTTCTTGTCCGTACTCGGATCTTGTTTCCCGCTTCCGCTTGATACTCTGTTGCATGATGTTTGAGGAAGTATCCTAAAATATTATGTATATCTAGGATATTTGGATCTTGCCGTATGGCGTTGAATATTTTTATTTCTTTTAGATGGTGTGACTCTGATGTCTGTTGTAAGTCGTAGGCATACATACGCATTTGTGTATGTCATGGTCGCGTTACCTGTCGCTTACGCCGCTCGCTCTTGTCCTGATGTTCTTGAAAGTGGATAAGGTGATATGCCGGTAGCGTGCCCTACTCCGCTTGGACGGGCCTACACGTGGGTGGCCTTGGGCCTCTGCGGTAGAGTCACTTATCCACTTTTGGTTCGTCCAGGCTTGAACTTAGAGCGTAATGTCCGAGGTATTACAGATGTCGAAGCATAAAGGATTGATAGACTGTGCTAAGAAAGCCATCACCATGACAAGTAGCTCTGGAGTATCAGTAGAGCATATATCTGAAACCTTGCCCCGTTAATTCAAGTGCAACAAGAGTCTAACCCTACCCATAATAGTCCAAGTCAGAGTAGTCTGTGAATACCCCGACATATTCCTAGATGAATTGCCTGGTATGCCCCCGGACCGGGATATTGAGTTCATTATTGAACTAGTCCCTAGAACCGGACCCATAGCTCAGCGACCCTATAGCATGAACCCATCAGAGTTAGTAGAGTTGAAGAAGCAACTGGATGCTATGCTAGAGACCGGTTTGATTCAACCAAGCGCATCGCCATGGAGATCGCCCGTGTTGTTCGTCGACAAGAAATATGGAGGCAACCGTTTGTGCACAGATTACAGGAAGCTGAATGATGTCACCATCAAGAACAAGTACCCATTGCCAAAGATAGAAGATCTATTTGATCAGTTGACTGGTGCCAGAGTGTTCTCTAAGATCGATCTTAGGCCTGGTTATCACCAACTTAAGATTCGTGCAACGGATATTCCAAAGACCGCCTTTACCACCAGATATGGATTATATGAGTATACGGTCATGTCTTTTGGATTAACCAATGCCCCTGCTTATTTCATGAATATCATGAATAATATCTTTATGAATTTTCTAGATAAGTTTGTCGTTGTGTTTATCGACGATATCCTTATCTACTCCAAGTCAGAAGAAGAGCGTGAGCAACATCTGAGAATCATCCTTGAAACCCTTAGAGAGCATCAGTTGTATGCATGGTTCAGCAAATGTGAGTTTTGGCTGAAAGAAGTAGGATTCCTCGGACATATTGTGTCTGCCGGAGGAGTCGCTATTGATCCCGCCAAGATCAAAGAAGTCGAAGACACAATATGTCCTAGGAATCCTACCTCTTTCAGACAAAACTCACATTTGCTGAACTTGGCATACAATCGATGCTCTCTAAGGGTTTCAAGGATGATTCTCAGATGTTGCTCATGCTCCTCTTCTGACTTGGAGTAGATAAGGATATCATCGATAAACACAACGACAAACTTGTCTAGAAAATTCATAAAGATCTTATTCACGAGATTCATGAAAAAAGCAGGGGCATTGGTTAATCCAAAAGACATGACCGTATACTCGTATAATCCATAACGAGTAGTAAAGGCGGTCTTCGAAATATCCGTTGCACGAATCTTAAGTTGGTGATAACCAGTCCTAAGATCAATCTTAGAGAACACATTTGCTCCAGTCAACTAATCAAATAGATCCTCTATCTTTGGCAAAGGGTACTTGTTCTTGATGGTGATGTCATTTAGCTTTCTGTAATCTGTGCACAAATGGTTGCCTCCATCTTTCTTGTCTACGAATAATACTGGCGATCCCCATGGCGGTGCGCTTGGTTGAATCAAGCCTGTTGCCAGCATAGCATCCAACTGCTTCTTCAATTCCACTAACTCTGAGGGGTTCATGTTATAGGGTCTCTGGGCTATGGGTCCGGTTCCGGGGATTAGTTCAATAATGAACTCAATATCCCTATCCAGGGGCATACCGGGCAATTCATCTAAGAATACGTCGGGGTATTCACAGACTACTCTGACTTGGTCTATGGTGGGTAGGGCTAGACTCTTGTTGCACTTGAATTCACGGGGTAAGGTTTTAGATATATGCTCTACTGAGACTCCAGAGCTACTGGTCATGGTGATGGCTTTCTTGGTACAGTCTATCAGTCCTTTATGCTTTGACATCCAATCCATACCTAGTACTACTTCCAAACCTTTTGGTTCCAAGTACTATTAGATTGGCATACAAATCTATCCCATGTATTCTGATAAGCACAACTTTGCAAATTTTTCTAGCTTTTGTAGTTGAACCGGGGATTTCAACTATCATGACATGCTTCAAATTGGTTGGGTGAATCTTACTAGTGCATGCAAATTCTTCGGTGACAAATGAGTGTGATGCTCCAGAATCAAACAACTCTCTTGCTAAAACTGAATTGACAGAAAACATACCCAGCACTACATCTGGCGCTTCTTGGGCTTCTTCGGCGTTCATGTGGAAGAGACGACCGTTGCAGTTGTGAGGGTTCCCTGGGGCAAATCTTTTGCCTGGTTGAACACGACAATGCTGTTGAGCTAGGGCATTCACATTGGCAGTGGCGGCAATCTTCTTGGGACACTTATTGGAATAGTGACCCTTCACTCCACACTCGAAACAAGTGATTTGAGACTTGTCTTTTTCTGCCATGGGCACAACATTGCTTCCAGTTCTGGGTGCAGTGTTGTTGTTGTTGTTGCTCTTGGGAGGTGCACAGTTGAAATTGCTGGTGTTGCCGGGGTGATTGTTGTTTCCTCTGGACTTCACATTGCCTCCGCTACGGTTGGGGTAGCTTGGTCGAGAGATTGGGGGCCGGTTGTTCCTTGGTGCATATCATGCAGACGGGTTGGGACGGTACTTCTGGTGTCTGTTGGATCCAGCTTGGTGCATCATACGACGCTTGCGGTTGTCGTTTGTCTAGTTAATCTTCCCTTCCATCTGAATGGCAGAGTCGACTAGCTCTTTGAGACCTTCAAAACGGATGTTGACGAGAACCATCTGCATCTCATCATCCAGTCCGTTCAGGAATCTCTCCTTCTTCTTGGCCTCCGTGTTGATCTCATCAGGTGCATACCTGGCTAGGGACAAGAATCTATCACGGTACTCCACTACAGTTATTCTGCCTTGCTTCAGCTCTCTGAATTCATCCCTTATTCTGGTGACTAGACCCTGTGGCACGTGGGTGCGACTGAACTTGATTTTGAAGGCTTCCCATGTCATCACTTGATCATGGTTCATGGTGCGGGTGCTGTTCTACCATGCTCTTGCATCTCTTGCCAAATAGTGGGTGGCAAAAAGAACTTTCTCGTTGTCATCAACTCTGGCTACTTCTAAGTTGTTCTCCATTGTCTGCAACCAGTCATCAGCATCTAGTGGGTTCTCCAAAGTGCTAAAGATTGGGGGGTTGGTATTCTGGAAGTTCTTCAGTTTGGATCCTTGATGATCCTGATTTCCATGGCCTTGGTTGTTTTGGGCCATCTGGGCGATCTGCTGCAGTGTTGGCTTGGCGCTCTGCCCTGCTAGCTTCACGGTCGGCAACTAGCATCTGCATAATCTACAGCATTGGGTCCTGCGATGAGTTGCTCCCTCCGGGGTTTCCACGAGTCATCTGACGATTGAGGTAGATAAAGGGGTAAGAGGGAAAGTTCTAACGTTCATGGTTTTGATTTAAAAGCTAAAATTTGAGTTTGACTTAGGTTTTTCAACTAACTTCAATTCATTCATTCAAGCAAAGCACACGATACAAACACACAGACACCACCACAACAAAGGAAAACATATGGTTTTAAGAACCATTCTACAAGCTACGATACAATGGGACCGATACTCCTCATGCTACGATAGTGCTCTAGTGCATCTACTCATCATCGAGGAAGTGGAATCATCATCGTCGGTATAGAAGTCCACATCATCCTCCTCCAAAAAGTTGTCATCATTGTTAAGGTAAGAGTCCATATCTCCCTGGATGTCTTCACCTTCCTCTTCTTCTTATTTTGCTGCGAGCTGAGCTTCTTGCTCCTTGATGCTCTTCTCGAGGTCGGCCACCTTCTTGCGAAGATGGTCGATGGTGCGGTCCTTGTTTGCACGCTGACAGCAAAGAGACTGATGATCCTTGACGAGCAGTGAGAAAGTCTGGGCCTTCTAGGTGGCAAGGGCGAGATTGTGGTTGGCAAACTCCTGAGCATTGTCCAACTCCTTATGTCTATCGTACAGTAGGAAGTCGATGTTCTCCACTTAACGCTTCAACTCTGGGTGACTTGGCATCTCCATGGGCATTCCCATAAAGTCACGCCTTGCATAGTGAGCAAAGCGGGTTCCTTGAATTTGGTTAACACTCCTGGCACACAGACGTGCGAGAGCTTCATGCATTGCCCTGGCTAATCCATCTAGCCAGTTGTTCTCTCTCATGGAGAACTGGATCCTCCCGGACGTTGGTGCTTCTATCTTGCCTTGAAGATTAGCGGTGACTAGCCATCGTAAATCTCCTCCTGGGGGTCTAGGAAGTTGAGCTCCTAGAAACTCCGGATGCGGGCGTCCCAAGTATTCCGATAGTGCATCAAGATCCCTCTCCAAGATCAGCTGGCCTCCGTTGCACAACTGGTATAACTTGATGAACTGAGTCTCCATCTATAAGAATTAAGGGTGAGAAAGTTAGTGAAGTGATCAAGTGTGTCAAATTTTATGTAGTAATGTAAGAATTTTGGAAGAACATGAATTTTTTAGAGAAAGAATTCCCAAGGGTGAGAGAGGAAATAGTTTTTCATAAATACTCACTTTGGTTTTTGAAACTAAGTTTTTGTTCTGACGTCCATTCTAACTAGGGTCTCCTATGGTTAGGATGGCTTTGATACCAACTTGTCAACACCCCGATTTTTTAATCCCAAATGCTTGTTATGCCATGCATCGCAATCCCATGATTACCATTTTCGCGAGACATAACATATTGGATATGTAACATCCCAAAACTTAATCCAAGGTTAATCAAGATCAAATCTACCCAATTTAGGGTTAACAAAAACTTTTCCATTTAAAATAATTAAGCATTCATATGTGTGTGCATGTAAATTAGGAGTTGATTTGAATTGCCATGTTTGAGTGATCCATTGGTTGTAAAATGATTCTAAGGTGAATGAAACATCATCTAGATCATTCGCAAACAAATCCCAAAGAAAATAAAATCGAAAAGAATAAATTAAGGAAATCGTCATTTATGCCATTTTAATCAACTAGGTCACTTTAGGTGTTCCTAGGACTCAAATGCCAACAGAGAAAATTGTGGATCTTTGCAACCCTTGCTAGTACAAGTAGTGATGTGCCCAGACCCACTTTGTGATCTCCCAAACTCATTCAAACTCTAATTTTAAAAGACATTTGAAAATTGAATCTAGTTCATATGTATAGATCACACTAATTCAAAAACTACCCAAATGAACTCCATTTCAAAAACCCAAGCAAACCTGGATGCTTAAGCATGTGACAAACCACCCCACCAAAAATCTTTCAAAAATTCAAAAGTTTCTTTCTTTCGGCCATTTTTACAAACACCTTGTGGGCACAAATCAAACAAAAACCAAAAACACTAGTGTGAGCAGTGTTCTGGCCAAACTTGTCCCCCACATTGCCACCAAACCCTCTCCACTGCTTCCCCACCCTTTCCTAGCCCGGCCAAGCACTGTGCCCACGACCAAACGGTCATGGACATCAATGTCGAGCCCACTCGAGCACCTCACCGGCGATAGCGCGCCATAGCAGCCGCCAGCCTCGCTCACCTTGCCCAACGTGTCGCTCGTGGTCCACCTCCACCGCCAGGCCAGCCCCAGCTCGAGGACAAAGCGAGAAACAGCTAGGAACCGCCGCGCCCGGAGCTTGTCTGCCATGCCGACGCTGCCCGCAGAGCACGCATGGTCCCCCGCTCAACCAGACCACACCTCACTCCCGCCGCCCACCTACATGATCACCACCGCCCCAGGAAGCTGCCAGACACGCCCGTTTCCTGGATCACGACCCGTAGCCGCCGGCCACCGTGAAACTCGCCATCGACAGAAACATCGTATGCGCAGCACCGCTTGCTTATCCCGACCACAATCCACTGCACACGCACCTCCGTGACACTCGCCAGGGCACCGCCCACCGTCCTAGTCCACCGCCGAAGCCCCTAGCCCGCTGTATCGTCGTCACCGACGAGCTCCACCCATGTCGCACTGCCGCCTCGTCACGCCTATTTAAGGAGGCCTCCCAAGGACCGTTTCCTCACACCACTCTCATCCACTCCCCCTTAGAACCCTCCCAGAGCCCCACCGGAGCAAGCCATAGTCCGTAGTGCCGAAATTTCGCCGGAGTCTGCCGCGGAGGGAGAAGAAGGGAGCGATTGATCCAGGCCATCTCCCGGGACGCCGCCAGTACCAGGAGAACCGCCATCGTTGACTTGTTCGTTCGCCCACCTCACCGCACTAGCTGGAGCCCTGGTACATCACCAGTAGACCCCCACCGGCCGTTTAGGGTTTGGTCTCGCCGGCGACCAGTCCGTTGTCGACGACGACCGTGAGCCGTTGATCTGCGTTCTAATCGTGCGGCCTAGATCGTCTCATACCGTTTTGGGTTTTATGTGCTGCTGACATGCGGGACCAGTCTGTCAGCAGCCCTCTACGCCGCTGAGTGTTACTGGGCCAGCCCATTTAGTTTCCCGCGCTGACCCAGTTAATTCAAATTAGGATTTTCTATTTAGACTTCAAATCAATTTGGTCCCTTAGTTCAAAAATCAATTCAAAGAGTTTACAAATCCAAATGGAGTGATTCCAATCTTGTTGGAAAGGTAATGAAAATATCTATCCAAACCCATTGGATTTAAATCATTTAGGGTTAGAGATCTCTCCTAGTAAAAATAACAAGACAGAAGCATTTGCACATTCAAACATTTTTCTAATATCAACCATAATAGCTTTTGAGTTGATTCCAACTCTCAAAAATCAAATTTAACCATACCTATCTGAATATGTAATAATATTAAGGTTTGCCTGCAGTGACTTTGGACTAGTACCAAAATAATGCTATATAGGCATTTCTAGTCACTTTAATTCATTAATTAATAAACCTAAACTTATTAAAATGTGATCCAACATTTAAATCACATTCCCATATGTTAGAATATGTGGTGATGACATGTGTCCACATGATCCCATATTTTAATTGGAGAATATTAAATCTTTGTTAATTTCAATGAGTAGAAATTACTTTTCTCAAATAAAAAGAAGGAAGCTAGTAAATTAAACTTTGTGATGCTTGTGATGATAATAGATCATCAAATGTGTGCCTTAGTATGCTAAGTAGACTAGTTAAGTATTTATTTGGTGATTGTGTATCCCGTATGTATTTATAGACGATAGTACCGACCAAGCTTTCGAGGAGGAGGAGTTCTACCAAGAGGAGGAAGAAAACTTCAACCACTGCACCAACCAATGCAAGCTATTGTTAACAAGCTAGAATTAAGCTAGATAACCTAAGCAAGATGCATTATGCATGCTTTGGTTATACCACTTTGACTATTACCTACCCCAAGTTTTATTTCCAAGCTTTTACTTTCTTTACTTTATTAAAGTCCTTTACTTGTTTGAAGGTAGCATAAAAAGTATAAATTTGACCTATCTCGATAACCTTAGATGTCATTCTATGGAATGAGATTGAGATTAGCATACCACCTTAGTGAACACTCTTAACTTAGTAGTTTAGAGCTAAACCAAAACTAGATTCACTTTAGATGGGAATACTTGGTGAAAATGACTTGTGAAAACCTTGGAATGATGAGTCATTGTATAGAGATGTTTTGACATGTGTTGTGAAACACCAATGGTTTATGGTGATGAAAATGTTGAGGCATGAGCCTTAGCCCTCTTACAAAACTGATGGTTGGGTTCGGATGCGATACCATTCCAATTTTACCATACAACCACAATACCTGAATTGGGTAAGGCTTAGCCAGGAGTTTATATGCATTTGTATTAGTTCCCTCGCGAGAGAGGTTTGAGCTGAGGCTACCTCTCAATGTTGTCCACCTATGCAGTGCCCAAGATGATAGATGGTCATGGTTGGGAGGCCATACTCATAGGAGAGGTGCTTATACTAGGGTGTGTAAAGGAAAGGTTATGTTTGATTATCTACATACTAAGTATGATGATTAAGGGTTATCCCTGACTGATGTATCGAATCTTGTGGTGAAAGTGTACTACCTCTGCAGAGTGTCAAACTATTCGAATAGCCGCGTCTGTGGTTATGGACAGTTGGAGTGGCCATACTGTTCCGTTGTCAGACGTTTTCAAAACAACTTATGAAATGGATTATGACTTGAGTTTACCACAACATAGTTGTGACCATGATGATTTAAGTTCCCTCTTAGGTGATTTCAAACTTTATTTTATCTTTCTTTGTTTCTGAACTTAGCTTAGGTTTCAAACTTAACTTTACAAATAAACCTAGAGTTAGCAGTTTCCCACTAGAACTACCTTACTTGTTAGTGATAGTTTGCGAGAACTTAAAGAGTACTCATGGCTTTTGTCCCTGGCTATTCTATGGCCAGACTAGGAAGGAGACTACCAAGATGAAGGGCAGCATGACGGCTATGATAACTAGGACTATCTTCCATCGTCAGCATTGTCCGTGCCCTTGAATATGGACCCCACCGTTACGCTTATTACTTTATTCCGCTGCTTGTTGTATTAAGACTGGATCATGAGATCCTTTATTCGTGTAAGACCTTATTATGGTTTGTAATGGATGATGTACTGTGATATCCAATCTGTTATGTCTCGCAAAAATGGTATTCCTGGGATTGCGAGGTATGGCATAACATGCATCTGGGATTAAAAATCCGGGTGTTGACAGGATATCACAGTACATCATCCATTCCAAACCATAATAAGGTCTTACACGAATAAAGGATCTCATGATCCAGTCTTAATACAACAAGCAGCGGAATAAATAATAAGCATAGCGGTGGTTTCCATCTTCAGGGGCACATGCAATGCTGACGATGGAAGATAATCCTAGTTATCATAGCCGTCCTGCTGTCCTTCATCTTGGTAGTCACCTTCATAGTCTGGCCAAGGGAATAGCCAGGGACAAAAGCCATGAGTACTCTTTAAGTACTCGCAAACTACCACGAACAAGTAAGATAGTTCTAGTAGGAATGCTAACTCTAAGTTCATTTGTAAAGTTAAGTTTGAAACCTAAGCTGAGTTCAGAAACAAAGAAAGATAAAATAAAGTTTGAAATCACCTAAGTGGGAACTTAATTGTCATAGTCACAACTCTGTTGTGGTCAAGTCATGTCACAATTCATTTCATAAATTGTTTTGAAAACATCTGACAACGGAACAGTATGGCCACTCCAACTGTCCATAACCACGGACGCGGCTATTCGAATAGTTTGACACTATGCAGAGGTGGTACACTTTCACCACAATATTCGATACAGCTGTCAGGGATAACCCGGAATCATCATACTTAATATGCAGATAATCAAACATAACCTTTCCTTTACACACCCTAGTATAAGCACCTCTCCTATGAGTATGGCCTCCCAACCATGACCATCTATCATCTTGGGCACTGCATAGGTGGACAACATTGAGAGGTAGCCTCATCTCAAACCTCTCCCGTGAGGGAACTAATACTAATGCATATAAACTTCCGGCAAAGCCTTACCCAAATCAGGTATTGTGGTTGTACGGTAAAATTGGAATGGTATCGCATCCGAACCCAACCATTAGTTTTGTAAAATGGCTAAGACTCATGCCTCGGCATTTTCATCATCATAAACCATTTGTGTCTCTCCACACATGTCAAAACATCTCAATAGAATGACTCATCATTCCAAGGTTTTCACAATTCATTTTCACCAAGTATTACCATCTAAAGTGAATCAAATTTTTGTTTAGCTCTAAACTAATAGGTTAAGAGTGTTCAATAATGTGGGGTGCTAATCTCAATCTCATGCCATAGAATGACATCTAAATCTAACTAGATAGGTCAACTTTTATACTTTTTATGCTGCCTTTAAACAAGTAAAGGACTTTAATAAAGTAAATAAAGTAAAGCTTGGAAATAAAACTTGGGGTAGGTAAATAGTCAAAGTGGTATAACCAAAGCATGCCCAACTCTTCTTGGTTAGGTTATCTAGCTTAATTCTAGCTTGCTAACAATAGCTTTCCTTGGTTGGTGCAGTGGTTGAAGTTTTCTTCCTCCTCCTCTTGGTAGAACTCCTCCTCCTCGAAAGCTTGGTCGGTACTATCTTCTATAAATACATACGGGATACACAATCACCAAACAATACTTAACTAGTCTACTTAGAACACTAAGGCACGCATTTGATCATCTATTATCATCACAAGCATCACAAGGTTTAATTAACTAGCTTCATTCTTTTTATTTGCGAAAAGTAATTTCTACTCATTGAAAAATAACTAAGATTTAATATTCTCCAATTAAAATATGGGATCATGTAGACACATGTTATCACCACATATTCTAACATATGGGAATGTGATTTAAAGGTTGAATGACATTTTAATAAGTTTAAGTTTAATATTTAATGATTTAGAGTGACTAGAAATGCCTATATAGCATTATTTTGGTACTAGTCCAAAGTCACTGCATGTAAACCTTAATATTACTACATATTCAGATAGGTATGGTTAAATGTGATTTTTGAGAGTTGGAATCAACTCAAAAGCTATTATGGTTGATTTTATCAAAAAGTTTGAATGTGCAAAGGCTTCTGTCTTGTTATTTTTACTAGAAGAGATCTCTAACTCTAAATGATTTAAATCCAACGGGATTTGATATATATTTTCATTATATTTCCCACAAAATTGGAATCACTCAATTTGGATTTGTATAACTCTCTGAATTGATTTTTAAACGCAGGGACATAATTGATTTTAAGTCTAAATAGAAAAATCCTAATTTGAATTACTAGGTCAGCGCGGGAAAGTAAATGGGCCGACCCAGTGACGCTGCGTGGCGCAGAGGGCGACTGACAGCATGGTCCCGCATGTCAGCGGCACATAAAACCCAAAGCGATACAAGGCGATAATAACCACACGATTCGAACAAGATCTACGGTCCACGGTCGTCATCAACGACAGACTCGTCGCTGGCGAGACTGAACCCTAAGCGGCCGGTGGGGGTCTACTGGGGACGTACCAGGGCTCCAGCTAGTGCAGCGAGGCGGGCAAATAAACTGGACGGCGACGACGAGCTCAGGAAAAGTCACGGTAGGGGATGAGGTGGACGAAATCGACGACCACGTCTCCTCCTCTGCAGCGGCTACCTCCGACGGAATTCCGACGATGTGCGGCTCGAGTGGCTCTGGCGAGAGAGGGGAAACTGTCAGTGGAGAGAGGGGAGTGAGATGGTGTGAAGAAATGGTGCTGGGGAGGCCTCCTTATATAGGCTCGACGGTGAGGCAGTGAGGTATGGGCGCGGCTCGTCGGTGATGGTGATACAGGGGGCTACCGGCGTGGGCGAGGTAGGCGGACGGTGGGCGGTCTGCTAGCGGTCAGCTATGGCGCAATGGCTTGGCTAGGAGCGGTGGCAATTGGTCGGGAGCTTCCCGCGCTCTGGGAGACAGAGGTGGTGCTCGACGGTGCTCCTGGCTACTGTGGGTCACGCGGCGGTGCACGGCCGTGTCTGTCGGGTTGCTGGGTTCAAGGCAAAGCGGCACACACGATTTGGTGTCGAGGCGTGGTCTGGGGCGTGCTGGCAGCGATCGCGCTCTGGCGTGCTCTGGCTGCACGCAGAGAGGAAAGGGCGGCGCGGCTCTAGGTGAGTACCTATGCTTCTATCTTACTCTTGCATCATTGAGTCGCGATTGCATTAAATTGAATCCCAAGCACGACATAGCCTTTACTTTTAAACCCCACCGAAGCTTGTGCCTCCATCCCATGAGCCATCACTACAGGAGTTGATTGAGCCATGGGAGTCATAGAATTGCATGTGTAGGGTTTGTGCGAGTCTTTGGAAAATGAGGGACCTAAACAACTTAATCTTAGTAGTAATGGGATAACTAATGAAAGAGGCATCGGTGAACATTATCTGCTATTTGGTTCTTTGAGCTCACTTGTGTCCCACAGGACCCCGAGTACTTGATTCCTGTTCCTTGACTATTTGCACTATCCACATACGGGAGACCCTATGAATCCCCCTTTGCCTGAGCTTGATTCACACCTTATTTCTTGGGGCCACAAACTAGTTTGGGGCTTTATTACTATCCTGTACTTATGTCATGCTTTACTGCTTTATTTACGATTGTGTGTGGAGCACCTGTACTGTTTAGGAATTGCGGAGTGTTTTCGCGGTATCGACAAGCCTAATCACACTTTCGGGTTCCCAGTCGTTTATAGTCATTGGCGCAAACCTTGGGTCCGTCTCGGAGCCGGCCAACTTCATTGCGAGTAGCTTAATGGGGTGGCCCCCTGAAATAATTTATGAATCCTGTGAATGCATTGTCGTGAGGCCTTGTTGCGTTTTATTTGGTTCTTTCTGAGGTTGATCGTGTGTGTGTTGCTATTTGTGCACCCCAGCAGGGTAAATCTTTCTGAAAGCCGTGTCCGCGGTTATGGACAACTTGGAGCATAGTTTCTCGTTCATAGACAAGCATAACTAAAGTATCGCCTTTAATTTGACTAAGACATGACTAGTAATTAGTACCACACTCATGGAATGGTTAATAAAATTGCCAACGGATGGGTTGTTCTTCCGCCTTCTCGTCGGTAAGCGAGGAGGAGGAAGAGCGAGGTTAAATTATGTTGCTCATATAACTTTTGATATTAATTAATGAGCCTTTGTCCATCTTTGGTTGGACGGATGCGTAGCGTGTCTCTATAGCACTTTGTAGCTATTATCTTTCGCTGCAATTGCGTCACCCCAGCTTGTTCCCTTTAGATGCATTAAGACTTGCTGAGTACCCCTAGGGTCTCACACGATAAATATTTGATTTAGATGGACAGGAATACAGCAAGGAAGGTTACTGGGTTGAGGAGACGGATGATGGTGGCAACGACCATCAGGTGTAGAGATTCCGGGGATGGAGATCCATGAGATCTTTGGGTAGGATGTTCTTATTTCAGAGGCATCTTATGCCAATTTGCTTCTTAATCCGTACTCGGATCTTGTTTTCCGCTTCTGCTTGATACTCTGATGTGTGATGTATGAGGATGTATCCTAAACTATTATATCTATCTAGGATATTTGGATCTTGCCGTATGGCATTGCAATATTTCTATTTATTTTAGATGGTGTGACTCTGATGTCTATTGTGAGTCACATACATACATACTCATTTGTGTTTGTCGTGGTCGTGTTACTTGTTGCTTATGTTGCTCGCTCTTGTCCCGATGTTCTTGAAAGTGGATAAGGTGGTAGGCCGGTATCGTGCCCTACTCCGCTTCGATGGGCCTACACATGGGTGGCCTTGGGCCTCTGCGGTACAATCACTTATCCATTTTTGGGTTCGTCTAGACTTAAACTTAGAGCGTAATGTCTAAGTTATTACAATTGGTATCAAAGCCATAACGCCTTTCAGGATTTCAGCCAGATGGTCGTTGTCAGTCTAGAAAATATTTTGGTAGCTAAGTATACTAGGAAAAACTAAACATGAGAGTAGGACTGCTTCCATTTTTCTTCTTACCCACCCACCCACCCTTTTTTGGCAAGGAAGTGTAACTTTTGTCTATCCTCTTCAAAAAAAATTCAAACTAGGATTCACGTGTTTGGGGTTTCCATTGTACCATAGGGTGTGTGTGTAATTCTTTGTCTATCTGTTGTATCCAACCTTGTTGTCACAATCTGCCTTTGGTTATCAACTGTTGGTACATTCCATACTGATAGGCTTTTCCTCATTTAAAAATTAAACATGCATATGTGTGTTGTATTAAGCAAGAATTGTTTTGAATTGCCATGATTGTTTGTTCTAATGGTTGTAAAATAATTCTAAGATGAATGCCACATCATCTAGATCATTCCAAGGCAAAATCCAAAGAAAAAGTAATCCAATAGAATTAATAAAGGCAAATGGTCACATTTGCCATTTTAATCAACAAGGCCACTTTGGGTGTTCCTAGAACTCAATTGCAAACAGAAACAATTATGGATCTTTGCACCCCTTGATAGTACAAGTAATGATCTACCAAGGCCCACTTTGAATTCTTACAAAAACATTTAAACCCTAATTTAAAATGGCATTTGAAAATGGAATCCATTGCATATGCCTAGATCCCACTCTTTCAAAAACTACTCAAATGAACTCAACTTGACAAATCCCAGAAACTAGAGATGCTCAAGCATAAGACCAACAACTCCACCAAAAATCATCTCAAAATTTGAAAGTTTGTTTCATGCGGCCATTTGGTCGAACAGGTGGCATGCACAAATTTTCTGCCTAACTATTACTATGTTATGATCAATGCCTTGTCGAGTAATTGGGATCCATTTGGTCCCCATGCCCCCCTAACTCTAACTAGCCCCTAACTAAGCTACTAACCGGCCAAGAGCAGCAGTGCCGTGCCGCCCGTTCTTGGTCGCCGCCGGCCGAGCGTGGGAACCGCGCCACAGACCGCGCTGCACCAATCCAGCACCGCCACTAGCTCCGCCAAACCCTACCGCACTCCCATATCCCTTCCCCGAGTGCAGCCAGCCCCTGGACCACCTCCGATCGCTCGCGCCCACCGCCTCTGCGCCAGACATAGAGCGCGCCAGAGCGCTGTCACCGACAGCCCCACACGAGCCGCCCCTCGACCACAACCCACAAGCACCGCTCCGCATTGACCCTAGCATCCTGCCAGACACGCCCTTCTCCCACCGCACGACCCACAACCGCCGTGAACCGCGTCGAGCACCGCCTCTTCCACTCAGAGCGTGAGACACGCCCGACCGTTAGCCACCACCGATAGCATCGCCATTAAGCCGTAGCTGTCTGCCAGGGAACCGCCCACCGTCCGCCTACCCAGCCCATGCCTATAGCGCCCTGTATCGTCATGAACGACGAGCTCGCCGTCACCCTCTCGGTCCCCTCGACGAGCCTATATAAGGAGGTCACCCCAGCCTCATTTTCCACACTCCCACACTCCCCTATCACCACTGATCATTTCCCCTCTCTCGCCGAAGCCGCTCGAGCGGACAGTCGCCAGAATTTCACCGGGGTTAGCCGCAGCAGAGGAGGACAAGCCCCCGTCGATTTCGTCCACCCCTAGAGCTGCTGCGACCTCGCATGAGTTCCCCTTCGTCGTCTCATTCGATCGCCCCCATCGCCGCACTCACTGGAGCCGTGGTATGCCCCCACTGCACCCCCACCGAGCCGCTAGGGTTCCACCTCGTCGGCGACATGTCCGTCGTCAACGATGAACGTGAGCCGTAGATCCTAGTTCTAATCCTATGGTCTATGTTGCCCCGTACGGCTTCGCGTTTGAAGAGCCCTTGACATGCGGGACCCCCCTGTCAGCTGTCCTTAGCGCCGCGGAGTGAAACCGGGCCGGCCCATTTAGTTCCCGCGTAACCCAATAAATTCAAATGAATCTTTTTCTTTATAGAATTAAACTCAATTTTGTCCCTTGGTTCAAAAATCATTTCAAGGAGTTTTGCAACTCCGAATTGAATGATTACAATTTTGTTGGGAAGATAATTAAAGTCTTTATCCAATCCCGTTGGATGTAAATCAATTAGAGTTAGAGATCTCTCCTAGCAAATATAACAAGACAAAATCATTTTCACATTCTAACATTTTTCTAAAATCAACCATAATAGTTTTTGAGTTGACTCCACCTCTCAAAAATCACATTTGAATGTACCTATCTAAATATGTAATAATATTAAGGTTTGCATGTAGTGACTTTGGACTAGTACCAAAATAATGATATATAGGCATTTCTAGTCACTTTAAATCATTGAATAATAATCTTAAACTTATTAAAATGTGATCCAACATTTAAATCACATTCTCATGTATTAGAATATGTGGTGATGACATGTGTCCATATGATCCCATATTTTAATTGGAGAATATTAAATCTTAGCTATTTTCAATGAATAGAGATTACTTTTCTAAAATGAAATAAATGAAACTAGTTCATTAAACCTTGTGATGTATGTGATGATAATAGATCATCAAATGTGTGCCTCAGTGTGCTAAACAGACTAGTTAAGTATTGTTTGGTGATTGTGTATTCCGTATGTATTTGTAGACGATAGTAATGAACAAGTCTTCAAGGAGGAAGAGTTCTACCAAGAAAAGGAGGAAGAGAATTTCAACCACTTCACCAACCAAGGAAAGCCTAGCACTGCAAGTAAACTAAGCAAGCTATTATTGTCAAGCTAACACTTGCAAGTATTATACTTAGCAAGCCATCACTAGATGCAAGTTAACTCAAGCAAGATGCATTAGGCATGATTGGTTATACATGTTGACTTATACCTACCCCAAGTTTTACTTACAAGCTTTACTTTCTTTTACTTTACCAAAGTTACTTACCTTGTTTATAGATAGCAGAAAGAGTATAAAACTTGGCCTATCTAGGTGGACTTAGATGTCACTCTATGGCATGAGATTGAGATTGGCACCCCATATTAGTGAACACTCTTAACTTAGTAGTTTTAGAGTTAAACCAAAAACGTGATCACTTTAGATGGGAGTACTTGGTGAAAATGACTTGTGAAAACCTTGGAATGATGAGTCATTCTATTGAGATGTTTTGACATGTGTTGAGAAACACAAATGGTTTGTGATGATGAAAATGTTGAGGCATGAGCCTTAGCCCTTTTATAAAAACTGATGGTTGGGTTCGGATGCGATACCATTCCAAATTTACCGTACAACCACAATACCTGCATTGGGTAAGGCTTAGCCGGAAGTTTATATGCATTAGTATTAGTTCCCTCACGGGAGAGGTTTGAGTTGAGGCTACCTCTCAATGTTGTCGACCTATTAAGTGCCCAGGATGGCAGATGGCCATGGCTGGGAGGCCAAGCTCATAGGAGAGGTGCTTATACTAGAGTGTAAAGGAAAGGTTGTGTTTGATTATCTGCATACTAAGTATGATGTTTCGGGGTTATCCCTGAGAGATGTACGAATTTTGTGGTGAAAGTGTATCACCTCTGTAGAGTGTCATACTATTCGAATAGCCACGTCCGTGGTTATGGACAGTTGGAGTGGCCATACTATTCCGTTATCAGATGTTTTCAAATTGACTTATGAAATGAAGTGTGACATGACTTGACCACAACATGGTTGTGACTATGAAAACTAAGTTCCCACTTAGGTGATTTCAAACTTTATTTTTATCTTTCTTTGTTTCTGAACTCGGCTTAGGTTTCAAACTTAACTTTACAAATAAACTTAGATTTAGCATTCCTACTAGAGGTGTCTTATTTGTTAGTGATAGTTTGTGAGTACTTAAAGAGCACTCATGGCTTTTGTCCCTGGCTATTCCCGTGGCCAGACTATGAGGCGGACTACCCTGAAGGAGGACAGCAGGATGGCTATGACAACTAGGATCATCTCCCATCGTCAGAATTGCCTGTAAATCTGAAGATGGACCCCACCGCTACGCTATTTATTCCACCTTGTTTGTATTAAGACTGGATCATGAGATCCTTTATTTGTGTAAGACCTTATTATGGTTTGTAATGGATGATGTACTGCCATATCCAATCTGTTATGTCTCGCAAAAATGGTAATCCTGGGATTGCGATGTATGGCATAACATGCATCTGGGATTAAAAATCCGGGTGTTGACAGTGCTCCCTATTAATTCTAGTTGTTCTCACAACTAGAATATTAGTGCATTTATTGTACATGCATGGTTCATGCAAGCATGACATCTTTCCTCCCCATCTAATCCTACCCTCTTCCCTAATCTACCACCACAACCCGTTTTCTGGGTCAAACCCGACGTGCGTGCGCGAGTCCCTATGTGGACTTAGGCGATCTGGGTACATGAAGAAGGCCTCGTGCTCCTGCCACCACCGCGCCGCTCGCCCTTTCTCCGCCACCGGCGCCCGCTAGCCCTCTCCTGTGCGGCCCGCCGCCTACTCCTGCTCCGCAGGCCGCCATGGTTTTCTTTGGAATAGTACTATAAGGAGATACAGATCTCAAAATGGGGCGGCACTGGCGGCTCACCCTCGCGCCTGGAGATCTCTTGCGCTCTGTCGCCTCCCCGGCTAGTCTTGGATCTGGCTCGAGGTTTCGTTGCCTCGAGTCGGAGACGGGATTAGATGGGAAGGAGTCGTTGGCGGAGCGGGGGGCGTTGGAGGCGTTGGTGGATACCGACGGTGGGCTCGGCTGGACCACTGTTCCGCGGCGGAGACAGCAAACGGATGAGGAGCTGCCCCACAGCTTTTGGGAGGAGATACGTTTTCCGACGAAGGCATCTCGGTTCTGGGAGAAGGCCGGCTGTCCGCCGGGAGATTCGCCGCCTCAGCCTTCGCCGGGGCCTTCTTCTTCGGGACCAGCTAGAGCCACGGCTAAGGGGGCTGGTGGACGGTGGTCTCTCTGCCGCCTGGTGTCGGTCTCGCCAGGATCAACCAGGCCATGGCGCGGGCCTTTACCTCGCCAGTGGTTGTCCGCTCCGCCGCTGCTGGGGCGGAAAGTTGAGGCGGCACTCGATCAATCCAGGGCTGAGGTGGCGTGATGGCTGGTGAGCCCTACCGTGCCTGTCTGCGATGGGCCGGAGGCTGCTGTGTTGTGCTCGGTCGGTTTGACCGAAGCCACCTCTGCCTCGGATCAGTTCTCCTAGTACGCAATCGCTAGGAGGTTTAAGGTGGCCTAGAATCGGAACCTCCGCCCCACCATGCCTGCCCACTCTCGATCGTCGTCACCGCCTCTCTCCATCAACCCTTCATCCCCTGCATCGGCGTGGGCGACTTTTGTGGGGCGATCGTACGCGGTGGCGCTCCTGACTCCCCCTATGGCTATGGCGGGTCTCAACCCTCGTGGTTCCGAGGCGACGACGTCATAGCCCCGGGCTGCATCTGTGGGGGCGCCTCCGCCTCGAGGCCCCTCTGCCGTGGCTCCTGTCGCGCAAGGCGCAACTTGGCCCGCCGCTCCTCCGCCCGACGGGGCACTAGCGGGAACTTCGGTGTTCGCGGGGCAGCCCGTGGCGCCGGCGGGTACCTTCGTCGGGCCTCCTATCTTTCCGCTTGGGGTGTAGGTCCGCCCTCCAGATGCATACTTCGCTGCGGCTCGGCCGATACCGATGCAACCGCTTCAAGCTCCTTACCGTGGGACGAATCCGATGGCATATGCTGGCGGGCCGACCCATGTTTTCATTGGTGTTACGCCGGGGATGGCACCGACCTCTGGTGATTTTGGTACACCCCACATGTCGGCCTTGGGTGGGGGGGAATAGTTTGTTGCGGGTGGGAGTGCTACAGTGAATGTTGCGCCGAAGAGGAAGAAAAAGAAGAAGCCTACTGGGGTTGCTCAGCCAACGTTGCATCCTGGTTTTCGTAATGTGCCTCTTGCGGCTCCTTAACCTCAGTTATTGGGTCATCAGCAGGTTGGTTTCACGCAGACTTCTAGACAACCCCAACACGTGCAGTATGATCCACCGGCTGGGCGTATGGAGGCTCAGGTTGTTCTGATACCTGTGACGGTCCCTAAGAAGTCTAAGAAGGCGGTCAGATGTTGGAAGTGCGCTACTGATTCCCATGCCACAAAGGATTGCAAGGCCGCTCATTACTGCTATATTTGCGATGTCTCTTCTGATCCAACTTTGAGATGCCATGTGCTAAAGCAACCTCGCCCTACGGCCTACATGGTTGGATGTGGTCATGATAAGACGCTGTTTGCGCAGATCCCTGACAGTGTGGTTCGTGATGATATGGGGCCTAGCAAGATTCCCATTGCTTTGGTCCAGATTTCTGGTGATGCGGTCGCTGCGGATGTGGTCCAGGTGCAGATTGCGCGTAGGTGCCAGGTTAGGCCAAACTGGAAGTGGGAAGCGGTGTTGCACGGGGACAATGCTTTTTTGGTTAGCTTTCCGTCTTTCGAGGACTTGGATAGGGTGGATGGGAGTCAGTTTTCCATGCCGCTGGGCAAGACACAGTTAGCTATTTCTGCCTACAAGACATAGGAAGGGCCACATAAATGTGAACTGCATCAAGTTTGGCTGCATGTTAAGGGGTACCTCATTCACTTCGCACTTTTCTTGGTTTGTGGGCAGTTGGATCACTTTTGGGTACACCTATGGATGTGGATTTATTGTGTTTGTGGAGGAGGGGTATTGTTCGCATTTTGCTGGGCATGTTTGATGTTACGGTGTTTTAGTGCCAGGATGCTTTGGGTTCTTATCTCACTTCGGATGTTGTGGTTAAGCTGAAGAGTTATGAGTTGAGGTTCAGGTTGGAGCCTGCGGGGTTTATCCTGGAGCCTGATTTTTCACCTTTCTTGTGGAAGTGGCCGAATGATGATTCTGAGGGAGATGACACGGGTAATAATGGTGATGATGTGGTGGACACCTCGGATACTGTTGCTCCTGTGGATGGGATGTCTTCTGGGCAGCCGCCGAGTCAGGGGAATTATTCTTCATCCTCTGCATGACAGGTGCCATTGACGGTCTATGCGGTTAGTCCTTTCAATGCTTCTCCTTCTACTCCGCGTGGAAAGGAACTCCTGGATGCCTTGCCTTTGGATTCCCCTCTGCGCGGGCGTGGTTCGTCTGCTGGTTCGCCACGTGTTACGTCTGCCCAGCTGCAGGATGCTCTACGTTTGGTCAAGGGATTCCTACTGTGTTGGCTACACCTGCTAGGTGTAGGCCAAACGTCTTGGGGCGATCTATCCCTAGACCGGAGCCGGTGCTGATGGAGGTTTCTGTGGAGGCGGTGACCGATGGGCCAGTCCTGGAGGAGCTAGCTGATCAATCTATGGTTTCAGTGGGAGAGGCAGACGTGGAGCACGCCTTCATCGCTCAGGAGGGGCCGACGGACGCCGCGCTTTCGGGGCTAGTGGAGGCGACCCAGGTAGCGGCTTCGGTGGCGGTGTCGGACTCGGGAACCCAGGCGGGGCACCCGGGGGACGACGCCCTTGAGACCCAGATGGCGGCTTCAGCGGTAGTGTCGGACTCGGGGGCCCAGGCGGGGAACCCGGGGGCCGATGCCATTGAGGCCCAGGTGGGGCTGCATGTGGAGGGGAACCTGGCCTAGGAGGGGTCGGGTTTCTATCCTATCGGGTCTTCTTGTGGCCCAGGTGGGGCTGCTGATGGCCAGCTGAGTACGCCTACGCGTAGAAGCTCTCGACATGGTACCTATGCACTCGAGGCATCGGTCACGGACGAGGACTCGTTGGCCAAGGCCATGCGGAGGAAGGTTGAGAAGAATCTGGATTCTAATGCTATAAATAATGCGTCTTCGTCTTTCCTTTCTTTTTCAACCCCTGTTATTGTTGATAAACTTGCCAAGGTTGGTATTAGCATGGGTAGATCTGTAAAGGAAATAAATCTTTCTAGTTTTATTCTGAGACATATGGAGGTTGACCGTCTAACGGTTACTCCTAAGATCCCAATTGTTCCCGATTCTTTACCAACAGAGGAGGAGGAGTTGCATGCCACAGTAGATGGTCACCTCCTTTCATACTTAGTTGCTGAAGTGTCAGATGTGGGTTTTGATGAGACTGGGCTAGGATCATTATATGAGCTTAAAGCTTCTGGTCGAAAATCAAAAAACCTAAAGTCTCGCAAAAGGACTCGTGTATCCAAATCTACTATTGTTTCTCAATGAATGGAATGTTCTCAAATAGCAGAGGTCTTCATGACTTGGCTAAACATTTGTTTTTTGCCGATTGTGTGAGAGATAATAAGTTGGATTTTTTGGGTATTTCTGAGACCGGCAGACGTGATTTCTCACAAGCGCAGCTCAATCGCCTTTCTGGTGGAGTGGACTTTATGTGGGTATCACGTCCGCTGCGAGGTAGATCTAGTGGAATCCGATTCGGCATCAGATATGAGACTATGGAAGTCCTAGCTAGTTCGAATTGAGACTTTTTTTATTAAGCTCCATATTCGTAACAAGGTTGATGGTTTCATATGGTATCTAGTCGCTGTTTATGGGGCTGCACAAGATGTTTTTAAGGCTGACTTTTTGCGTGAGCTGATTAATCTAGCCAAGGATAATCTATACCCTATTCTTATAGCTGGGGATTTTAACCTGCTAAGATTCCCTCATGAGAAAAGTCGGGGACGTTTTGACGAACATTGGCCTTTCATGTTTAATGTTGTCATTGACAGTTTAGACCTGAGAGAGGTTACGATGTTAGGAAGACAGTTCACCAGGGCTAATAGTCTTCCGGAGCCTACATACGAAAACCTAGATAGAGTGCTTATGGATACCGACTGGGAAGTTAAATTCCCTATGGTAAATGTTCAAGCTCTAGAGCGTATTGAGGCTTTGTCGGATCATGCCCCTATTTTATTATCTGTTGGAACTCCACCACAAAATGCCAAATATAGGTTCAAATTTGAACTTGGGTGGATGGAATGTGATGGGTTCTATGCTTTAGTAAAGGCTATTTGGGAGAAAGCTGTTAGTTGTCATACGCTGATACAATCATGGAACAATAAAATGCGTGCACTACGCAAGTTCCTTCGTGGTTGGGCTAGACATACTGCTGGAATCTTAAAAAAAGAGAAAATGTGCCTTTCATCTATTATTAACAATTTAGAGGCTACTGTGGAAGTTAGGCTTCTGACTGCACAAGAGATTGAGCTTAAGAATCAATCGAATGCAGACATTGCGAGACTACTCTGTGATGAGGAACTCAAATGGTATCAACGCTCTAAAGCGAAGTTTATTCTTCAAGGAGATGCGAATACAAGATACATTCATGCTGTTGCCAACGACAAGCATAAAAAGAAACTTATTCACTCTTTAATTCAGGAAGATGGTACGATTGAGGGTCAGGAGCAACTAAAATCTTACATTACTACTTATTACAAATCACTATTTGGGGAAACGCTAGAAAATTCTTTTGAAATGGATGAGAGACAAACAACTTATATTCCACAGGTTTCTGTTGAGGAGAACAACTTTCTAACCGCTCCTTATATGGAGGAGGAGGTCAAGAAGGCAATTTTCCAAATGGAACATAACAAGGAACCAGGGCCTGATGGCTTTCCAGCGAAATTCAACCAAAAATTCTGGGAAGTTATTAAGGAGGACCTGGTGCATCTTTTTGAGTTCTTACATGTTGGTCAGCTTGACATTTTTAGTCTTAATTTTGGCAACATAATTTTATTGCCTAAGGTTAATAATGCAGAACGAATACAACAGTATCGTCCAATCTGCCTTCTTAATGTGAGCTTTAAAATCTTCACAAAAGTTGCTACGATTAGATTAAACTCAGTCGTTGATCATGTTTTACGCCCATCTCAGACTGCTTTTATGCAAGGAAGAAACATCCTAGATGGAGTAGTAATCCTGGATGAAACAATTCATGAACTACACTCAAAGAAATAAAATGGTGTATTGTTCAAGATTGACTTTGAGAAGGCGTATGACAAGGTTAATTTGTCTTTTGTCCAGCAGACACTCCGAATGAAAGGTTTTTCGGAGGAGTGGTGTGCTCTCATACAATCTTTTGTGTCTAGTTGTAGTGTTGCTATTAATGTCAATGAAGACACTGGCAAATACTTCCAAACAAAAAAAGGACTAAGGCAAGGGGATCCACTATCGCCCATACTATTCAACATAGTGGCGGATATGTTGGCTATCCTTATCGAGAGAGCCAAGGCTGATGGCCAAGTTGAAAGATTAGTTCCCCATCTTGTTGATGGTGGTCTCTCTATTCTTAAATATGTGGACGACACAATTTTATTTATGGAACACAATCTGGAGAAAGCTAGGAATCTGAAGTTAATCCTTTTAGTATTTGAGCAACTCTCCGGATTAAAAATTAACTTCCATAAAAGTGATTTGTATTGTTTTGGCGAGGCGATTAACGATGCCCAACTATATGCTGATCTTTTCGGCTGTGGTCTGGGGCAATTTCCTATCAACTATCTGGGAATACCGATCATTATCGGCGTCTCACGATTGCTAAATGGAAAATCGTTGAGGAAAGATTCCAGAAATGCTTTAATAGTTGGAAAGGTAAGTTGCTATCCCTTGGCGGAAGACTTGTTCTCATAAATTCAGTACTCACCAATATGGTACTGTATATGATCTCGTTTTTCCAATTGCCAAAAGGTGTCTTGAAGAAAGTGGATTATTTCCGTTCAAGATTCTTTTGGCAAGGGGAAAGTGAAAAAAAGAAATATGGACTGGCCAGATGGAATGTAGTTTCCCGACCAAAAGAATTTGGTGCACTAGGCATTCATGATTTGCAAGTCAAAAACACCGCACTCTTGAGTAAATGGTTGTTCAAACTAATTACGGAAGATGGTGCCTGGCAAACCATTCTATGGAGGAAGTATGTTGGCTCCAAAGATGTGTCTCAACTGGTTTGGAAACCGGGAGATTCAAATTTTTGGGAGGGTCTTATGGCATCCAAAATACATTTCTTCCGTTTTGGTACTTTTGATATTAAGGATGGTTCATAGATTTGTTTCTGGGAAGATAAATGGCTTGGCCGTTCTACTCTTCGGAAACAATATCCAGCTCTATATTCGATTGTTAGACACAAAGGGGATACAATTTCCGCAGTATTGGGAACTAATCCACCTAATGTGGCTTTCAGAAAAAGTCACATAGGTCCTAGAATAGTGTCGTGGAACAATCTTTTATTAAGATTAGCCATGATACAACTGTCAGAGGGTGTGAACGAGTTCAAATGGAATTTACTAGAGAGTGGTCAATTTTCTGTGGACTCATTGTATAGAGCCTTGATCCAACCTGATATTACAGTCGATAATAATACTAGAATTTGGAAGATGAAAGTACCCCTTAATACAAAGATATTTGCATGGTATCTATGTAAAGGGGTAATTCTCACAAAGGACAATCTTGTTAAAAGGAATTGGCATGGAAGTACTCAGTGTGTTATTTGTCATCAGAATGAGACAATTCAACACTTATTCTTCCAGTACAAAGTTGCTTGTACTATATGGTCAATCATCCAAATGGCCTCGGGTTTATCGCCTCCTTGATCAGTTGCCAATGTTTTTGGTAACTGGTTATATGGGATTCATGATAAATATGGGACTGTGTTTAGGGTGGGAGCGCTTTCCATTATTTGGTCGCTTTAGATGTGTAGAAATAACAAGATTTTTAATAATAATAATGATGTGTCTTCTTCTTTGTAGGTTATCTATTGGGCTACGGCTATTCTCCGATCATGGACTACCCCCGAGCGTATGAAACTCCGCGACTTATTTGTGGAGGGATGTACGTGATTGGAGGACACAGCGAGAGATATTTTCTCCCGACATGGATCACTGCGTGATCTCTGTATTGATCAACATTAGCTCAAGACGCTTTATTTCTAGAATTTTGTGTAATTTTCTTCCTATTATGTTGAACCTCAGGTGTGTGGTTGATGGCTGTCTGCATCCTAGTTATGCAGAGCCCGGGTGTAAACATTGCTTTTAAGTAATATATGCGCCTATTTCCAAAAAACAACTCGTTTTCCTCTCTTGTGTGCCATGACACACTTGGCTATCCACGCGCCACCTCTCCCCATAAACCATCCCCTATCATTCTTTTTGCAGCACATGTTGAAGCCAACCCCTCCCTGGTCCATCCCTGGGTCATCCAACTACATAGAGGGAGCAACAAGGGAGCTAACCATCATCTAACCCAATCCCTTCCTAAGGCGTGAGATTCCTACCTCCTTCCTTTTAGGCTTGGCCTTAAACAAAGAAACACCCATCTCCACCACCTGCTCCTAGACCAACCCCAACCCCCTCATCTGGATCGAGATCCGGGTCAAGGTCGAGCTGGCCGTCCTCCTTCTTTCTCCCTACGCTACCATGGCTAATTTGAAAAAACCTAGATCAGATACACCACTTCCCTCCCGGCGTTCTGAAGCACTAAAAGCAGCACCAAGAGCTTCAAGAGACGCCCCTACTTCCTCTTCGACGCCCTGTACATGGATCAGCGCTAGGAGCTCGCCGAAACTGCCACATCAGTCAAATTCCAAGGAGATCCAGGAGCCACAGAGCACCAGCAACACCCACGATCTACTCGACCTCGAGCATACTTTTCTTCCCCGAATGGTCGCGGGTGAGCTCCTCGCCGTCCTAGACAAGGTCCTCCCCTTCCCCTCTTGCCCTGCATCACCGCCGGACTTCGTCGGACACGCTGCACGAAGCCGCCTCACCCTTCTGCGCTGTGACGTTGTTGTTCTCTAGCAGAGCACGCTTGTGGGTTTTCTCCTCTGTTACCGAGATGTTTCCGATCTCCTCTATCGTCCCTAGCTTCTTTTTTCACCTGCCGTCCTTCCCAGTGAACCCAGCTCTCTTCAGCAGCAAACTACGTGCGAATCCGAGCACGGTGCCTCTCTCAGTCATCTTCCGAAGTTCGCTTGATTTCACTGATGCCACCGTCATTTCAGTTCAGTTTTCCTCAGTCTCACACCGCCGTCCTACTCGCTGTCCACCACCGTGACGTTGTCCACCACCGTCATTTCTTTCAGTTCAGTTTTCCTCAGTCTCACATCACCGGTGCCCCTCCAGGATGTTTTCTCGTGTGGAGCCATGCATTAGATCATCGTCTACGTCTCGTCACCGTGGCGCCGCCGCAGTATGGCCTCCATCGCCGATGCAGCTCACCGCCAATGTTGTGTCTGCCCGCGCGCACTCGCCTCTAATGCCAGCAGCAGCGTGCGTCCTTGCCAGCCAGCGCATGTGTATCTGATTCAAACAACAAGCCTGCGAGCTAGCTATGTACGACACAATCCAAATTCAAGTGAGCTAGCTAGTTTTTGCATTTTTCGCTCTGTTTCAGCTGCTTTTCTCCATGCTAGCTCGGCTGGTAAATTCAGTATCGATTACAATGTAACCAATACAGCAGTACAACAACACGTATTTCTTTTTCTGTTCTTCTATTTCGGCTAAGTTTCCGAGACATTCCTAGCAAAACCCGACAAACCCAGAAGCACCTCAACATAGCCCGTGTTACCCTCTTTATAACGCCGCAAGCCTCTCGCAATTTCATTGCTTGTAGCCCTTGCAATCATCCGGCAAAGTTTGGCCGTTTTCATTGCGTCCCAGTCAAACATCTGACAGTCTACAATCAGCCTGATCCTCCTTTCCCCCTTTGTTCTCTGAAAGTTCCTGACAACTCCAATTCATCTTCGGAGTAGCTCTTCATGGCTGTGTAATCTAGGTGCATCCTTCTGCGTATAGAAACAAACAGAACCCAGTTTGGAGTTAACACACGACCGGAATCTTCAATCTAAGTTCGCTCCAGCTAGCTATTTCTGCGTCGGTCAAATTCAGCTGCATCAGAGATAGTTCCGATCTCTTGTTGCCGTTTTGCAAAGACCCCTGATCTATCAAACTCTGAACATGCAGTGCCTGCAACCTTTTTCACAATTGCCAACCATTCTGGGTCATCACCATCTAGCCCTCTAACTTTTCAAAGAAAGTCAAACTGGATTGCAAATTTGAGCAAAACTTTGATTGAACTTGGCCCTGCCTAAACATTTGATTATGTAAAAAAAATCTAAAATAAAACAATGTTTGAAATATTTTGAACATTAATAATATATGTTTTATTAATAATGATTAATATTAATATTTAAACATTAAATAATTTGACTTTTCCATTTAAAGAGAATTCAGATATGCCATCCAAAATAATTTTTGAGCAACTTAAAATTTTGAAAATAATTAAATGTCAATAAATGCGTTTTCATAATAAATTCATAACTTTAATTCCGTAATTCTGAATTCAACAAATAATATGTCTAAATCGATCAGCGCGACGAGCCCGTTCTAACTATGCATTGCATGATTTCATTTGAAACATGCATCATGTAAAACAATTAAAACCTGAATGGTTTATGCAAATAAAATGAGCCCAAATAAATATTAAAAGTGTTAATTCTTGTTTCCACACTTCACCCTTGCCATGCTACATGACTACCATGCAATTAGGCATCGTTTAATTATGGCATGTTGTGTTTGCTTGTTGCATTCTATTTATATGATTGTTCAATATATTTATTTTGGCCCTTGTGTGTTTGGTTTTTATCCGGATAGACACTGAGCAAGGAGAATATCAGGAGCCTTAGGAGTATTACCCAGATCCTTCCTATTTGGCAACAGAACTACTAGGCAAGCAATTCTCCATGCTTGCATACATATAGTACCTATGCTTCTGTCTTACTCTTGCATCATTGAGTTGCGATTGCATTAAATTGAATCCCAAGCACTGCATAGCCTTTACTTTTAAACCCCACCGAAGCTTGTTCCTCCATCCCATGAGCCATCACTACAGGAGTTGATTGAGCCATGGGAGTCATAGAATTGCATGTGTAGGGTTTGTGCAAGTCTTTGGAAAATGAGGTACCTAAACAACTTAATCTAAGTAGTAATGGGATAACTAATGCAAGAGGCATTAGTGAGCATTATCTGCTATTTGGTTCTTTAAGCTCACTTGTGTCCTGTAGGACCCCGAGTACTTGATTCCTGTTCCTTGACTATTCGCAGTATCCACATACGGGAGACCCTATGAATCCCCTTTTGCCTGAGCTTGATTCACACTTTATTTCTTGGGGCCACAAACTAGTTTGGAGCTTTATTACTATCTTGTACTTATGCCATGCTTTACTGCTTTATTTACGGTTGTGCGTGGAGCACCTGTACTATTTTCGAACGTGGAATGTTTTCGTGGTATCGACAAGCCTAGTCACACTTTTGGGTTCCCAGTCGTTTACAGCCATTGGCGCAAACCTTGGGTCCGTCTCGGATCCAGCCAACTTCGTTGCGGGTAGTTTAATGGGGTGGCCCCCTGAAATAATTTATGAATCCTGTGAATGCATTGTCGTGAGGCTTTGTTGTGTTTTATTTGGTTCTTTCTGAGGTTGATCGTGTGTCTGTTGCTATTTGTGCACCCCTGCAGGGTAACTCTTTCTGAAACCCGTGTTCGCGGTTATGGACGACTTGGAGCACAATTTCTCGATCATAGACATGTATAACTAAAGTACAGCCTTTAATTTGACTAAGACATGACTAGTAATTAGTACCACACTCATGGAATGGTTAATAAAATTGCCAATGGATGGGTTGTTCTTCCGCCTTCTCGTCAGTAAGCGAGGAGGAGGAAGATGGAGGTTAAATTATGTTGCTCATATAACCTTTGATATTAATTAACGAGCGTCGGTCCATCTCTGGTTGGACGGATGCGTAGCGTGTCTCTATAGCACTTTGTAGCTATTATCTTTCGCTGCAATTGCGTCACCCCAGGTTGTTCCCTTTAGATGCATTAAGACTTGCTGAGTACCCCTAGGGTCTCACACGATAAATATTTAATTTAGATGGACAGGTATACTCCAAGGAAGGTTACTGGGTTGAGGAGATGGATGATGGTGGCAACGACCATCACGTGTAGAGATTCTGGGGATGGACATCCATGAGATCTGTAGGCTGGATGTGCTTATTTCAGAGGCATCTTATCTTATGCCAATTTGCTTCTTAATCCGTACTCGGATCTTGTTTCCTGCTTCTGCTTGATACTCTGATGTGTGATGTATGAGAATGTATCCTAAACTATTATATCTATCTAGGATATTTGGATCTTGCCGTATGGCGTTGCAATATTTCTATTTCTTTTAGATGGTGTGACTATGATGTCTATTGTAAGTCGCAGACATACATACTCATTTGTGTATGTCGTGGTCGTGTTACCTGTTGCTTACGCCGCTCACTCTTGTCCCGATGTTCTTGAAAGTGGATAAGGTGGTAGGCCGGTATCGTGCCCTACTCCGCTTCGATGGGCCTACACGTGGGTGGCCTTGGGCCTCGACGGTACAATCACTTATCCACATTTGGGTTCGTCCAGGCTTGAACTTAGAGTGTAATGTCTGAGGTATTATAATTGGTATGAGAGCCATTTCGCCCTTCAGGGTCTCAGCCAGATGGTCGTTGTCAGTCTAGAAAATATTTTGGTAGCTAAGTATACTAGGGAAAAACTAAACATGAGAGTAGGTCTATTTCCATTTTTCTTCTTACCCACCCACCCACCCTTTTCTGGCAAGGAAGTGTAACGTTTGTCTATCCTCTTCAAAAAAAATTCAAACTAGGATTCACATGTTTGGGGTTTCCATTGTACGATAGGGTGTTATTATTTGTCTATCTGTTATATCCAACCTTGTTGTCGCAATCTGCCTTTGGTTATCAACTGTTGGTACATTCCATATCGACAGGATTTGTGTAAACCAGCGCGATCTATCCGACTCTTTGTAAACCGATGCGATCTTTCTTTCTCTTTGTTAACCGACGCAATCTTGTTAATGGTGTTCTTACTTCCTGCATCCTTTCACAGAATGTGGAGTTTCTATTCCCCATCTGTTAAGTTGTTTTTCGCATCTATTGGTATTTTTATGCCGAAAAATCGGAATTTTTTCTTGGATACACCTGGGTTTCCACACTTCTTTCAGTCGTGTGTGATACATGTTTCTCCTTCTTTTGGCGGCATGTTCATGCTAACTCGATCTTTTG
Source organism: Avena eriantha (assembly GCA_910589775.1). Lineage (NCBI taxonomy): Eukaryota > Viridiplantae > Streptophyta > Magnoliopsida > Poales > Poaceae > Avena > Avena eriantha. The sequence continues at coordinate 163,125,878 of OU342740.1, read as the reverse complement.
CTACCAACGCTTCAATCTGGAGTTTTCACTTCATCTTCAATTCGTTTGGGCTAAATGCATAACGTGTGTCGATCCGATGCTTGTGATTGTAATTTGGTCCTTGGTATAGCTATATGACGCTTATTATGAGTGGAATATGGTTAAAGCTATCAATCCAATTCTCAAAATGGTGGCGGTTATCTCTTGTGATTTTGAGTTATACCGTGATCGTATCTTTATCATAGTCAAGTATCTTTGGCAATCTGGAGGTTTCTTAATGCACTATGACGGATTATCATCCATAAATTCTTTGCATCTTTTGAACCCCATATCCACAAAAGGTTCTCTTTGATACAGGGGAATCTCATTCGTTCATCTTTGATAGCCTTGCTTAAATGGATGAGTTATCATCGGTTCTTTTTCCAAGATCTTTTTATCTTTTCAACCGATGATGAGATCAATAAGGTGAACAAGTCGGTACCATTTCTCTTCCGAAGGGCCAGATAATCTATTCTTCTAATACATCTCTTCAACACGAATCCTTTCTAGTAATTTTGATCTTTCGAAGAGCGTTGAGCTTAGAAAGCATTTCGAGCATTTGTTCATTACTCTCGGTTCATGAATTTGGAATTCTTGGAATATCTTGTTAAATTCGTGGTGGTATATCTTGACGATATTCTCGTCTATCCGATATCAATGGAAGATCATGGAAGAACATCTTCTCTTTTTCTCCCAAGCTTCGTGAACACTGCCTGTTTGCAAAGTTCTCAAAGTGTGAGTTTTGACTTTTTGAAGTCACCTATCTTGACCACGTCCTTCAGCTAAATACATTGCTACAATTCTAGAACCATCTAGTCAATTGTTAATTCCATCCTCTACCTCAACCACATCCAGAACTTTTCCTTGTTTGGCAAGTAATCATCGTTGTTCCGCTGAGATTCCATCAAGACGGCTAAATCTCTCTCAGATATTCTTAAGAAGGACAAAAATCATGTTGGTCTTCTGCTTGCCAATAAATCTATTGAAACCCTCTCACTCTATATTCTATCCTCAATCCGACGGCTGCCATGAAGATTTTTTCCAGATCTTTCATAATTCTTCTATTCAAGTTTGGTGCTATCTTTAATCTATCTGTTGAAGCCTTCATATGTTTCCCATGAGCTTCCTTCATATCTTTTCTGATGGCTTGGTACTTCCGACACGACGACAACATCATCATCTTTATCTTCTTGGATCCGATTAAGTGTTTCGCATCACCTCCTTGTTTTCTTATGAAGCTTCATGAATTCTGCTTGTCAAGTTCTTCAGTCTAAACTTCCGAGAGTTGGGTTGCACGATTTTTCCTATTCATGTACAGAGTAATGCTTTGAGTGCGGGATGGAGTCATGACCATACCACTACTCTTATCATTCACTCTTCTACATTGAATGGGTGGATTAATGCGATTTCACTCATTCCATGGAAGTTAGAAGTGGACTTTATCCCCCCAACACTTTTACTTTTGTCCTTGTTTTCCGGAGTGTTCTCTCAAGAATGTAATCAATAATCTCTTGTTGGGGGTCTCGTCTATTTTAAAATGGAGCAAAATCTTCAATAATCTGGTGGAAGCAAATGCAAAATCTTCTTCGTCCACTCCTTTCTGTCGACGCTCGACATCGTCAAACAAGATGGATGGAGCATATCTCTAACTTCTTTTGTCAATCCTTTTCTCTTGGTAAAGCCAATTATGGTCGATTCCATCAATTGCAAAATCTATTGCATTAACCTTATGGTTAAGGAAAGCAATAAGCATCTCTACGGTAAACTCCAGATCTTCAATATTTAACTTCTTCCTTAGGATTCCACCACAAACTCATGTAACTCCTTCTCTCAAAAGATATATGTTCACAACTTAATTGCGTGATCCTTTGGTTCTTACCGGTGCAAGAAGAAGCTAATCTAAGAAGATCCAATTCTAATCTTTCCGTTGATATCAAGTAACTCTATTGTTTGAAGACAATATGGTTTCTCCAAACTGCATTCCTTAAATCCGAGGGAAGAACAATGCTATTTTCATAGTGGTTGATAACTTCTCCAAGGTTGATCTTTTCTTCAAGTGGAACAAACAATCATATTCACGTGCATCTAACGATGTGTATTTCCTTTCATTCCTCGATACATTATCTTTTCAAGATTCTTTCAACAAGTGGTTCTTTTCCTTTATCATGTTCCTCGAGATCATCTGAGCTATGTTCATCTTATCTTTCCCATCTCACAACAATCCTCCAGGTTCTTCAATTCCTTTCTTTTCAATAAGCAAAATGATAGACTCGCAACAAGTCTACCAATTTTTGCAAGGTATAGTGGTCGCACCATTCCATTATTAATCATCTTGGGAACGTGAGGATCACCTTCGAACACCCGCCTCTCCTTGTGCCTTTTCTTTTTCCTAGGAATCTCGGGGCGAGATTCTTATTTAGTGGGGGAGAGTTGTAGCATCCCAATTGTCTAACAATTGCAATGCTACTTGCCTAGTCTATAAAGTGGTACTTCCTACATGTGTTGTTGCATCATCACTATATCATGCTCATGTCACCATGCCACCTTGCATTTGAGCATCATATAAAATCCCTCTTTTTGGTTCTTCCCCATATGCATTATATATTGTATTTTCCTCTTGATATATTGTATTTCCTTCTTGATAAATTGTTTCATGCCCAAGTTGAGTTGGGGCATATCTATTGTAACTCCAACACCTTATCTTTGTCACCACCTTATAATCCCACCATCCAAACTATATATGAGCATTTGCATTTCTTTTGGTATTTAAGTCTATCTCATAAACAATTGGGATGGATTCTATCTTTGTCTCATGCTTCCATACATGATCTAATGTTGTTTTCACAATATCAAGCATGGTAGCATGCATGGCCACCTTTGCATGCCATGTGAATATGAAATCAATCTTCTTATCCTTCTTTATGGTTTCATTGGAATTTGAGGATTTGTTTGAATATATATGTGGCCATGTGCATCATTAGTGGGACACACACTACCTTGGCCATGGTCAGAGTCATGCATGCCCACAAATTCTATACACCATATGGGTGGAGTAAGTGTTCTTTTCTATGTGGGGCTCTATTCAAATTTCTGGAATGCTTGTTTGAATTTAAGTGCTTGTAACATCCCAAAACTTTAATCCAATATATCAAGATCCAAATCACCCAATTTAGGGTTAACAAAAACTTTTCTTCATTTAAAAAATTAAACATGCATGTGTGTTGCATTAAGCAAGAATTGTTTTGAATTGCCATGATTGTTTGTTCTAATGGTTGTAAAATGATTCTAAGATGAATGCCACATCATCTAGATCGTTCCCAAGCAAAATCCAAAGAAAAAGTAATCCAATAGAATTAATAAAGGCAAATGGTCACTTTTGCCATTTTAATCAACTAGGCCACTTTGGGTGTTCCTAGAACTCAATTGCAAACAGAAACAATTATGGATCTTTGCACCCCTTGCTAGTACAAGTAATGATCTACCAAGGCCCCCTTTGAATTCTTACAAAAACATTTAAACCCTAATTTAAAATGGCATTTGAAAATGGAATCCATTCCATATGCCTAGATCCCACTGTTTCAAAAACCACTCAAATGAACTCAACTTGACAAATCCCAGCAACCAGTGATGCTCAAGCATAAGACCAACAACTCCACCAAAAATCATCTCAGAATTTGAAAGTTTGTTTGATGCGGCCATTTGGTTGAACAGGTGGCATGCACAAATTTTCTGCCTAACTATTACTATTTGATGATCAATGCCTTGTCGAGTAATTGGGCTCCATTTGGTCCCCTTGTCCCCCTAACTCTCACCAGCCCCTAACTAAGCTACTAACCGGCCTAGAGCAGCAGTGCCGGGCCGCCCGTTCTTGGTCGCCGTCGGCCGAGCGTGGGAAACGCGCCCTAGACCGTGCTGCGCCAATCCAGCACCGCCACTATCTCCGCCAAACTCTACCGCACTCCCATGTCGCTTCCCTGAGCGCAGCCAGCCCCTGGACAACCTCCCATCGCTCGCGCCCACCGCCTCTGCGCCAGACATAGAGCGTGCCAGAGCGCCGTCACCGACAGCCTCGCACGAGCCGCCCCTCGACCACAGCCCACGCGCGCTGCTCCGCATTGACCCCAGCACCCTGAAAGACACGCCCTTCTCCCGCCGCACGACCCACAACCGCTGTGAACCGCGTCGAGCACCGCCTCTGCCGCTCAGAGCGCGAGACACGCCCGACCGTTAGCCATGCCCCTAGCATTGCCATTAAGCCACAGCTGACCGCCAGGGAACCGCCCACCGTCCACCTACCCAGCCCATGCCTATAGCGCCCTGTATCGTCGTGACCGATGAGCTCGCCGTCGTCCTCTTGGTCCCCTCGACGAGCCTATATAAGGAGGCCACCCCCAGCCTCATTTTCCACACTCCCACACTCCCCTCTCACCACTGATCATTTCCCATCTCTTGCCAGAGCCGCTCGAGCAGCCAGTCGCCAGAATTTCACCGGGGTTAGCCGCAGCAGAGGAGGAGCAGCCAGTCGCCAGAATTTTGTCCACCCTAGGAGCTGCCGCGACCTCGCCTGAGGTCCCCTTCGTTGTCTCGTTCGATTGCCCCCATCGCCGCACTCGCTGGAGCCCTGGTATGCCCCCACAGCACCCCCACCGAACCGCTAGGGTTCCACCTCGCCGGCGACATGTCCGTCATCGACGATGAACGTGAGCTGTAGATCCTAGTTCTGATCCTACGGTCCATGTTGCCCTGTACCTCTTCGCGTTTGAAGAGCCACTGTCATATGGGAACCCCTTGTCAGTTGTCCTCAGCGCCGCGGAGTGAAACTAGGCCGGCCCATTTAGTTCCCGTGCAACCCAATAAATTCAAATGAATCTTTTTCTTTTTAGAATTAAACTCCGTTCTGTTCCTTGGTTCAAAAATCATTTCAGGGAGTTTTACAAATCCAAATTGAATGATTCCAAGTTTGTTGGGAAGATAATTAAAATATTTATCCAAGCCCATTGGATGTAAATAAATTATAGTTAGAGATCTCTCCTAAAAAAACAAGACAGGAGCTTTTTCACATTTGAATATACCTATCAAAAATATGTAATAATATTAAGGTTTGCATGCAGTGACTTTGGACTAGTACCAAAATCACATTTGAATATACCTATCCAAATATGTAATAATATTAAGGTTTGCATGCAGTGACTTTGGACTAGTACCAAAATAATGTTATATAGGCATTTCTAGTCACTTTAAATCATTAAATATTAATCTTAAACTTATTAAAATGTCATCCAACATTTAAATCACATTCCCATGTATTAGAATATGTGGTGATGACATGTGTCCATATGATACCATATTTTAATTGGAGAATATTAAATCTTAGCTATTTTCAATGATTAGAAATTACTTTTCTCAAATAAAATAAATGAAACTAGTTCATTAAACCTTGTGATGTATGTGATCATAATAGATCATCAAATGTGTTCCTTAGTGTGCTAAATAGACTAGTTAAGTATTGTTTGGTGATTGTGTATTCCGTATTTATTTATAGACGATAGTACCGAACAAGTCTTCGAGGAGGAGGAGTTCTACCAAGAAGAGGAGGAAGAGAATTTCAACCACTTCACCAACCAAGGCAAGCCTAGGACTTCAAGTAAACTGAGCATGCTATTATTGGCAAGCTAACACTTGCAAGTATTATACTTAGCAAGCCATCAATAGATGCAAGTTAACTCAAGCAAGATGCATTAGGCATGCTTGGTTATACATGTTGACTTATACCTACCCCAAGTTTTACTTACAAGCTTTACTTTCTTTTACTTTACCAAAGTTCCTTACCTTGTTTATAGATAGCATAAATAGTATAAAACTTGGCCTATCTAGTTGGACTTAGATATCATTCTATGGCATGAGATTGAGATTGGCACCCCACATTAGTGAACACTCTTAACTTAGTAGTTTAGAGTGAAAACCAAAAACGTGATCACTTTAGATGGGAGTACTTGGTGAAAATGACTTGTGAAAACCTTGGAATGATGAGTCATTCTATTGATATGTTTTGACATGTGTTGAGAAACACAAATGGTGTGTGATGATGAAAATGTTGAGGCATGAGCCTTAGCCCTTTTATAAAAAATAATGGTTGGGTTCGGATGCAATACCATTTAAAATTTACCGTACAACCACAATACCTGAATTGGGTAAGGCTTAGCCGGAAGTTTATATGCATTAGTATTAGTTGTCCACCTATGTAGTGCCCGTGATGGCAGATGGCCATGGCTGGGAGGCCATGCTCATAGGAGAGGTGCTTATACTAGAGTGTGTAAAGGAAAGGTTATGTTTGATTATCTGCATACTAAGTATGATGATTCGGGGTTATCCTTGACTGATGTATCGAATTTTGTGGTGAAAGTGTACCACCTCTTCAGAGTGTCAAACTATTCGAATAGCCGTGTCCGCGGTTATGGACAGTTGGAGTGGCCATACTGTTCCATTATCAGATGTTTTTAAATTGACTATGAAATGAAGAGTGACATGACTTGACCACAACATGGTTGTGGCTATGAAAACTAAGTTCCCACTTAGGTGATTTCAAACTTTATTTTTATCTTTCTTTGTTTCTGAACTCAGCTTAGGTTTCAAACTTAACTTTACAAATAAACTTAGAGTTAGCGTTCCTACTTGAGCTACCTTATTTGTTAGTGATAGTTTGCGAGTACTTAAAGAGTAATCATGGCTTTTGTCCCTGGCTATTCCCATGGCCAGACTATGAGGAGGACTACCCTGAAGGAGGATAGCAGGACGGCTACGACAACTAGGATCATCTCCTATCGTCAGCATTGCTTGTGACTCTGAAGATGGACCCTACCGCTATGCTATTTTTCCGCTACTTGTTTGTATTAAGACTGGATCATGAGATCGTTTATTTGTGTAAGACCTTATTATGGTTTGTAATGGATGATGTACTGCCATATCCAATCTGTTATGTCTCGCAAAAATGGTAATCCTGGGATTGCGATATATGGCATAACAGGCATCTGGGATTAAAAATCCGGGTGTTGACAAGTTGGTATGAGATCCATCCTGACCATATGAGACCCTAGTTAGAATGGACGTCCGAACAAAAACTTAGTTTCAAAAACAAAGAAGTGAGTATTTATGAAAACCTATTTCCTCTCTTACCCGTGGGATTCTTTCTCTAAAAAATACATGTTCCTCAAAAACTCTTACATTACTACATCAAATTTTGACACACTTGATCACTTCACTAACTTTCTCATCCTAAATTATTATAGATGGAAGCTCAGTACAACAAGTTCTACCAGTTGGGCAATGGAGGCCAACTGATCTTGGAGAGAGAGCTTGATGCACAGTCTGAATACTTGGAGCATCCGCATCCGGAATTCCTTGGAGCTCAACTCAATGGACTCCTTGGAGGAGACTTACAATGGCTAGTAGTTGCTGATCTTCAAGGCAAGTTAGAGGCACCAATGTCCGAGAGGATTCAGGTCACCGTAAGAGAGAACAACTGGCTAGATGGATTAGCCAGTGCAATGCATGAAGATCTCGCTCGCCTTTGCGCACATAATGTCAACTTGATCCAAGGAACCCGCTTTGCTCACTATGCAAGGCGTGATTCTATGGAATACCTCTGGAGATGCCAAGTCACCCGGAGTTGAAGCGTCAAGTGGAGAACCTCGACTTCCTGCTGTATGACTGACAGAAGGAATTGGTCAATGCTAGAGAGTTCGCTAACCACAACCTTGCCATTGCCACCCAGAAGGCCCAGACTTTCTCCCTGCTAGTCAAGGATCGTCAGTCACTTCGCCGTCAACGCGCAAAGAAGGATCGCACCATTGACCGTCTTTGCAAGAAGGTGGCCGACCTCGAGAAGACCATCAAGGAGAAAGAAGCTCAGCTTGCAGCAAAAGAAGAAGAGGAAGGTGAAGCCATCCAAGGGGATATTGACTCATACCACAGCAATGATGATGACTACCTGGAGGATGATGCCATCGACTTCTACACCGACGATGATGACTCCGACTTCATCGATGATGAGTAGATGCACTCGAGCACTATCGTAGGAGTGAGTAGTATCGGTCCCATTGTATCTTAGCTTGTAGAATGGTTCTTAAAACCATCTGTTTTTCTTTCTTGTGGTGTGTGTGAGTTTGTACCGTGTGCTTTGCTTCAATTAATGAAAATAAGTTAGTTTGCAAAACCTGAGTCAAACTCAAAGTTTTAGCTTTGAAGCCAAAACCATGAACCTTAGAACTTTCCCTCTTACCCCATTATCTATCTCAATCTTCAGATGACTCGTGGAAACCAAGGAGGGAGCAGCTCATTGCAGGACCCAATGCTGCAGATTCTGTAGACGCTCATTGCAGACCGTGAAGCTAGTAGGGCAGAGCGCCAAGCAAATCTAGCTACCTTGCAGCATATCGCCCAGATGGCTCACAACAATCAGAACCACGGAAATCAGGATCATTATGGATCCAAACTCAAAAACATCCAGAATACCAATCCCCCAATCTTTAGCCAGTCTGAAAACCCACTGGATGCTGATGATTGGTTGCAGACCTTGGAGAACAACTTAGAAGTCACCGGAGTGGATGCCAACGAGAAAGCTCTGTTTGCCACCCACTATCTGGCAGGAGATGCAAGAGCATGGTGGAACAATACCCGCACAATGAACCATGGTCAAGTGATGACGTGGGAAGCCTTCAAAGTCAAGTTCAACCGCACCCATGTGCCGCAGGGTTTAGTCACCCGGATGAGAGATGAATTCAGAGAGCTAAAGCAAGGAAGAATGACTGTAGTGGAGTATTGTGATAGATTCTTATCCCTAGCGAGGTATGCACCTGATGAGATCAACACGGAGGCCAAGAAGAAGGAGGGATTCCTGAACGGGCGGCATGATGATATGAAGACTATACTCGTCAACATCCGTTTCGAGGATCTTGAAGAGCTAGTCGACACTGCCATTCACATGGAGGGGAAGATCAACCAAGCCAACGACAACCGCAAACATCAGATGATGCACCAAGCTGGATCCAACAGTCACCAGAAGTATCGTCCCAACTCGTCTGCAGGATATGCCCCGAGGAACAATCGACCCCCAATGTCTCATCCAAGCTACCTCAACTGTAGCAGAGGAAATGTGAAGACCAGAGGAAACAACAACAACAACAACAACCATCCCGACAACTGCAAAAACTTCAACCGTGCACTAGAAGCAATGTTGTGCCTGTCGCAGCAAACGAAGTCTTAGATTACTTGTTTTGACTGTGGAGTGAAGGGTCACTACTCCAATGAGTGTCCCAAGAAGATTGCTGCCACTGCCAATGTCAATGCCCCAGCTCAACAGCAGCGCCGTGTTCAACCAGGAAGAAGAATCGCCCCAGGGAACCCTCACAACCGCAACGGCCGTCTCTTCCACATGAACGCCGAAGAATCCCAAGAAGCGCCAGATGTAGTGATGGGTATGTTTTCTGTCAACTCAGTTTTAGCAAGAGTGTTGTTTGATTCTGGAGCATCGCACTCGTTTGTCACCGAAGAATTTGCATGCACTAGTAAGATTCACCCAACCAACTTGAAGCATGTCATGATAGTTCAAATACCCGGTTCAACCACAAAAGCTAGAAAAATTTGCAAGGCTGTGCCTATCAGAATCCATGGGATAGATTTGTATGCCAATCTAATTGTACTTGGAACCAAAGGTTTGGAAGTAGTAGTAGGAATGGATTGGATGTTGAAGCATAAAGGATTGATAGACTGTGCCAAGAAAGCCATCACCATGACTAGTAGCTCTGGAGTATTAGTAGATCATATATCTGAAACCTTGCGCCGTCAATTCAAGTGCAACAAGAGTCTAGCCCTACCCACCATAGACCAAGTCAGAGTAGTCTGTGAATACCCCGACGTATTCCCAGACGAATTTCCCGCTATGCCCCCAGATCGGGATATTGAGTTCATTATTGAACTAGTCCCTAGAACCGGACCCATAGCTCAGCGACCCTATAGCATGAACCCATCAAAGTTAGTAGAGTTGAAGAAGCAACTGGATGCTATGCTAGAGACCAGTTTTTCATTCAACCAAGCGCATTGCCATGGAGATCGCCCGTGTTGTTCGTCGACAAGAAAGATGGATGCAACCGTTTGTGCACAGATTACAGGAAGCTGAATGATGTCACCATCAAAAACAAGTACCCATTGCCAAAGATAGAAGATCTATTTGATCAGTTGACTGGTGCCAGAGTGTTCTCTAATATCGATCTTAGGACTGGTTATCACCAACTTAAGATTCATGCAACGAATATTCCAAAGACCGCCTTTACCACCAGATATGGATTATATGAGTATACGGTCATGTCTTTTGGATTAACCAATGCCCCTGCTTATTTTATGAATCTCATGAATAAGATCTGTATGAATTTTCTAGATAAGTTTGTCATTGTGTTTATCGACGATATCCTTATCTACTCCAAGTTATAAGAAGAGCATGCGCAACATCTGAGAATCATCCTTGAAACCCTTAGAGAGCATCAGTTGTATGCCAAGTTCAGCAAATGTGAGTTTTGGCTAAAAGAAGTAGGATTCCTCAGACGTATTGTGTCTGCCGGAGGAGTCGCTATTGATCCCGCCAAGATCAAAGATGTCGAAGAATGGGAAGCCCCAACCACTCAAACCCAAGTCCGTGCATTTCTCAGATTAGTGGGATATTACCGCAAGTTTGTAGAAGGATTTTCGAGCATCGCAAGACCCATGACCCAATTGTTGAAGAAGGACAAGAAGTTTGAATGGAGCGACAAATGTGAAGCAAGTTTCTAAGAGCTCAAGAAGAGATTGATTTCAGCCCCAATATTGATTATGCCAGACATAAAATAGAGCTACCTTGGATAGTCTATCAACGATGACCCAAATTGAGTCATTTCCCCTACTAGAAGTAGGCAAACCGGTGATAAAGTCCATTCCGACGGAATCACATTTCCATTCCGGAATCTGCAATGGTTGCAACAGTCCTGCGGGTCTCTGATGTTCCGCTTTGACTCTCTGACAGATATCACACTTGGCGATGTAGCCTCCCATTTCTCTTTTCAACTTGTGCCACCAGAATTGCTCTTTCATATCCTAATACATCTTCGTTCCTCCAGGGTGGATAGAATAAAGAGTATCATGAGCTTCTTGCATGATAACTTGCTTCAGTTCCGAATTTGCTGGCACACAGATATGGCCTTTGTACCACAGAACTCCTTCTTCATCTTCGGTGAATCCAGGTACCTTTCATGTACGAATACGATGTTTGATTCTGTCGATACTTTCATTTATCTTCTGGGCTTCCTTGATTTGGCTGATCAAAGTGGGTTGAAGTTCAATGCTAGCTAGAAATCCTTTGCTAACTAGCTCAGTCCTAAACTTCTCCAACTCCTCATACATACTTGGTTGCTTCTCCTTGATCATGGTGTTTAGCCTACACGGCAATTTGCTAAGAGCATCCGCTGCCACATTGGCTTTGTCAGGGTGATAGTGAATGTCAAGGTCATAATCCTTGATTAACTCTATCCATCTCCTTTGCCTCATATTCAGCTCCTTCTGAGTGAAAGTATACTTGAAGCTCTTGTGATCTGAATAAATCTCACAACGATTACCCATAAGATAATGACGCCATGTCTTCAATGCCAAAACTATGGCTGCTAACTCAAGATCATGGGTTGGATAGTTCTGATCATGCTGCTTCAGTTGTCGAGACAGATACGCGATGACTTTCCCTTCTTGCATCAATACACATCCGAGACCAATCTTGGATGCATCACAATACACATCAAACGTCTTCTTCATATATAGCATGATCAATATTGGGGCTGAAATCAATCTCTTCTTCAGCTCTAGGAAACTTTCTTCACATTTGTCGGTCCATTCAAACTTCTTGTCCTTCTTCAACAATTGGGTCATGGGTCTTGCTATTCTCGAAAATCCTTCAACAAACTTGCGGTAGTATCCCGCTAATCTGAGAAATGCACGGACTTGGGTTTGAGTGGTTGGGGCTTCCCATGCTTAGACATCTCTGATCTTGGTGGGATCAACAGTTATTCCTCCGGCAGACACAATATGTCCTAGGAATCCTACCTCTTTCAGCCAAAACTCACATTTGCTGAACTTGGCATACAACTGATGCTCTCTAAGGGTTTCGATGATGATTCTCAGATGTTGCTCATGCTCCTCTTCTGACTTGGAGTAGATAAAGATCTTGTCGATAAACACAACGACAAACTTGTCTAGAAAATTCATAAAGATATTATTCATGAGATTCATGAAAAAAGCAGGGGCATTGGTTAATCCAAAATACATGACCGTATATTCGTATAATCCATAACGAGTAGTAAAGGCGGTCTTTGGAATATCCATTGCACGAATCTTAAGTTGGTGATAACAAGTCCTAAGATCAATCTTAGAGAACACATTTGCTCCAGTCAACTGATCAAATAGATCCTCTATCTTTGGCATAGGGTACTTGTTCTTGATAGTGATGTCATTCAGCTTTCTATAATTAGTGCACAAACGGTTGTCTCCATCTTTCTTGTATACGAATAATACTGGCAATCCCCATGGCGATGCGCTTGGTTGAATCAAGCCTGTTGCCAGCATAGCGTCCAACTGCTTCTTCAATTCGACTAACTCTGAGGGGTTCATGCTATAGGGTCTCTAGGCTATGGGTCCGGTTCTAGGGACTAGTTCAATAATGAACTCAATATCCCGATCCAGGGGCATACCGAGCAATTCATCTGGTAATACGTCGGGGTATTCACAGACTACTCTGACTTGGTCTATGGTGGGTAGGGCTAGACTCTTGTTCCACTGGAATTCACGGGGTAAGGTTTCAGATATATGCTCTACTAAGACTCCAGAGCTACTGGTCATGGTGATGGCTTTCTTGGCACAGTCTATCAGTCCTTTATGCTACGACATCCAATCCATACCTAGTACTACTTCCAAACCTTTTGGTTCCAAGTACTATTAGATTGGCATAAAAATCTATGCCATGTATTCTAATAGGCACAGCTTTGCAAATTTTTCTAGCTTTTGTAGTTGAACCGGGGATTTGAACTATCATGACATGCTTCAAATTGGTTGGGTGAATCCTACTAGTGCATGCAAATTCTTCGGTGACAAATGAGTGCGATGCTCAAGAATCAAACAACACTCTTGCTAAAACTGAATTGACAGAAAACATACCCAGCACTACATCTGGCACTTCTTGGGCTTCTTCGGCGTTCATGTGGAAGAGGCGGCCGTTGCGGTTGTGAGGGTTCCCTGGGGCAAATCTTCTCCCTGGTTGAACATGACACTACTGTTGAGCTGGGGCATTCACATTGGAAGTGGCGGCAATCTTCTTGGGACACTCATTGGAATAGTGACCCTTCACTCCACACTCAAAACAAGTGATCTGAGACTTGTCTTTTTCTGCCACGGGCAGAACATTGCTTCCAGTTCTGGGTGCAGTATTGTTGTTGTTGTTGCTCTTGGGAGGTGCAAAGTTGAAATTGCTGGTGTTGCCGAGGTGATTGTTGTTTCCTCCGGACTTCACATTGCCTCCGCTACGGTTGGGGTAGCTTGGGCGAGACATTGGGGCTCGATTGTTCCTTGGTGCATATCCTGCAGACGGGTTGGGACGATACTTCTGGTGTCTGTTGGATCCAGCTTGGTGCATCATACGATGCTTGCGGTTGTCGTGTGCCTGGTTAATCTTCCCTTCCATCTGAAAGGCAGAGTCGACTAGCTCTTCGAGATCTTCAAAACGGATGTTGACGAGAATCGTCTACATCTCATCATGCAGCCCGTTCAGGAATCTCTCCTTCTTCTTGTCCTCCGTGTTGATCTCATCAGGTGCATACCTGGCTAGGGACAAGAATCTGTCACGGTACTCCACTATAGTCATTCTGCCTTGCTTCAGCTCTCTGAATTCATCCCTCATTCTGATGACTAGACCCTGTGGCACGTGGGTGCGACTGAACTTGATTTTGAAGGCTTCCCATGTCATCACTTGACCATGGTTCATGGTGCGGGTGCTGTTCCACCATGCTCTTGCATCTCCTGCCAAATAGTGGGTGGCAAAAAGAACTTTCTCGTTGTCATCCAGTCTGGCTACTTCTAAGTTGTTCTCCATTGTATGCAACCAGTCATCAGCATCTAGTGGGTTCTCCGAAGTGCTAAAGATTGGGGGGTTGGTATTCTGGAAGTTCTTCAGTTTGGATCCTTGATGATCCTGATTTCCATGGCCTTGGTTGTTTTGGGCCATCTGGGCGATCTGCTGTAGTGTTGTTAGGTTGGCTTGGTGCTCTGCCCTGCTAGCTTCACGGTCGGCAACTAGCATCTGCATAATCTACATCATTGGGTCCTGCGATGAGCTGCTCCCTCTGGGGTTTCCACGAGTCATCTGAAGATTGTGGTAGATAAAGGGGTAAGAGGGAAAGTTCTAAGGTTCATGGTTTTGATTTCAAAGCTAAAACTTTGAGTTTGACTTAGGTTTTGCAACTAACTTCAATTCATTCATTCAAGCAAAGCACACGATACAAACACACACACACCACAACAACAAAGAAAAAAAAATGGTTTTAAGAACCATTCTACAAGCTACGATACAATGGGACCGATACTCCTCATGTTACGATAGAGCTCTAGTGCATCTACTCATCATCGATCAAGTCGGAATCATCATCGTCGGTGTAGAAGTGCACATCCTCCTCCTCTAGAAAGTCGTCATCATTGCTGAGGTAAGAGTCCATATCTCCCTGGATGTCTTCACCTTCCTCTTCTTCTTATTTTGCTGCGAGCTGAGCTTCTTGCTCCTTGATGGTCTTCTCGAGGTCGGCCACCTTCTTGCGAAGATGGTCGATGGTGCGGTCCTTCTTTGCGCGCTGACGGCGAAGAGACTGACGATCCATGACGAGCAGTGAGAAAGTCTGGGCCTTCTGGGCGGCAAGGGTGAGATTGTGGTTGGCAAACTCCCGAGCATTGTCCAACTCCTTCTGTCTATCGTATAGCAGGAAGTCGATGTTCTCCACTAGACGCTTCAACTCTGGGTGACTTGGCATCTCCATGGGCATTCCCATAAAGTCACGCCTTGCATAGTGAGCAAAGCGGGTTCCTTGAATTTGGTTAACACTCATGGCACACATATGTATGAGAGCTTCATGCATTGCCCTGGCTAATCCATCTAGCCAGATGTTCTCCCTCACGGAGAACTGGATCCTCTCGGACGTTGGTGCTTCTATCTTGCCTCGAAGATCAGCGGTGACTAGCCATCGTAAATCTCCTCCTAGGGGTCCAGGAAGTTGAGCTCCAAGAAACTCCCGGATGCGGGCGTCCCAAGTATTCCAATAGTGCATCAAGATCCCTCTCGAAGATCAGCTCGCCTCTGTTGCCCAACTGGTAGAACTTGCTGAACTGAGTCTCCATCTATAAGAATTAAGGGTTAGAAAGTTAGTGAAGTGATCAAGTGTGTCAAATTTTATGTAGTAATGTAAGAATTTGGAGGAACATGAATTTTTGAGAGAAAGAATTCCCAAGGGTGAGAGAGGAAATAGTTTTTCATAAATAATCATTTTGGTTTTTGAAACTAAGTTTTTTTTCCGACATCCATTCTAACTAGGGTCTCCTATGGTCAGGATGGCTCTGATACCAACTTGTCAACACCCGGTTTTTTAATCCCAGGTGCTTGTTATGCCATGCATCGCAATCCCATGATTACCATTTTTGCGAGACATAACAGATTGAATATGTAACATCCCAAAACTTAATCCAAGGTTAATCAAGATCAAATCTACCCAATTTAGGGTTAACAAAAACTTTTCCATTTAAAATAATTAAGCATTCATATGTGTGTGCATGTAAATTAGGAGTTGATTTGAATATCCATGTTTGAGTGATCCATTGGTTGTGAAATGATTCTAAGGTGAATGAAACATCATCTAGATCATTCCCAAACAAATCCCACAGAAAAATAAATCAAAAAGAATAAATTAAGGAAATGGTCATTTGTGCCATTTTAATCAACTAGGTCACTTTAGGTTTGAAACATAAGCTGAGTTCAGAAACAAAGAAAGATAAAATAAAGTTTGAAATCACCTAAGTGGGAACTTAATTGTCATAGTCACAACTCTGTTGTGGTCAAGTCATGTCACAATTCGTTTCATAAATTGTTTTGAAAACATCTGACAACGGAACAGTATGGCCACTCCAACTATCCATAACCACGGACGCGGCTATTCGAATAGTTTGACACTCTGCAGAGGTGGTATACTTTCACCACAATATTCGATACATATGTCAGGGATAACCCTGAATCATCATACTTAGTATGCAGATAATCAAACATAACCTTTCCTTTACACACCCTAGTATAAGCACCTCTCCTATGAGTATGGCCTCCCAACCATGACCATCTGTCATCTTGGGCACTGCATAGGTGGACAAGATTGAGAGGTAGCCTCATCTCAAACCTCTCCCATGAGGGAACTAATACTAATGCGTATAAACTTCCGGCTAAGCCTTACCCAATTCAGGTATTATGGTTGTACTGTAAAATTGGAATGGTATCACATCCGAACCCAACCATTAGTTTTGTAAAAGGGCTAAGACTCATGCCTCAGCATTTTCATCATCATAAACCATTTGTGTCTCTCCACACATGTAAAAACATCTCAATATAATGACTCATCATTCCAAGGTTTTCACAATTCATTTTCACCAAGTATTCCCATCTAAAGTGAATCAAATTTTAGTTTAGCTCTAAACTACTAGGTTAAGAGTGTTCACTAATATGGGGTGCTAATCTCTATCTCATGCCATAGAATGACATCTAAATCTAACTAGATAGGTCATGTTTTATACTTTTTATGCTACCTTTAAACAAGTAAAGGACTTTAATAAAGTAAAGAAAGTAAAGCATGGAAATAACACTTGGGGTAGGTAAATAGTCAAAATTGTATAACCAAAGCATGCCCAACTCATGTTGCTTAGGTTATCTAGCTTCATTCTAGCTTGCTAACAATAGCTTGCGTTGGTTGGTGTAGTGGTTGAAGTTTTCTTCCTCCTCCTCTTGGTAGAACTCCTCCTCCTCGAAAGCTTGGTCGGTACTATCTTCTATAAATACATACGGGATACACAATCACCAAACAATACTTAACTAGTCTACTTAGAACACTAAGGCACACATTTGATGATTTGTTATCATCACAAGCATCACAAGGTTTAATTAACTAGCTTCGTTCTTTTTATTTGAGAAAATTAATTTCTACTCATTGAAAAATAACTAAGATTTAATATTCTCCAATTAAAATATGGGATCATGTAGACACATGTCATCACCACATATTCTAACATATGGGAATGTGATTTAAAGGTTGGATCACATTTTAATAAGTTTAAGTTTAATATTTAATGATTTAGAGTGACTATAAATGCCTATATAGAATTATTTTGGTACTAGTCCAAAGTCACTGCATATAAACCATAATATTATTATATATTCAAATAGGTATTGTTAAATGTGATTTTTGAGAGTTGGAATCAACTCAAAAGCTATTATGGTAGATTTTATAAAATTGTTTGAATGTGCAAATGCTTCTGTCTTGTTATTTTTACTAGGAGAGATCTCTAACTCTAAATGATTTAAATCCAACGGGATTGGATAGATATTTTCATTAGCTTTCCAACAAAATTAGAATCACTCAATTTGGATTTGTATAAATCTCTGAATTAATTTTTAAACTCAGGGATACAATTGATTTTAAATCTAAATAGAAAAATCCTAATTTGAATTACTGGGTCAACACGGGAAAGTAAATGAGCCGGCCCAGTGATGCTCCGCGGCGCAGAGGGCGACTGACATGCTGGTCCCAATGTCAGCGGCACTTTAAACCCAAAGCGGTACGGGGCGATAATAACCACACGATTAGAACAAGATCTACGGTCCACGGTCGTCGTCGATGACGGACTCGTCGCCAGCGAGACTGAACCATAAGTGGCCAGTGGGGGTCTACTGGGGACGTACCAGGGCTCCAGATAGTGCGGCGAGGCGGGCAAACGAACTGGACGGCGACGGCGAGCTCAGGCGAAGTCACGGCAGGGGATGAGGTGGACGAAATCGACGACCACGTCTCCACCTCTACAGCGGCTACTCCGGTGGAATTTCGACGATGTGCGGCTCGAGCGGCTCCGGTGAGAGAGGGGAAATGGTTAGTGGAGAGAGGGGAGTGAGATGGTGTGGAGAAATGGTGCTGGGGAGGCCTCCGTATATAGGCTCGACGGTGAGGCAGTGAGGTATGGGTGCGGCTCATCGGTGATGGCGATATAGGGGGCTACCGACGTGGGCAAGGTAGGCGGACAGTGGGCGGTCTGCTATGGTGCAATGGCTTGGCTAGGGGCGGTGGCAATTGGTCGGGAGCTTCCCGCGCTCTGGGAGACAGAGGTAGTGCTCGACGGTGCTCCTGGCTACTATGGGTCGCGCGGCGGTGCACGGCCGTGTCTGGTGGGTTGCTGGGTTCAAGGCGAAGCGGCGCACGCGATTTGGTGTCGAGGCGTGGTCTGGGGCGTGCTGGCGGCGATCGTGCTCTCGCGTGCTCTGGCTGCATGCAGAGAGGAAAGGGCGGCGCGGCTCTGGGTGAGTACCTATGCTTCTATCTTACTCTTGCATCATTGAGTCATGATTGCATTAAATTGAATCCCAAGCACTGCATAGCCTTTACTTTTAAACCCCACTGAAGCTTGTTCCTCCATCCCATGAGCCATCACTACAGGAGTTGATTGAGCCATGCGAGTCATAGAATTGCATGTGTAGGGTTTGTGCGAGTCGTTGGACAATGAGGTACCTAAACAACTTAATCTGAGTAGTAATGGGATAACTAATGAAATAGGCATCAATGATCATTATCTTCTATTTGGTTCTTTAAGCTCACTTGCGTCCCGTAGGACCCCGAGTACTTGATTCCTGTTCCTTGACTATTCACACTATAAACATACGGGAGACCCTATGAATCCCCCTTTGCCTGATCTTGATTCACACTTTATTTCTTGGGGCCACAAACTAGTTTGGGGCTTTATTACTATCCTGTACTTATGCCATGTTTTACTGCTTATTTACAATTGTGTGTGGAGCACCTGTACTGTTTAGGAATTGCGGAGTGTTTTCGCGGTATCGACAAGCCCAATCACACTATCGGGTTCCCAGTCGTTTATAGCCATTGGTGCAAACCTTGGGTCCGTCTCGGAGCCGGCCAACTTTGTTGCGGGTAGCTTAATGGGGTGGCCCCCTGAAATAATTTATGAATCCTGTGAATGCATTGTCGTGAGGCCTCGTTGCGTTTTATTTGGTTCTTTCCGAGGTTGATCATGTGTGTGTTGCTATTTGTGCACCCCTGCAGGGTAAATCTTTCTGAAAGCCGTGTCCACGGTTATGGACGACTTGGAGCACAGTTTCTCGATCATAGACAAGAATAACTAAAGTACCGCCTTTAATTTGACTAAGACATGACTAGTAATTAGTACCACACTCATGGAATGGTTAATAAAATTGCCAACGGATGGGTTGTTGTTCCGCCTTCTTGTCAGTAAGCGAGGAGGACGAAGAGCGAGGTTAAATTATGTTGCTCATATAACTTTTGATATTAATTAACAAGCTTTTGTCCATCTCTGGTTGGACGGATGCGTAGCGTGTCTCTATAGCACTTTGTAGCTATTATCTTTCGCTACAATTGTGTCACCCTAGCTTGTTCCCTTTAGATCCATTAAGACTTGCTGAGTACCCCTAGGGTCTCACACGATAAATATTTGATTTTGATGGACAGGTGTACTCCAAGGAAGGTTACTGGGTTGAGGAGACGGATGATGGTGGCAACAACCATCAGGTGTAGAGATTCTGGGGATGGAGATCCATGAGATCTATGGGTGGGATGTGCTTATTTCAGAGGCATCTTATGCCAATTTGCTTCTTAATCCGTACTCGGATCTTGTTTTCCGCTTCTGCTTGATACTCTAATGTGTGATGTATGAGGATGTATCCTAAACTATTATATCTATCTAGGATATTTGGATCTTGCCGTATGGTGTGTTAATATTTCTATTTCTTTTAGATGGTGTGACTCTGATGTCTATTGTAAGTCGCAGACATACATACTCATTTGTGTATGTCATGGTCGTGTTAGCTGTTGCTTACGCTGCTCGCTCTTGTCCCGATGTTCTTGAAAGTGTATAAGGGGTAGCTAGTATCGTGCCCTACTCTGCCTCAATGGGCCTACACGTGGGTGGCCTTGGGCCTCCACGATACAATCACTTATCCACTTTTGGGTTCGTCTAGGCTTGAACTTAGAGCGTAATGTCTGAGTTATTACAATTGGTATCAGAGCCATTCCGCCCTTCAGGATCTCAGCCAAATGGTCATTGTCAGTCTAGAAAATATTTTGGTAGCTAAGTATACTAGGAAAAACTAAATGTGAGAGTAGGACTGCTTTCATTTTTCTTCTTACCCACCCACCCACCCACCCTTTTCTGGCAAGTAAGTGTAACGTTTGTCTATCCTCTTCAAAAAAAAATTCAAACTAGGATTCACGTGTTTGGGGTTTCCATTGTACCATAGGGTGTGTGTGTAATTCTTTGTCTATCTGTTGTATCCAACCTTGTTGTCGCAATCTGCCTTTGGTTATCAACTGTTGGTACATTCCATACTGACAGGCGCGATCTATCCGACTCTTTGTAAACCGATGCGATCTTTCTTGCTCTTTGTTAACCGACGCAATCTTGTTAATGGTGTTCTTCCTTCCTGCATGCTTCCATAGAATGTGGAGTTGCTAATCCCCATCTGTTAAGTTGTTTTTCGCATCTATTGGTATTTTTATGCCGAAAAATGTGGAATTTTTTCTTGGATACACCTGTGTTTCCACAGTCCTTTCAGTCGTGTGTGATACATGTTTCTCCTTCTTTTGGTGGCATGTTCATGCTAACTCGATCTTTTGCTACCAACGCTTCAATCTATTTCACTTCATCTTCAATTCATTTGGGCTAAATGCATAACGTGTGTCGATCCGATGCTTGTGATTATAATTTGGTCCTTCGTATAGCTATATGGCGCTTATTATGAGTGGAATATGGTTAAATCTATCAATCAAATTCTCAAAATGGTGGCGGTTATCTCTTGTGATTTTGAGTTATACCGTGATCGTGTCTTTATCATTGTCAAGTATCTTTGGAAATCTGGAGGTTTCTTAAGGCACTATGATGGATTATCATCTGTAAATGCTTCGCATCTTTTGAACCCCATATCCGCAAAAGGTTCTCTTTGATACAGGGGAATCTCATTCGTTCATCTTTGATAGCCTTGCTTAAATGGATGAGTTATCATCGCTTCTTTTTCCAAGATCTTTTTATCTTTTCAACCGGTGATCCGATCAATAAGGTGAACAAGTCGATACCATTTCTCTTCCGAAGGGCCAGATAATCTATTCTTCCAATACATCTCTTCAACACGAATCCTTGCTCGTAATGTTTATCTTTCAAAGAGCGTTGAGCTTAGAAAGCATTTCGAGCATTTGTTCGTTTCTCTCATTTCATGAATTTGGTATTCTTGGAATATCTTGTTAAATTCGTGGTGGTATATCTTGACGATATTCTCATCTATCCGATATCAATGGAAGATCATGGAAGAACATCTTCTCTTTTTCTCCCAAGTTTCATGAACACCGCCTGTGTGCAAAGTTCTCAAAGTGTGAGTTCCGACTTTTTGAAGTCACCTATCTCGACCACGTCCTTCAGCTAAATACATTGCTACAATTCTGGAACCATCTAGTCAATTGTTAATTCCATCCTCTAGCTCAACCACATCCGGAGCTTTTCCTTGTTTGGCAAGTAATCATCGTTGTTCCGCTGAGATTTCATCAAGACGGCTAAATCTCTCTCAGATATTCTTAAGAAGGACAAAAATCTTGTTGGTCTTCTTCTTGTCAATAAATCTTTTGAAACCCTCTCGCTCTATATTCTATGATCAATCCAACGGTTGCCATGAAGATTTTTTCCAAATCTTTCATAATTCTTCTATTCAAGTTTGGTGCTATCCTTAATCTATCTGTTGAAGCCTTCATCAGTTTCCCATGAGCTTCCTTCATATCTTTTCCGATGGCTTGGTACTTACGACACGACGACAACATCATCATCTTTATCTTCTTGGATCCGATGAAGTGTTTTGCATCACCTCCTTGTTTTCTTACGAAGCTTCATGAATTCTGCTTGTCAAGTTCTTCAGTCTAATTTTGCGAGAGTTGGGTTGCACGATTTTCCCTTTTCATGTACAGAGTAATGCTTTGAGTGCGGGATACAGTCATGACCATACCACTACTCTTATCATTCGCTCTTGTACATTGAATGGGTGTATTAATGCGATTTCACTCATTCCACGGAAGTTAGAAGTGACCTTTATCCCACCGAGACTTTTACTTATGTCCTTGTTTCCCGGAGTGTTCTCTCAAGAATGTAATCAATAATCTCTTGTTGGGGGTCTCGTCTATTGTAAGATGGAGAAAAATATTCAATAATCTGGTGGAAGCAAATGCAAAATCTTCTCCGTCCACTCCTTTATGTTGGCGCTCAACATCGTCCAACAAGATGGATGGAGGATATCTCTGACTTCTTTTGTCAATCCTTTTCTCTTGGTAAAGCCAATTATGGTTGATTCCATCAATGGCAAAATCTATTTCATTAACCTTATGGTTAAGGAAAGCAATAAGCATCTCTATGGTAAACTCCAGATCTTCAATATTCAACTTCTTCCTTAGGATTCCACCACAAACTCATGTCACTCCTTCTCTCAAAAGATATATCTGCACACCTTAATTGCATGATCCTTTGGTTCTTACCGGTGCAAGAAGAAGCTAATCTAAGAAGTCTACAATCCTAATCTTTCCGTTGATATCAAGTAACTCTACTGTTCGAAGACAATATGGTTTCTCCAAACTGCATTCCTTAAATCCGAGGGAAGAAACAATGCTATTTTCATAGTGGTTGATAACTTCTCCAAAGTTGATTTTTTCTTGTGGTGGAACAAACAATCATATTGACGTGCATCTAACGATGTGTATTTCCTTTCTTTCCTCGATACATTGTCTTTTCAGGATTCTTTCGACAAGTGGTTCTTTTCCTTTATCGTGTTCCTCGAGATCATCTGAGCTATGTTCATCCTATCTTTCTCATCTCACAACAATCCTCCAGGTTCTTCAATTCCTTTCTTTTCAATAAGCAAAATGATAGACTCGCAACAAGTCTACCAAGTTTTGCAAGGTATAGTGGTCGCACCATTCCGTTATTAATCATCTTGGGAACGTGAGGATCACCTTCGTTTCTAACACCCGCCTCTCCTTGTGCCTTTCCTTTTTCTAGGAATCTAGGGGCGAGATTCTTATTTAGTGGGGGAGAGTTGTAGCATCCCAATTGTCTAACAATTGTAATGCTACTTGCCTAGTGTATAAAGTGCTACTTCCTACATGTGTTGTTGCATCATCACTATATCATACTCAGGTCACCATGCCACCTTGCATTTGCCCCTCTTTTTGGTTCTTCCCCATATGCATTATATATTGTATTTGCCTCTTGATATATTGTATTTGCTTCTTGATAAATTGTTTCATGCCCAAGTTGAGTTGGGGCATATCTATTGTAACTCCACCACCTTATCTTTGTCACCACCTTATAATCCCACCATCCAAACTATATATGAGCATTTGCATTTCTTTTGGTATTTAAGTCTAGCCCATAAACAATTGGGATGGATTCTATCTTTGTCCCATGCTTCCATACATGATCTAATGTTGTTTTCACAATATCAAGTATGCTAGCATGCATGGCCACCTTTGCATGCCATGTGAATATGAAATCCATCTTCTTATCCTTCTTTATGGTTTCATTGGAATTTGAGGATTTGTTTGAATATATATGTGGCCATGTGCATCATCAGTGGGACACACACTACCTTGGCCATGGTCAGATTCATGCATGCCCACAAATTCTATACACCATATGGGTGGAGTAAGTGTTCTTTTCTATGTGGGGATCTATTCAAATTTCTGGAATGCTTGTTTGAATTTAAGTGCTTGTAACATCCCAAAACTTTAATCCAATATATCAAGATCCAAATCACCCAATTTAGGGTTAACAAAAACTTTTCTTCATTTAAAAAATTAAACATGCATATGTGTGTTGCATTAAGTAAGAATTGTTTTGAATTGCCATGATTGTTTGTTCTGATGGTTGTAAAATGATTCTAAGATGAATGCCACATCATCTAGATCGTTCCCAAGCAAAATCCAAAGAAAAAGTAATCCAATAGAATTAATAAAGGCAAATGGTCCCGTGCTGACCGCCAGGGAACCGCCCACCGTCCGCCTACCCAGCCCATGCCTATAGCGCCCTGTATCGTCGTGACCGATGAGCTCGCCGTCGCCCTCTCGGTCCCCTCGACGAGCCTATATAAGGAGGCCACCCCCAGCCTCATTTGCCACACTCCCCTCTAACCACTGATCATTTCCCCTCTCTCGCCGGAGCCGCTCGAGCAGCCAGTCGCCAGAATTTCACCAGGGTTAGCCGCAGCAGAGGAGGAGAAGCCCCCGTCGATATCGTCCACCCCCGGAGCTGCTGCGACCTCGCCTGAGTTCCCATTCGTTTTCTCGTTCGATCGCCCCCATCGCCACAGTCGCTGGAGCCCTGGTATGCCCCCACTACACCCCCACCAAGCCGCTAGGGTTCCACCTCGTCGGCGACATGTCCGTCGTCGACGATGAACGCGAGCCGTAGATCCTAGTTCTAATCCTACGGTCCATGTTGCCCTGTACCTCTTCGCGTTTGAAGAGCCACTGACATGCAGGACCCCCTGTCAGCTGTCCTCAGCGCCGCGGAGTGAAACCAGGCTAGCCCATTTAGTTCCCGCGTAACCCAGTAAATTCAAATGAATCTTTTTCTTTTTAGAATTAAACTCAATTATGTCCCTTGGTTCAAAAATCATTTCAGGGAGTTTTACAAATCCAAATTGAATGATTCCAATTTTGTTGGAAAGATAATTAAAATCGTTATCCAAGCCTGTTGGATGTAAATCAATTATAGTTAGAGATCTCTCCTAAAAAATAACAAGACAAAAGCTTTTTCAAATTCAAACATTTTTCTAAAATCAACCATAATAGTTTTTGAGTTGACTCCACCTCTCAAAAAACACATTTTAATATACATATCTAAATATGTAATAATATTAAGGTTTGCATGCAGTGACTTTGGACTAGTACCAAAATAATGCTATATAGGCATTTCTAGTCACTTTAAATCAAAAATATTAATCTTAAACTTATTAAAATGTGATCCAACATTTAAATCACATTCCCATGTATTAGAATATGTGGTGATGAAATGTGTCCATATGATCCCATATTTTAATTGGAGAATATTAAATCTTAGCTATTTTAATGAGTAGAAATTACATTTCTCAAATAAAATAAATGAAACTAGTTCATTAAAGCTTGTGATGTATGTGATGATAATAGATCATCAAATGTGTGCCTTAGTGTGCTAAACAGACTAGTTAAGTATTGTTTGGTGACTGTGTATTCCGTATGTATTTATAGATGATAGTACCGAACAAGTCTTCGAGGAGGAGTTCTACGAAGAAGAGGAGGAAGAGAATTTCAACCACTTCACGAACCAAGGCAAGCCTAGCACTTCAAGTAAACTGAGCAAGCTATTATTGGCAAGCTAATACTTGCAAGTATTATACTTAGAAAGCCATCACTAGATGCAAGTTAACTGAAGCAAGATGCATTAGGCATCCTTGGTTATACATGTTGACTTATACCTACCCCAAGTTTTACTTACAAGCTTTACTTCCTTTTACTTTACCAAAGTTCCTTACCTTGTTTAGAGATAGCATAAAGATTATAAAACTTGGCCTATCTAGTTGGACTTAGATGTCACTCTATGGCATGAGATTGAGCTTGGCACCCCACATTAGTGAACACTCTTAACTTAGTAGTTTAGAGTGAAACCAAAAACGTGATCACTTTAGATGGGAGTACTTGGTGAAAATGACTTGTGAAAACCTTGGAATGATGAGTCATTCTATTGAGATGTTTTGACATGTGTTGAGAAACACAAATGGTTTGTGATGATGAAAATGTTGAGGCACGAGCCTTAGCCCTTTTATAAAAACTGATGGTTGGGTTCGGATGCGATACCATTCCAAATATACTGTACAACCATAATACCTGAATTGGGTAAGGCTTAGCCGGAAGTTTATATGCATTAGTATTAGTTCCCCCGCAGGAGAGGTTTGAGATGAGGCTACCTCTCAATGTTGTCCACCTATGAAGTGCCCAGCATGGTAGATGGCCATGGCTAGGTGGCCAAGCTCATATGAGAGGTGCTTATAGTAGAGTGTGTAAAGGAAAGGTTATGTTTGATTATCTGCATACTAAGTATGATGATTCGGGGTTATCCCTGACAGATGTATCGAATTTTGTGGTGAAAGTGTACCACCTCTTCATAGTGTCGAATAGCCGCGTCCGCGGTATGGACAGTTGGAGTGGCCATACTGTTCCATTATCAGATGTTTTCAAATTGACTTATGAAATGAAGTGTGACATGACTTGACCACAACATGGTTGTGACTATGAAAACTAAGTTCCCACTTAGGTGATTTCAAACTTTATTTTTATCTTTTTTTGTTTCTGAACTCAGCTTAGGTTTCAAACTTAACTTTACAAATAAAGTTAGAGTTATCATTCCTACTAGAGATACCTTATTTGTTAGTGATAGTTTGCGAGTACTTAAAGAGTACTCATGGCTTTTGTCCCTGGTTATTCCCATGGCCAGACTATGAGGAGGACTACCCTGAAGGAGGACAGCAGGACAGCTACGACAACTAGGATCATCTCCCATCGTCAGCATTGCCTGTGACTCTGAAGATGGACCCCACCGCTATGCTATTTATTCTGCTACTTGTTTGTATTAAGACTGGATCATGAGATCCTTTATTTGTGTAAGACCTTATTATGGTATGTAATGGACGATGTACTGTGATATCCAATCTGTTATGTCTCGCAAAAATGGTAATCCCGGGATTGCGATGTATGGCATAACAGGCATCTGGGATTAAAAATCCGGGTGTTGACAAGTTGGTATCAGATCCATCCTTACCATAGGAGACCCTAGTTAGAATGGACATCCGAACAAAAACTTAGTTTCAAAAACAAACAAGTGAGTATTTATGAAAACCTATTTCCTCTCTTACCCTTGGATTCAGTTCAATGTAAGAGAGAACAACTGGCTAGTAGTTGCATGAAACTCTCGCTCGCCTTTGCGCACGGAATGTCAACTTGATCCAAGGAACCTGCTTTGCTCACTATGCAAGGCGCGATTCTATGGGAATGCCTCTGGAGATGCCAAGTCACCCGGAGTTGAAGCGTCAAGTGGAGAACCTCGACTTCCTGTTGTATGACCGACAGAAGGAATTGGACAATGCTAGAGAGTTCGCCAACCACAACCTTGCCATTGCCATCCAGAAGGCCCAGACTATCTCCCTGCTAGTCAAGGATCGTCAGTCACTTTGCCGTTAACGTGCAAACAAGGATCGCACCATCGACCGTCTTTGCAAGAAGGTGGCCGACCTTGAGAAGACCATCGAGGAGAAAGAAGCTCAGCTTGCAGCAAAAGAAGAAGAGGAAGGTGAAGACATCCAAGGGGATATTGACTCATACCTCAGCAGTGATGATGACTGCCTGGAGGATGATGCCATGGACTTCTACACCGATGATGATGACTCTGAATTCATCGATGATGAGTAGATGCACTCGAGCACTATCATAGGAGTGAGGAGTATCGATCCCATTGTATCTTAGCTTGCAGAATGGTTCTTAAAACCATCTGTTTTTCTTTGTTTTGGTGTGTGTGAATTTGTACCGTGTGCTATGCTTGAATGAATGAAAAGAAGTTAGTTTGCAAAACCTGAGTCAAACTCAAAGTTTTAGCTTTGAAGCCAAAACCATGGACCTTAGAACTTTCCCTCTTACCCCATTATCTATCTCAATCTTCAGATGACTCGTGGAAACCAAGGAGGGAGCAGCTCATCGCAAGACCCAATGCTACAGATTCTGCAGAAGCTCAATGCAGACCGTGAAGCTAGTAGGGCAGAGCGCCAAGAAAATCTAGCCACCTTGCAGCAGATCACCCAGATGGCTCACAACAATCAGAACCACAGAAATCAGGATCATCATGGATCCAAACTCAAAAACTTCCATAATACGAATCCCCCAATCTTTAGCTAGTCTAAAAACCCACTGGATGCTGATGATTGGTTGCAGACCATGGAGAACAACTTAGAAGTTGCTGGAGTGGATGCCAACGAGAAAGTTCTGTTTGCCACCCACTATCTGGCATGAGATGCAAGAGCATGGTGGAACGGCACCTGCATAATGAACCATGGTCAAGTGATGACGTGGGAAGCCTTCAAAGTCAAGTTCAACCGCACCCATGTGCCGCAGGGTTTAGTCACCCGAATGAGAGATGAATTCAGAGAGCTAAAGCAAGGCAGAATGACTATAGTGGAGTACCGTGATAGATTCTTGTCCCTAGCCAGGTATGCACCTGATGAGATCAACACGGAGGCCAAGAAGAAGGAGAGATTCCTGAACGGACGACATGATGAGATGCAGACTGTACTCGTCAACATCCGTTTTGAGGATCTTGAAGAGCTAGTCGACTCTGCCATTCAGATGGAGGGGAAGATCAACCAAGCCAACGACAACCGCAAACGTCGAATGATGCACCAAGCTGGATCCAACAGTCACCAACAGTACCGTCCCAACCCGTCTGCAAGATATGCCCCGAGGAACAATCGACCCCATATGTCTCATCCAAGCTACCCCAACCGTAGCGGAGGAAATGTGAAGACCGGAGGAAACAACAACAACAACCATCCCAGCAACACCAAAAACTTCAACCGTGCACCACCCAAGTGGACTGGAAGCAATGTTCTTCCTGTCGCAGCAAAAGACTAGTCTCAGATTACTTGTTTTGAGTGTGGAGTGAAGGGTCACTACTCCAATGAGTGTCCCAAGAAGATTGCTGCCACTGCCAATGTGAATGCCCCAGCTCAATAGCAGCGTAGTGTTCCACCAGGAAGAAGATTCGCCCCAGGGAACCCTCACAACCGCAGCGGTCGTCTCTTCCACATGAACGCCGAAGAATCCCAAGAAGCACCAGATGTAGTGCTGGGTATGTTTTCTGTCAACTCAGTTTTAGCAAGAGTGTTGTTTGATTCTGGGGCATGACACTCGTTTGTCACCGAAGAATTTGCATGCACTAGTAAGATTCACCCAACCAACTTGAAGCATGTCATGATAGTTCAAATACCCGGTTCAACCACAAAATCTAGAAAAATTTGCAAAGATGTGCCTATAAGAATCCATGGAATAGATTTTTATGCCAATCTAATAGTACTTGGAACCAAAGGTTTGGAAGTAGTACTAGGAATGGATTGGATGTCGAAGCATAAAGGATTGATAGACTGTGCCAAGAAACCCATCACCATGACTAGTAGCTCTAGAGTATCAGTAGAGCATATATCTGAAACCTTGCCCCGTTAATTCAAGTGCAACAAGAGTCTAGCCCTACCCATAATAGTACAAGTCAGAGTAGTCTGTGAATACCCCGACATATTCCTAGATGAATTGCCCGGTATGCCCCTGGACCGGGATATTGAGTTCATTATTGAACTAGTCCCTAGAACCGGACCCATAGCTCAGCGACCCTATAGCATGAACCCATCAGAGTTAGTAGAGTTGAAGAAGCACCTGGATGCTATGCTAGAGACCGGTTTGATTCAACCAAGCGCATGGCCATGGAGATCGCCCGTGTTGTTCATCGACAAGAAATATGGAGGCAACCGTTTGTGCACAGATTACAGGAAGCTGAATGATGGCACCATCAAGAACAAGTACCCATTGCCAAAGATAGAAGATCTATTTGATCAGTTGACTGGTGCCAGACTATTCTCTAAGATCGATCTTAGGACTGGTTATCACCAACTTCAGATTCATGCAACGGATATTCCAAAGACTGCCTTTACCACCAGATATGGATTATATGAGTATACGGTCATGTCTTTTGAATTAACCAATGCCCTGCTTATTTCATGAATCTCATGAATAAGATCTTTATGAATTTTCTAGATAAGTTTGTCGTCGTGTTTATCGACGATATCCTTATCTACTCCAAGTCAAATGAAGAGCATGGGCAACATCTGAGAATCATCCTTGAAACCCTTAGAGAGCAACAGTTGTATGCCAAGTTCAGCAAATGTGAGTTTTGGCTAAAAGAAATAGGATTCCTCGGATATATTGTGTCTGCCGGAGGAGTCGCTATTGATCCCACCAAGATCAAAGATGTCGAAGAATGGGAAGCCCCAACCACTCAAACCCATGTCCGTGCATTTCTCGGATTAGCGGGATATTACCGCAAGTTTGTAGAAGGATTTTCGAGCATCGCAGGACCCATGACCCAATTGTTGAAGAAGGACAAGAAGTTTGAATGGACCGACAAATGTGAAGCAAGTTTCCAAGAGCTCAAGAAGAGATTGATTTCAGCCCCAATATTGATTATGCCAGACATCAAGAAGCCGTTTGATGTGTTTTGTGATGCATCCAAGATTGGTCTCGGATGTGTATTGATGCAAGAAGGCAAAGTCATAGCATATCTGTCTCGCCAACTAAAGCAGCATGAGCAGAACTATCCTACCCATGACCTTGAGTTAGCCGCTGTCGTTTTAGCTTTGAAGACACGGCGTCATTATCTTATGGGTATTCACTGTGAGATTTACTCAGATCACAAGAGCTTGAAGTATATTTTCACTCAGAAGGAGCTGAATATGAGGCAAAGGAGATGGATAGAGTTAATCAAGGATTATGACCTTGACATTCACTATCACCCCGATAAAGCCAATGTGGTAGCGGATGCTCTTAGCAGATTGCCATGTAGGCTAAACACCATGATCAAGGAGAAGCAACCAAGTTTGCATGAGGAGTTGGAGCAGTTTAGAACTGAGCTAGCTAGCAAAGGATTTTTAGCTAGCATTGAACTTCAACCCACTTTGATTAGCCAAATCAAGGAAGTCTAGAAGGGAAATGAGAGTATCGACTGAATCAAGCGTCGTATTGGTACAGGAAAGGTACTTGGATTCACCTGGATTCACCGAAGATGAAGATTCGGAGTTGAAGCAAGTTATCATGCAAGAAGCTCATGATACTCTTTATTCTATCCAACCGGAGGAACAAAGATGTATCAAGATTTGAAGGAGTAATTTTAGTGGCACAAGATGAAGAGAGAAATTGGAAGCTACATCGCCAAGTGTGATATATGTCAAAGAGTCAAAGCGGAACATCAGAGACCTGTAGGACTGTTTCAACCATTGCAGATTTCGGAATGGAAATGGGATTCTGTCAGAATGGACTTTATCACCGATTTTCCTACTTCTAGTACGGGAAATGACTCAATCCGGGTCATCGTAGATAGACTATCCAAGGTAGCTCAATTTAGACCTATCAAGACAACCTACCAGAGTTCAAAGCTAGCAAAGTTGTACATTGCTAGAATCGTCGATTTTCATGGAACCCCCAAGACCATAGTATCGGATCGAGGAACCCAATTTACCTCGAGATTTTGGCTGAAAGTCCAAGAAGGATTAGGAACCAAGTTGAATTTCAGCACAGCTTATCACCCGCAGACCGATGGACAGACTGAAAGAGTCAACCAAATCTTAGAAGATATGTTGAGAGCTTGTGTGTTAGAGTATGGATCAAAATGGGAAGATTGCCTGCCTTTTGCAGAATTCTCATACAACAATAGTTATCAAGCCAGTTTGCAAATGGCCCCATTTGAGTTCTTATATGGAAGAAAGTGTCATACCCCTTTGAATTGGTCACAAGTAGGAGAGAGTCAAATCTTCGGACCCGACATTCTACGAGAAGCCGAAGAGACAGTTCACAAAGTCTATGGGCACCTCAAGACCGCTCAATCCAGATAGAAGAGTTATGTTGACAAGAGAAGGAGAGACCTGACTTTCAATGTCGGAGATTTTGTGTATCTCAAAGTGTCGCCATTGAAAGGAACTCAACATTTTAGTCTGAAAAGAAAGTTAGCCCCAAGATATATCAGACCCTTCAAGATTCTGAATCATCGAGGAGAAGTATCATATCAGCTGGAACTGCCCGAGGAGATGTCCGCCATCCACAATGTGTTCCATATATCGTTACTGCGCAAATGCCTAGAAGTGTCGGAGAAGACCGAATTATTCAAGAACATCGATCACCGAGCCATGGATATCAACAAGGACCTAACGTATCATAAAGTGCCCATACGAATCTTGGAGGTAGCTTATAGAACCACCAGGACTCGGAGTATCAAATTTCTCAAGATTCAATGGAGCAATCATACCGAAGAAGAAGCCACTTGGGAACGAGAAGATTAAATTAGGACTGAGTTCCTAGATCTCTTTAGTTCCTACTTTTCTTTCTTAAATCCCGGGACGAGATTTTTCTTAAGGGGGGAAGGTTTGTAACATCCCAAAACTTTAATCCAATATATCAAGATCCAAATCACCCAATTAAGGGTTAACAAAAACTTTTCCTCATTTAAAAAATTAAACATGCATATGTGTGTTGCATTAAGTAAGAATTGTTTTGAATTACCATGATTGTTTGTTCTAATGGTTGTAAAATGATTCTAAGATGAATGCCACATCATCTGGATCATTCCCAAGCAAAATCCAAAGAAAAAGAAATCCAATAGAATTAATAAAGGCAAATGGTAACTTTTGCCATTTTAATCAACGAGGCCACTTCGGGTGTTCCTAGAACTCAATTGCAAACAAAAACAATTATGGATCTTTGCACCCCTTTCTAATACAAGTACTGATCTACTAAGACCCACTTTGAATTCTTACAAAAACATTTAAACCCTAATTTAAAATGGCATTTGAAAATGGAATCCATTGCATATGCCTAGAACCCACTCTTTCAAAAACCACTCAAATGAACTCAACTTGACAAATCCCAGCAACCAGAGATGCTCAAGCATAATACCAACAACTCCACAAAAAATCATCTCAAAATTTGAAAGTTTGTTTCATCTGGCCATTTGGTCGAACAGGTGGCATGCACAAATTTTCTGCCTAACTATTACTATTTGATGGTCAATGCCTTGTCGAGTAATTGGGCTCCATTTGGTCCCCTTGTCCCCTAACTCTAAGCAGCCCCTAACTAAGCTACTAACCAGCCTAGAGCAGCAGTGCCGCACCGCCCATTCTCGGTGGCCGCCGGCCGAGCGTGGGCAACGTGCCATAGACCGCGCCACACCAATCCAGCACCGCCAAACCCTACCGCACTCCCCTGTCCCTTCCCCGAGCGCAGCCAGCCCGTAGACCACCTCCCATTGCTCGTGCCCACCGCCTCTGCGCCAGACACAGAGCGCGCCAGAGTGCCATCACCGACAGCCTCGCACGAGCCGCCCCTCGACCATAGCGCGCGCACGCTGCTCCGCATCGACCCCAGCACCTCGCCAGCCACGCCCTTCTCCCGCCGCGCGACCCACAGCCGCCGTGAACCGCGTCGAGCACCGCCTCTGTCGCTCAGAGCGCGAGACGCGCCCGACCGTTAGCCACCGCCCCTAGCATCGCCATTGAGCCGTAGCTGACCGCCAGAGAACCGCCCACCATCCGCCCTCTTGGTCCCCTCGATGAGCCTATATAAGGAGGCCACCCCAGCCTCATTTGCCACACTGCAACACTGCCCTCTCACCACTGATCATTTCCCCTCTCTCAGCGGTGCCGCTCGAGCAGCCAGTCGCCGGAATTTCACCGGGGTTAGCCGTAGCAGAGAAGGAGAAGCCCACATTGATTTCGTCCACCCTGGAGCTGCCGCGACCTCGCCTGAGTCCGCCGTCTTTGTCTCGTTCGATCGCCCCCATCGCCGCACTCGCTGGAGCCCTGGTTTGCCCCCACTACGCCCCCACCGAGCTGCTAGGGTTCCACCTCACCGGTGACATGTCCGTCGTCGACGATGAACGTGAGCCGTAGATCCTAGTTCTAATCCTATGGTCCATGTTGCCCCGTACCGCTTCGCGTTTGAAGAGCCACTGATATGCGGGCCCCCCCGTCAGCTGTCCTTAGCATCGTGGAGTGAAACCGGGCCGGCCCATTTAGTTCCCACGCAACCCAATAAATTCAAATGAATCTTTTTCTTTTTACAATTAAACTCAATTTTATCCCTTGGTTCAAAAATCATTTCAGGGAGTTTTACAACTCCAAATTGAATGATTCCAATTTTGTTGGAAAGATAATTAAAATATTTATCCAAGCCTGTTGGATGTAAATCAATTAGAGTTAGCGATATCTCCTTGCAAAAATAACAAGACAAAAGCTTTTTCACATTCAAACATTTTTCTAAAATCAACCATAATAGTTTTTGAATTGATTCGACCTCTCAAAAATCACATTTGAATATACCTATCTAAATATGTAATAATATTAAGGTTTTCATGCAGTGCCTTTGGACTAGTCCCAAAATAATGCTATATATGCATTTCTAGTCACTTTAAATCATTAAATAGTAATCTTAAACTTATTAAAATGTGATCCAACAATTAAATCACATTCCCATGTATTAGAATATGTGGTGATGAAATGTGTCCATATGATCCCATATTTTAATTGGAGAATATTAAATCTTAGCTATTTTAATGAGTAGAAATTACATTTCTCAAATAAAATAAATGAAACTAGTTCATTAAACCTTGTGATGTATGTGATGATAATAGATCATCAAATGTGTGCCTTAGTGTGCTAAACAGACTAGTTAAGTATTGTTTGGTGACTGTGTATTCCGTATGTATTTATAGATGATAGTACCGAACAAGTCTTCGAGGAGGAGTTCTACGAAGAAGAGGAGGAAGAGAATTTCAACCACTTCACGAACCAAGGCAAGCCTAGCACTTCAAGTAAACTGAGCAAGCTATTATTGGCAAGCTAACACTTGCAAGTATTATACTTAGCAAGCCATCACTAGATGCAAGTTAACTGAAGCAAGATGCATTAGGCATCCTTGGTTATACATGTTGACTTATACCTACCCCAAGTTTTACTTACAAGCTTTACTTCCTTTTACTTTACCAAAGTTCCTTACCTTGTTTATAGATAGCATAAAGATTATAAAACTTGGCCTATCTAGTTGGACTTAGATGTCACTCTATGGCATGAGATTGAGCTTGGCACCCCACATTAGTGAACACTCTTAACTTAGTAGTTTAGAGTGAAACCAAAAACGTGATCACTTTAGATGGGAGTACTTGGTGAAAATGACTTGTGAAAACCTTGGAATGATGAGTCATTCTATTGAGATGTTTTGACATGTGTTGAGAAACACAAATGGTTTGTGATGATGAAAATGTTGACGCATGAGCCTTAGGCCTTTTTCCAAATTTACCGTACAACCACAATACCTGAATTGGGTAAGGCTTAGCTGGAAGTTTATATGAATTAGTATTAGTTCCCTCACGGGAGAGGCTTGAGCTGAGGCTACCTCTCAATGTGGTCCACCTATGAAGTGCGCAGGATGGCAGATGGCCATGGCTAGGAGGCCAAGCTCATAGGAGAGGTGCTTATACTAGAGTGTGTAAAGGAAAGGTTGTGTTTGATTGTCTGCATACTAAGTATGATGATTCGCGGTTATCCCTAACAGATGTATCGAATTCTGTGGTGAAAGTGTACCACCTCTTCATAGTGTCAAACTATTCGAATAGCCGCGTCTGCGGTAAGGACAGTTGGAGTGGCCATACTGTTCCATTATCAGATGTTTTCAAATTGACTTATGAAATGAAGTGTGACATGACTTGACCACAACATGGTTGTGACTATGAAAACTAAGTTCCCACTTAGGTGATTTCAAACTTTATTTTTATCTTTGTTTGTTTCTGAACTCGGCTTAGGTTTCAAAGTTAAATTTACAAATAAACTTAGATTTAGCATTCCTACTAGAGATACCTTATTTGTTAGTGATAGTTTGCGAGTACTTAAAGAGTACTCATGGATTTTGTCCCTAGCTATTCCCATGGCCAGACTATGAGGAGGACTACCCTGAAGGAGGACAACAGGACGGCTATGACAACTAGGATCATCTCTCGTCGTCAGAATTGCCTGTGACTCTGAAGATGGACCCCACCGCTACGCTATTTATTCCGCCTTGTTTGTATTAAGACTAGAGCATGAGATCCTTTATTATGGTTTGTAATGGATGATGTACTGTGATATCCAATCTGTTATGTCTCGCAACAATGGTAATCCTGGCATTGCGATGTACGGAATAACAGGCATCTGGGATTAAAAAATCCGGGTGTTGATAGTGCTCCCTATTAATTCGAGTTGTTCTCACAACTAGAATATTAGTGCATTTATTGTACATGCATGGTTCATGCAAGCATGACCTCTTTCCTCCCCATCTAATCCTACCCTCTTCCCTAATCTACCACCACAACCCATTTTCCGGGTCAAACCCGACGTGCGTGCGCGAGTGCCTATGTGGACTTAGGCAATCTGGGTACATGAAGCAGGCATAGATAACACCGCTCGGGCCGCCCTCGTGCTCCTGCCACCGCCGCGCCGCTCGCCCTTTCTTCGCCGTCGGCACCCGCTAGCCCTCTCCTGTGTGGCCTGCCGCCTGCTCCTGCTCCGCAGGCCGCCATGGTTTTCTTTGAGTAGTACTATAAGGAGATATGGATCTGAAAATGGGGCAGCACCGGCGGCTCACCCTCGTGCCCGGAGATCTCTTCCGCTCTGCCGCCTCCTCCGCTAGTCTTGGATCTGGCTCGAGGTTTCGTTGCCTCGGGTCGGAGACGGGATCGGATGGGGAGGAGTCATTGGCGGAGTAGGAGGCGTTGGAGGCGTTGGTGGACACCAACGGTGGGCTCGGCTGGACCCCTGTTCCGCGGCGAAGACGGCAAATGGATGAGGAGCTACGCCAGAGCTTTTGGGAGGAGATAGGTTTTCCAACGAAGGCATCTCAGTTCTGGGAGAAGGCCGGCTCTCCGCCGGGAGATTCGCCGCCTCGGCCTTCGCCAGGGCCTTCTTCTCCGGGACCGGCTAGAGCCACGGCTAAGGGGGCTAGTAGAGGGTGGTCTCTCCGCCGCCCGGTGTCGGTCTCGCCGGGATATACTAGGCCATGGCGCAGGCCTTTACCTCGCCGGCGTTTGTCCACTCCGCCGCTGCTGGGGCGGCTAGTCGAGGCGGCACTCGATCAATCCAGGGCTGAGGTGGCGTGACGGCTCGTGGGCCCTACCGTCCCTGTCTGCCATGGGCCAGATGCTGCCGTGTTGCACTCGGTCGGTTCGACCGAAGCCGCCTCTGCCTCGGATCGGTACTCCTGGTACGCAATCGCTAGGAGGTTTAAGGTGTCCTGGAATCAGAACATCCGCCCCACCTCGCCTGCCCTCTATCAATCATTGTCACCGCCTCTCTCCATCAACCCTTCATCCCCTGCATCGGCGCGGGTGACTTCTGTGGGGCGATCATACGCGGCGGTGCTCCTGACTCCCCCTGCGGCTATGGCGGGTATCAACACTCGTGGTTCCGAGGTGACAACGTCGCAGCCCCGGGCTGGATCTGTGGGGGCACATCCGCCTCGAGGCCCCTCTACCGTGGCTCCTGTGGCGCAAGGCCCAACTTGGCCCGCTGCTCCTCCTCCCGGTGGGGCACCGGCAGGACCTTCGGTGTTCGCGGGGCAGCTCGTGGTGCCGGCGGGTACCTTCATCGGGTCTCCTGTCTTTCTGCTCCCCGCGGGGCAGCCGATACCGATGCAACCGCTTCAAGCTCCTTACCGTGGGCCGAATCCGGCGGCATATGATGGAGGGCCGACCCATGGTTTCATTGGTGCTACGCCGGGGATGGCACCGACCTCTGGTAATTTTGGTGCACCCCACATGTCGGCCTTGGGTGGGGGCAACAGTTTCTTGTGGGTGGGAGTGCAACAGTGAATGTTGCGCCGAAGAGGAAGAAAAAGAAGAAGCCTACTAGGGCTGCTCAGCCAACGTTGCAGCCTGGTTTTGGTAATGTGCCTCTTGCGGCTCCTCAACCTCAGTTATTGGGTCATCAGCAGGTTGGTTTCACATAGACTTCTAGACAACCCTAGCACGTGTAGTATGCTCCACCGGCTGGGCGTATGGAGGCTCAGGTTGTTCCGATACCTGTGACGGTCCCTAAGAAGCCTAAGAAGGCGGTCAGATGTTGGAAGTGCGCTACTGATTCCCATGCCACAAAGGATTGCAAGGCCGCTCATTACTGCTATATTTGCGATGTCTCTTCTCATCCAACTTTGAGATGCCATGTGCTGAAGCAACCTCGCCCTAGCCCTACATGGTTGGATGTGGTCATGATAAGACGCTGTTTATGCAGATCCCTGATAGTGTGGTTCGTGATGATATGGGGCCTAGCCAGATTCCCATTGCTTTGGTCCAGATTTCTGGTGATGCGGTCACTACGGATGTGGTCCAGGTGAAGATTGCGCGTAGGTGCCAGGTTAGGCCAAACTGGAAGTGGGAAGCGGTGCTGCACGGGGACAATGCTTTTCTTCTTAGCTTTCCGTCTTTCGAGGACTTGGATAGGGTGGATGGGAGTCAGTTTTCCATGCAGCTCGGCAAGACCCAGTTAGCTGTTTCTGCCTACAAGACACAGGAAGTGCCACATAAATCTGAACTACATCAAGTTTGGCTGCATGTGGAAGGCGTACCTCATTCCCTTCGCACTTTTCTTGGTTTGTGGGCAGTTGGATCACTTTTGGGTACACCTATGGATGTGGATTTATTGTGTTTGTGGAGGAGGGGTATTGTTCGCATTCTGGTGGGCATGTTTGATGTTATGGTGTTTCGGTGCCAGGATGCTTTGGGTTCTTATCTCACTTCAGGTGTTGTGGTTAAGCTGAAGGGCTATGAGTTGAGGTTCAGGTTGGAGCCTGCGGGGTTTGTCCTAGAGCCTGATTTTTCACCTTTCTTGTGGAAGAGGCCGAATGATGATTCTGAGGGAGATGCCACGGGTAATAATGGTGATGATGTGATGGACACCTCGGATACTGTTGCTCCTGTGGATGGGATGTCTTTTGGGCAGGCGCCGAGTCAGGGGATTTATTCTTCATCCTCTGCACGACAGGTGCCATTGACGGTCTATGCGGTTACTCCTTTCAATGCTTCTCCTTCTACTCCGCGTGGAAAGGAACTCCTGGATGCCTTGCCTTTGGATTCCCCTCTACGCGGGCGTGGTTTGTCTACTGGTTCGCCGTGTGTTACGTCTGCCCAGCTGCAAGATGCTCTACGTTCGGTCAAGGGATTCCTACTGTGTTGGCTACACCTGCTAGGTGTAGGCCAAACGTCTTGGGGCGATCTATCCGTAGACCAGAGCCGGTGCTGATGGAGGTTTCTATGGAGGCGGTGACCGATGGGACGGTCCTGGAGGAGCTGGCTGATCAAATTGTGGTTTCAGTGGGACAGGCGGACGTGGAGCACACCTTCGTCGCTCAGGAGGGGTCGACAGACGCCGCGCTTTCAAGGCTGGTGGAGGCGACCCAGGTAGTGGCTTCGACTGCGATGTCGGACTCGGGGGCCCATGCGGGGCACCCGGGGGCCGACGCCCTTGAGGCCCAGATGGCGGCTTCGGCGGCAGTGTCGGACTTGGGGGCCCAGGCAGGGAACCCGGGGGCCGACGCAATTGAGGCCCAGGTGGGGCTGCGCGTGGAGGGGAACCTGGCCCAGGAGGGGTCGGGTTTCTGTCGTATCAGGTCTTCTTGTGGCCCAGGTGGGGCCGCTGACGGCCAGCTGAGTACGCCTGCGCATAGAAGCTCTCGACATGGTACCGATGCACTCGGGGCGTCGGTCATGGATGAGGACTCGTTGGCCAAGGCCATGCGGAGGAAGGCTGAGAAGAATCCGGATTCTAATGGTATAAATAATGCATGTTCGTCTTTCCTTTATTTTTCAACCCCTGTTATTGTTGATAAACTTGCCAAGGTTGGTATTAGCATGGGTAGATCTGTAAAGGAAATAAATCTTTCTAGTTCTATTCTGAGACATATGGAGGTTGACCGTCTAACGGTTACTCCTAAGATCCCAATTGTTCCTGATTCTTTATCAACAGAGGAGGAGGAGTTGCATGCCATAGATGGTCAACTCCTTTCACACTTAGTTGGTGAAGTGTCAGATGTGGGTTTTTATGAGACTGGGCTGGGCTCATTATATGAGCTTAAAGCCTCTGGTCGAAAATCAAAAAACCTGAAGTCTCCCAAAAGGACACGTGTATCCAAATCTACTATTGTTTCTCAATGAATGGCATGTTCTCAAATAGCAGAGGTCTTCATGACTTGGCTAAACATTTGTTTTTTGCCGATTGTGTGAGATATTATAAGTTGGATTTTTTGGGTATTTCTGAGACCGGCATACGTGATTTCTCACAAGCCTAGCTCAATCGCCTTTCTGGTGGAGTGGACTTTATGTGGGTATCACGTCCGCCGCGATGTAGATCTAGTGGAATCCTATTGGGCGTCAGAGATGAGACTATGGAAGTCCTAGCTAGTTCGAATAGAGACTTTTTTATCAAGCTCCATATTCGTAACAAGGCTGATGGTTTCATATGGTCTCTAGTCGCTGTTTATGGGGCTGCACAAGATGTTTTTAAGGCTGACTTTTTGCGTGAGCTGGTTAATCTGGCCAAGGATAATCTGTACCCTATTCTTATAGCTGGGGATTTTAACCTGCTAAGATTCCCTCATGAGAAAAGTCGGGGACGTTTTGACGAACATTGGCCTTTCATGTTTAATGCTGTCATTGACAGTTTAGACCTGAGAGAGGTTACGATGTTAGGAAGACAGTTCACCAGGGCTAATAGTCTTCCGGAGCCTACATACGAAAACCTAGATAGAGTGCTTATGGATACGACTGGGAAGGTAAATTCCCTATGGTAAATGTTCGCGCTCTAGAGTGTATTGAGGCTTTGTCGGATCATGCCCCTATTTTATTATCTGTTGGAACTCCACCACAAAATGCCAAACATAGGTTCAAATTTGAACTTGGATGGATGGAACATGATGGGTTCTATGCTTTAGTAAAGACTATTTGGGAGAAAGTTGTTAGTGGTCATACGCCGATACAATGATGGAACAATAAAATGCGTGCACTACGCAAGTTCCTTCGTGGTTGGGCTAGACATACTGCTGGAATCTTAAAAAAAAGAGAAAATGCGCATTTCATCTATTATTAACGATTTAGAGGCTGCTGTGGAAGTTAGGCTTCTGACTGCACAAGAGATTGAGCTTAAGAATCAATCGAATGCAGACATTGCCAGACTACTCCGTGAGGAGGAACTCAAATGGTATCAACGCCCTAAAGCGAAGTTTATTCTTGAAGGAGATGCGAATACAAGATACTTTCATGTTTTTGCCAACAGGAAGTATAAAAACAAACTTATTCACTCTTTAATTCAGGAAGATAGTACGATTGAGGGTCAGAAGCAACTAAAATCTTACATTACTACTTATTACAAATCATTATTTGGGGAAACGCCAGAAAATTCTTTTGAAATGGATGAGAGCCAAACAGCTTATATTCCACAGGTTTCTGTTGAGGAGAACAACTTTCTAACCGCTCCTTATACGGAGGAGGAGGTCAAGAATGCGGTTTTCCAAATGGAACATAACAAGTCACCAGGGCCTGATGGCTTTCCAGCGGAATTCTACCAAAAATTCTGGGAAGTTATTAAGGAGGACCTGGTGCATCTTTTTGAGTTCTTACATGTTGGTCAGCTTGACATTTTTAGTCTTAATTTTGGCAACATAATTTTATTACCTAAGGTTAATAATGCAGAACGAATACAACAGTATCGTCCAATCTGCCTTCTTAACGTGAGCTTTAAAATCTTCACAAAAGTTGCTACGATTAGATTAAACTCGGTCGCTGATCATGTTGTATGCCCATCTCAAACTGCTTTTATGCAAGGAAGAAACATTCTAGATGGAGTAGTAATCCTGGATGAAACAATTCATGAACTACACTCAAAGAAATTAAATGGTGTATTGTTCAAGATTGACTTTGAGAAGGCGTATGACAAGGTTAATTGGTCTTTTCTCCAGCAGACACTTCGAATGAAAGGTTTTTCAGAGGAGTGGTGTGCTCTCATACAATCTTTTGTGTCTAGTGGTAGTGTTGCTATTAATGTCAATGAAGACACTGGCAAATACTTCCAAACAAAAAAGGGACTAAGGCAAGGGGATCCACTATCGCCCATACTATTCAACATAGTAGCGGATATGTTGGCTATCCTTATCGAGAGAGCCAAGGCTGATGGCCAAGTTGAAGGATTAGTTCCCCATCTTGTTGATGGTGGTCTCTCTATTCTTCAATACATGGACGATATAATTTTATTTATGGAACACAATCCGGAGAAAGCTAGGAATCTGAAGTTAATCCTTTCAGTATTTGAGGAACTCTCCAGATTAAAAATTAACTTCCATAAAAGCGATTTGTATTGTTTTGGTGAGGCTATTAATGATGCCCAACCATATGCTGATCTTTTCGGCTGTGGTCTGGGGCAATTTCCTATCAACTATCTAGGAATATCGATTCATTATCGGCGTCTCACGATTGGCTAAATGGAAAATCGTTGAGGAAAGATTCCAAAAACGCCTTGATAGTTGGAAAGTTGCTATCCCTTGGCGGAAGACTTGTTCTCATAAATTCAGTACTCACCAATATGGTACTGTATATGATCTCGTTTTTCCAATTGCCAAAAGGTGTCCTGAAGAAAGTGGATTATTTCCGTTCAATATTCTTTTGGCAAGGGGATAGTGAAAAAAAGAAATATGGACTG
The DNA here is from genome assembly GCA_910589775.1 of Avena eriantha. Classification (NCBI taxonomy): domain Eukaryota; kingdom Viridiplantae; phylum Streptophyta; class Magnoliopsida; order Poales; family Poaceae; genus Avena; species Avena eriantha. The sequence goes on along the minus strand of OU342740.1, from coordinate 163,082,902 downwards.
GCCAGACGGAATGTGGTTTCCCGACCAAAAGAGTTTGGTGGACTGGGCATTCATGATTTGCAAGTCAAAAACACCGCAGTCTTGAGTAAATGGTTGTTCAAACTAATTATGGAAGATGGTGTCTCGCAAACCATTCTATGGAGGAAGTATGTTGGCTCCAAAGCTGTGTCTCAACTAGTTTGGAAACCGAGAGATTCAAATTTTTGGGCGGGTCTTATGGCATCCAAAAAACATTTCTTCCGTTTTGGTACTTTTGATATTAAGGATGGTTCACAGATTCGTTTCTGGGAAGATAAATGGCTTGGCCATTCTACTCTTCGAGAACAATATCCAGCTCTATATTCGATTGTTAGACACAAAGGGGATACAATTTCCGTAGTATTGGGAACTAATCCACCTAATGTGGCTTTCAGAAGAAGTCTCATAGGTCCTAGAATAGTATCGTGGAACAATCATTTATTAAGATTAGCCATGATACAACTGTCACAGGGTCTGAACGAGTTCAAACGGAATTTACTAGACAGTGGTAAATTTTCTGTGGACTCATTGTATAGAGCCTTGATCCAACCTGATATTACAGTCGATAATAATACTAGAATTTGGAAGATGAAAGTACCCCTTAAAACAAAGATATTTGCATGGTATCTACGTAAAGGGGTAATTCTCACAAAGGACAATCTTGTTAAGAGGAATTGGCATGGAAGTACTCAGTGTGTTTTTTGTCATCAGAATGAGACAATTCAACACTTATTCTTCCAGTGCAAAGTTGCTTGTGCTATATGGTCAATCATCCAAATGGCCTCGGGTTTATCGTCTCCTTGATTAGTTGCCAATGTTTTTGGTAACTGGTTATATGGGATACATGATAAATATGGGACCGTGTTTAGGGTGGGAGCGCTTGCCATTATTTGGTCGCTTTAGATGTGTAGAAATGACAAGATTTTTAATAATAATAATGATGTGTCTTCTTCTTTGCAGGTTGTCTATTGGGCTACGGCTATTCTCCGATCATGGACTACCCTCCAGCGTATGGAACTCCGCGACTTATTTGTGGAGGGATGTACGCGATTGGAGGACACGGCGAGAGATATTTTCTCCCAACATGGATGGCAACGTGATCTCCGTATTGATCAACATTAGCTCAAGACGCTTTATGTTGGGGGGATACCCCCGGGTAGGGTCACGCCGGGGTATAAAGGCCGAGTTAGCCGAGGTACGGCAAGGTCAAAGCAAGTGCTGACCGAGTCACCTCAAGGCAGGCCGAATCACGGAGTAACCCGGACCAGGGGATGTTCGCCTAACTGGGTCTCGACCGACTTATGCCGTATGTCGGTAAGATGTATCTAACTTATATGCAGGTACAGGTGTGGCCGGATCAACTAGGTATGATCCCGGTTATATCAAGCTTGCAAGAGAAGGAAGGTATCTCGCTAGTCAAAGGGTGACCACTGTGTGCAGAGCATGAGCGAAGTAGACAAAGGCCAGGACCACAGAGCCGTGGCCGACAAAGGTGACGATGCCTATGTCGGATGACGCAGCCGCCGCATAGGCTCACGTAGCCTCTACATGGATGACGCTGGGCAAAAGTGACCCAGTCGGCTTACTATTTTGGGAGGAGGCATATTCCAAGGAATATGCCTGCACGTATGCCCTAATTGGAGACCTCGCTACCCCTATATAAGGATGGCTAGGGCCACTGTAGAAAGGGTTGATCTCTAGTGGGTTGTGGTTTACTAGTGTGTTCCTAAGGGCCAGCTAGTGGTGAGAGTAAGAGAGTTCATCTTCCTCCTCTCCCCAATACAGCTCAAGGAGCACTTGTAAACTGTGGAAGGGAGTCAAATACAAAGCAACGGTGTGTGGAATCACCACACTATCCCTCCCTGGATTCCCCTAGTGCATTTAGTCCCCACCTTTAGCCTATCCCTGGCATCTGCCGTAACACCACCACTACAGTTGGCGCCCACCATGGGGCTAGCGGCGCTAGCAGGGGTGAAGATCCGGACAGGAAACTTCATCAGCACTAGTGAACGCATCGTCTCCGGGCTCGTTCAGCGCTTTGGAGCGCTGGATTTCGTCAGCGAAAACGCTGGCTTCTTCGGCAAGCGTCCTCTTCCGCGCAACGGCCTCTTCGTCAAGCTCGGTGTGCACAAGATCTACGTTGCTGTCGATGTGTCGTGCGTTCATCCGCGGAACATCGTCGAAGGAGGCGAGCCAACCCTTAGCGCGGTTCGCGGGGCGCGTAGACTCGCTCCCCGGACCACGCTGAGGTGATGATGACTGTGCTAGGCGTTGGTGTAAGCAAGGATCCAGCGCCAGATCCGGAGGTAACGCCTAAGGCACCGAGGAAAAGTAGAGGTCCTCCTCTGGAAAGGCCAGAGAATGTGCTGCAGCAGGCGATGGATAGCTTGGCAAACCCAGCAGCGGCAGTAGTAGATCTGGCTTAGGCACAGGCCGAGCTAGAGGATACTAGGCAGAAAATCCTAGAGGGTGCTAAAAAGATAGCCGCAGCTCAGCAGTCGTTGAACATGACACTGCGTGAGTACGCAAAGGCAAATAAGGTAGATGCTGTGAAAGTGAAGGGGAGAAACCTCATGAGTGAAATGAACAAAGAGGGTGATACTAGGATTGAGGAATCTGAAAACTGCTTGTCCGTGGGGCTGCCGAAGTATAGTAGCCCGGCAAAGAATCTCGGAGCAGCAGATGCAGCTGCATCCGAGTTAGAAGGTCTGATGGGTGAAGCCCGTCAAAGACAACAAGATAGGGTCAATGAGTTGGTTCGGATCGCGAACAGCAAAATGAGGAGTTGCTCAGGGCTAACCTGGAGAGAGTTGGGGCCTCCAAGATCGTTCATTCTGTGGTGGGTAACCCGGAGAAATCCGCTGGAGCTGCATCATCCCCTCATGGTGGTGCTAGGAGAGAAGAGGTAGTAACCTCGGCCAGAAGGAATAAGCAGATAGTCCCGTATGACCCGGCAAGGGCAGGGAAAGGAAAAGAAGTATAGAGAAATGAGGATCGACGAAGTGTGAGCCGAGGTGAAGCTGGCCGAGGTAACCGCGACCAAGGCAATGCCGGTCAAGGGAACGTTGTAAATGGCAATGCCGGACATCGTAATTCGGTAGGTGCAGGGCAACCGTAGCAGCGGAATATACCACGGCAAGAGCGCAGTGACGGCCAAGGTATGCAACAGAGAGCAGCTCCACAGGAGCAAGATAGATACAATGATGGTGATTCGGAAATGGTGAATGCTGGGTATCCCAGGCTGGACTATCATGTGATAGGGTCAAGATTGGGAAGAAGGAACTTGATGCCTGATGACGCTAGGTTAAAACTGGATCAGCTGTATAGGTCGGAGCAAATTGAGTGTCAAGGTCCTCTGGGCCAGCATGTTTTGGGCCTCGGATCATGAAGGAACCTCAGGTACCTAACTTCCAGTTACCTAGAGGCACTAAGACGTATGACGGCAGCACTAAGCCAGAGGATTGGTTGATTAACTATGCAACAGCTCTAAAAATTGCTACAGGCAACTTGAGATGGGATGTGAGATATGTACCCCAGATGTTGGAGAGGCCAGCGAGGGTATGGCTAAACAATTTGCTGCCCAGAAGCACTAACTGTTGGATCGATTTTGAAGAAATGTTTGTCAGCAATTTCTCAAGCACGTATTAGATGCCCAACAGACCACAGACCCTAGCGATGTGTAGGCAGAGACCGAATGAGACAGACCGGGAGTTCTTAACCCGTTGGTGCACAGTGCAAAACTCATGTGAGGGTGTAATTGAGTCACATGCCATAGCTTGGTTTGCTCAGGGGTGCAGATATGCAAGAATGCTATGGCAAAGGTTGCAAAGAGATATGCCCACTACATTGGCAGAAACAATCCGAATTGTTGATTCATACGCGTTGGGTGATCCGACTCAACCCAGGCTCATGTCAAACGAGTCAAGCGAGGAGTATAATCAGCGAGATGGGGCTAGATCATCCCGGAGAAATGATTACCGGTGAAAAAAAAGAGATGACAGACCGGATTACCGGTACAGTTCGCAACAAGTTGCGACTGTGAATCAAGATCAGCCTGGAGCGGGAAGCAACCAACGTCAGAAAACTAGAGGACAGCAATGGACACCAAGAAATAATGGCAAGAAAACTTGGACGCCAAAGCAGAAGAAACAGTGGCAGGAAAAGAAGGACCGTCTGAGGTATACCTATGAGGCAATGCCGGATCAGCCGTGTGAATTTCACACGCCAAATCCGAGTAACCCAGCGGGTCACACAACCAGGCAATGTGAATGGATACGAAAGATAGAACAAGGTGGTCCGGGGAATGCTCAGGAACCTCGGAATGATCAACCTCGGCAGGAGTTACCCCAGCAGCAATTGCTCTCCGGAGCGAACACGCAAAAGTTAATGTTGCCTCCCCCTCCACCGAGGTATGACAACCATGAGAGAAGGGATGCTGTGCATCAAGTGGAAGAACAACATCAACCGGATCAGAGGTACCCCGAAAACGAGGGGAGGAATGAGTACAATGAGCATCATCAGAGTTACTGTGTGTTCACCACAGAAGAGACAGACAGAAAGAGCTTGCAACGCCGACATATGGAGGTCAATGCGGTAATGCCGGCCGTGACAAGGTATATGCCTTGGTCGGATCAGGAGATTACCTGGAGCATCAAAGATCATCCAAAGCTTATGCCTAGTCCTGGTTCATATGCGCTAGTGTTGGATCCAACATTCATTGGGCCTAACATCAATGTGAGGTTCTCAAAGGTGCTAATTGACAATGGTAGTAGCATCAACATCATGTATGTAGACACGATGCGCAAGTTGGGTATCACGGAGAACATGCTCCAAGCTACAAGGACAAAATTCCATGGCATTGTGCCAGGAATTTCTTGTGAACCCATTGGCAAGGTCTGGGTTAACGTGTTGTTCGGTACGAGACATAACTGCAGGACTGAGAATTTGGAAAGTGTGTATCACGCGTTGCTCGGCAGGCCAGCCCTGAACAAGTTCATGGCAAGTTGTCACATCAGTTACTTGAAGATGAAGTTTCCTAGGCCAAATGGTGTTATTACCATAGCTGGGGATTTCCGACGTTCCATTGAGTGTGCTTCTGTCGGGTCTAACCTAGTCGAGTCGCTCGTAATCGCGCAAGAAAAGAGAAAGATCCAAGAGGTGGCGGCATTGGCTCAGTCCGCGTAGCAATATATGCCGGCACTGAGTAACCCGCATGGTAGTGTCTCATTCCAAGCGACAAAGGATACCAACAAAGTGCCTGTTGATGATATGTTCCCAGAGCGCATTGTAACAATTGGTGCCGGGTTAAATGACAAATAGGAAAGCGAGCTCGTCAACTTCCTCCGTGAGAATCGGGATATTTTTGCTTGGTCCACACAGGACTTGCAAGGTGTTCCAAGGGAGTTGGCCGAGCACTCTTTGAATGTAAGACCTGGAGCAAAGCCAGTGAAGCAACCTCTCCATCGCTTCGCCGAAGATAGGAGAAAGGTCATAGGAGATGAGATAGCTCGGCTCTTGGGTGCTGGATATATCATGGAAGTGCTTTACCCGGATTGGCTATCTAATCCGGTGCTGGTGGAGAAGAAGAAGGACGATCCGAACGTGGCAGTGGTTTGGCGTATGTGTATAGATTACACGAACCTGAACAAGGTGTGTCCAAAAGATCCATTCCCACTGCCAAGGATAGACCAAGTCATAGATTCCACTGATGGGTGTGAGTTGTTGTCGTTCATTGATGCATATTCTGGTTTCCACCAGATACCTCTGAACCCAAGTGATCAAATAAAGACTGCGTTTATCACCCCGTATGGGGCTTATTGATATCGCACCATGCCTTTTGGTTTATGTAATGCAGGGGAAACGTACAAAAGATGTATGCAGAAATGTTTGCACGACCAAATTGGTCAAAATGTGCAGGTATATGTGGATGATGTTGTTATCAAGACCAAGGAAAGCAAAACGCTCCTTGACGATATCAGGTAGACATTCACGAACCTAAGGAGGTTCCGAATGAAGCTTAATACGGAGAAATGTACCTTCGGTGTCCCAGCTGGAAAATTACTCGGATTCCTTGTCTCCAGCCGAGGTATCGAAGTTAATCCAACTAAAATCCGGGCCATAGAGCGAATGGAACTGCCGAAGTGCCTTAACAATGTCCAGAAGTTCACTGGCTGCCTGGCATCCTTAAGTCGGTTTGTATGTCGGTTGGGAGAAAAGGCACTGCCTCTCTATCAACTCATGAAAAAATCGGACAAGTTCATTTGGACGCCGCTGGCCAATGAAGCCTTTATCCAATTAAAGAGGATGTTAGCCACTGCACCAGTGTTAGCCTCTCCACTATCAAAGGAGCCAATGTTGTTCTATATAGCCGCAACCAACCGAGTTCTTAGTGCAGTAATTGTGGTAGAGCGCGATGAAGAGGGTAAGTCAGTGCAAAGGCTAGTATATTACCTAAGCGAGGTATTATCCGCATCAAAGCAGAACTATCCTCATTACCAGAAGGTGGCATATGGTCTGTATATGGCAGCTAAGAAGCTGAAGCACTATTTCGAAGAGCACCCAATCAAGGTAATATGTGAAGCCCCCATATCCGAGATAGTGAGCAACAAGGATGCAAGTGGCAAGATTGTAAAATGGGCAATTGAGCTAGCTCCTTATGCGCCACAATATGACAGAAGAGAAGTGATCAAGTCTCAGGCTGTAGCTGACTTTTTCGTGGATTTGGCCGAAGTACAATACGAGCCACCATTGCTAGATCCACACTACTGGAGAATGCACTTTGACGGGTCAAAACCGAAAACCGGGTTAGGCGCCAGAGTGGTGCTAACCTTAACGAAGAAAGATCAGCTGAAATATGTGCTGCAGATCCACTTCACTTCATCAAACAATGTTGCAGAATATGAGGCACTTGTGCATGGCCTCAGAGTGGCAAAAGAAATTGGAATACATCGGATCCAATGCTTCGGTGACTCGGATCTCGTAGTCCAGCAAGTCTCCGGACAATGGGACGCTTTGGATGCAAACATGTCATTATATAGATTCCATGTGCAGAAGATATCTGGTTACTTTGAGGGATGCGAATTTCACCATGTACCCCGGGTGGAAAATGAGGCTGCCGACGTATTGTCGAAGCTCGGATCAACCCGACAAGCAATTCCACCAGGTGTAGCATTAGAACACCTCAGAAAGCCATCTATCAGGCCATCCCCAGAATCCGAGTCAATTTATATCCCGGAAAATCCAGAGTCGGAGGCTATGCCCATGGACATTGACGTGGGAGGTGGTGCGCGAAACCCGGGGACTACCTTGGCAAACCCGGGGACTGCTTCGCAGGACCCGGGGACTGCACAGCGTGATCCGGTTGAAGTTATGCCGGTGGATTAGATGGAAATCGATGAGGATGTGTTCCCATTGAGAGTTGTACCAGCTCGGGCACTGCCCATATTTCAATTCCTGAAGGATGGGACTTTACCTGCTGAGGAGGTGCTTTCCAGGCAAACTCAGAGGAGAGAAAAAGCATACACGATCATCAATTCCGAGCTATACAAAAGGAGTGTTACTAATGTCCTCCAGCGATGTGTTGACCCGGAGGAAGGACTGGACATCCTCCGAGATATACATCAAGGGGAATGTGGGAATCATGCCTCGTCCAGAGCCTTGGTGGCAAAAGCTTTCCGTCATGGGTTTTACTGGCCAAGTGCCTTGGAACAAGCAGAAGATCTGGTAACAAAATGCAATGGTTGTCAAAGATATGCGATGAAAACGCATATGCCAATGTCGGAGCTCAAGACCATACCAATTACTTGGCCATTTGTCGTATGGTGTTTGGATATGGTTGGCCCCTTCAAACCAGCAAGAGGGAACATGACCCACATCTTGGTCATGTTTGACAAATTCACAAAATGGATTGAGGTGAAGCTAGTAAGAAAATGTGATGGAGCTACCGCCGTGACATTCCTCAAGGATATGATCTTGAGATACGGTTATCCTCACAGTATCATAACAAATAATGGCACAAATTTTGCTAAAGGAGCATTTGCACATTTCTACCGAGATAAGAAGATCCGGCTAGACGTAGCCTCGGTAGCTCACCCCGCATCGAACGGACAAGTGGAAAGATCCAACAGATTGGTATTATCCGAGATAAATCCCTGGCTCATTGAGCCGCTGCAAAGATCAGCGGGGTGCTAGATAGAAGAACTACTAGCGGTACTATGGAGTTTAAGAACAACTCCGAATCGATCAACAGGATATACGCCATTCTTTCTGGTATATGGGGCAGAAGCTGTATTACCAGCCGACATAGAGCATGACTCGCCTAGGGTCACCCAATACACAGAAGCCGAAGTGCAAGAAGCCCGGCAAAATGATGTTGATCTGCTGGAAGAAGCGAGAGAATTGGCATTGTCCAGATCCGCCATATATCAGCAAAATCTCCGACGCTATCATAGCCGGAAAGTAAACCCCCGAGTTTTCCGGGAAGGTGATCTGGTACTCCGGTTGGTACAACGTACTAGTGGCATGCATAAGTTATCCCCACCATGGGAAGGGCCATTCATTGTGAGAAAAGCATTGCACAATGATTCTTACTATCTCATAGATGCAAAACCGCAGGAGAAGAACAAGGCGGACAGGTCTGGCGAGGAATCTAAGCGTCCATGGCATGTAGCTCTACTTCGTCCTTTCTACACTTAGCAAAGAAGTGTATGTATCCGAATCTCTCATATGTCGGTATGTATGCCGGCAATGAGCTTATCAATGAAATATTGGCACCTCGAGCAGTAACTCAAGGACTGCCTTAATAATATTTGTTGTCTTCTATATTTATTATTTATATGTCGGATGGCATAAGTTGCTTCTACCTAAGCCGGATTAGTAGTGTCTGAGCACCAAAAACCCAACTCTTCGACTTCTATTGTCCAACAAGATTTGGCTTCATGGCAAGCAAGAGAACAAGTTTTGAATTGCGTAGCACACAAAAATCCTCTAAGGAAAGGAACTTAATCGAGCCGACGTTTGTTTTTCGGACTAACATTATGCTTACTCTAAATTTACTTTGCTGAATTATTTTGAGCTAATCCTAAAGTTTCCAAGTATTGTTAAGTCAATTTTTGAAACTCGGACTCGTAAGTCATAAAACCGAACCAAGGTGGACACGAGCTGAGCCAAGAAATTGGAGAAACAAGAAAAGGAAACTTGGGGACTACGCCCAAGTTAATCCGGCACAAAAACTTAGTAGCAAAATATTACTTATGTGCTTAATACAATTGCACCCGGCATACCGGGGATCTGATGAAATTCATAGTGTTTCTGATCAAGGAGCAGCGGGAGGAGGTAATTCGACGCTAGCGGGTGCAGCTCTAGATTCGGCATCAGCGTCATCTTTATCTTCCTCGACGTCCGAAGCTTTGTCCCCTTCGTCCTCACCCGAATCATCTTCGGCATTTTCATCGTCGGTGGTGCCAAGGAAGCTTGGAACCTCATTCCATTGATGAACAGGGGCATATTCATTGAGGCTATGGGCGCAAGCCTTGCACCGAGCTATCCCCTCCGGGTCGCTGGACCACCTGGATCCAGTGCGCATGCGCGCAAGGAGATTGAGGTCGATATTCTCATACAATGTAAGCACGTAGTGGAGAACGATTTCAGCCCCGGCGCATCCATAAGATTCCCCCCAAAGGTCAAGTTGGGTCTCGTAGTCCATTAACTTGGCGACGAGAGCTGCGGTCCCTTTCGGAGTATCTTCATCAGGATAAAAGGCATTGAAGATCCGGATTGCCACATTAAGAATGTCCTTGCCATAATTCTTCACAATTTCGACGCGAGAAGACAAGCTGACCAGTAAGTCCTCCATGTCATAAGGAATTTCCCCAGCGCCTGGAGCAATTGGGGTACCCCTCTGCTGGCGGAACTTGGCAACAACAGTGGTTGCAATGGCATTGCCCTCCAGAAATTTATCTGAAAAAACAAGACAAGTGAAATAAGTAAAAGAGGTTGACCCGGAGAAATTCATGCCGGTTTAAGGAAAAGAACTTACGAGAGATGTGGCTATGGATCCGGGTCAGCTTCTTGGTACAGTCATCACGCCTTTTCCGGAGTTGTGCAAGTTCAGTGTTCGCCCACTCATGCTTAACGTCGGTCTCCTTAAGCAGTTCTTGGTCCTTGGCGATCTGGAGGTTGAGACGCTCTCGTTCTTCAGTAAAGTCCTGGCCTGCTTTCTCCAGTTCGGATTTGTGCTGCGCCTTGAGCTTCTTCATGTCTGCCTTGAGCTTGGCAATTTCTTCATCTTTGGTCCGGAGGAGGGCAAACTCGTCGTCCTTCTTCTTGAGTTCAGCTTGGTGCTGCCCTGCTTGTTCGAGAAAATGCAGCATCATGTCAGGCACGGGCACACTATCTTCAAGAGAGGCTGAAATGGTTTGTTGACCCAGCAAATCCGAGGTATGAATATTTGCTGAGCCAAGGAGAAAAGGAGATAGAGAGCATAGCAAGGTTGAGAAAGAATAACTTACCCTTTATCTGGTCCAAGTTTTTTCTCATGATGATGTTCTCGGCCTCCACTTCAGCTGCAAAAGCCGAATGATGGATTAGTTCTGCGGGAAAAGACGAAGAGAAATGGAAAAATGCCAAAGAGAAAACTTACCCCTTTTATCGTATTCGGCGAGAAGTGTAGTATGCTTTGCACGCATCATCTTGTGAGTATGACGCTGAAACTCAGCGCTCCGACGATTGGTGGTCACCTGAAAAGAGTAAAAAAGGACAACTTAGTCTTGTGCATATTCGAAGTGTACGAAATCTAGGCCAAGTGGAACTTAACCCGGCTCTAGGTGTGTGCATATTCGAAGTGTACAAAATCCGGGAAAAGTGGAACTTAACCTGGCTCTAGGTCTGTGCATATTCGAAGTGTAGAAAATCCGGGCCAAGTGGAATATAACCCGGCTCTAGGTGTGTGCATATTCGAAGTGTACAAAATCTGGGCCAGGTGGAACTTAACCCGGCTCTAGGTGTGTGCATATTCAAAGTGTACAAAATCCGGGCCAAGTGGAACTTAACCCGGCTCTAGGTGTGTGCATATTCGAAGTGTACAAAATCCGGGCCAAGTGGAACTTAAGCCGGCTCTAGGTGTGTGCATATTCGAAGTGTACAAAATCCAGGCCAAGTGGAACTTAACCCGGCTCTAGGTGTGTGCATCTTCGAAGTTATTAAGGAGCTACGTTAATTCTTTAAGGAGCATCCGGCCGAGTAACAAGTTACTCCCCCGGAGGCTCGGGGACTAATGGTTATATCACTAAGGAAACGGTGAAGTAACGTACCTCCATCATCCGACCTGCAAGGTTAATTGCCTTGGCAGCGGTATTCATTTGTCCAGGAAATTCGGCGGGACCGAACTTCTCCGGGAGATCGTCATTGTGGACGAACTTCGCCTTGTTCCAGTTGTTTACGAACTCGATCAAGGTCGGAGGATATCATTCGCCGCTAAGCATGTGGGGGGAAACTAAACCCTTAGCATGGTCTTCCCTCCTCTCAACCTGGGCAATGGCGGGGCTAGTGTGCAAAACGAGTTGCGCATCAGCTGGCTCGGCAGGGGCTTCCTTCGGCGGTGGAGTCGTTTTCGGGAGCATGGACGCAAGTGTACGCTGTCCAGCCTCGATTGACACTACCCAGGTGGCGTCAGGAGCCTTTTTGCCCTTCGGCTGCTGCTGTGAGGTTGAAGTTGCTGCGGAGAATTTGCCCTTGGGTGCTTTCTCGCTGAGGTTTGGAAGACTCGGACAAGGCGCAGGGGCTTGGTGTTGCTGCTGGTGTTTGTGTTGTTGCTGCTGGTGCTGGAGCTGATGCTGGTACTGATTTCCGTTTCAGCGGGGGTACTGGAGGAACCTCGGTGGTGGCTGGTTGCGGCTGTGCCGAAGAAGGAGCCTTGACAGAATCCCTCCCCCCTGTTCCGAGGTTTCCCTCCTCTTGACGAGGTGGGCTAGAACCCGGAGCAGCCGCTGAGCCCTCCTGAATGGGCCTCAACGGGTGTGAATTGTCACCACGAGGGGGAGAAGGGCTATGTCGGAGCGGTGAGGCAATGCCGGATCCACTCTGAGGGACCTCAACCACGGCCCTGCCGAATCAGATCATGAATGATGAGAAACTATAACAAAACAAGAACAATTGAATGGCAAAGGGAGAAGTGGCTTACTCATCCGAGGTCAAAGGCTCCTTGGGCTTCCGAGCCCTCCGGGTTATGGCCTTGGTTGTAGGCTTGGTGGCAGCTTTGTCTGCGGACTTCTTTCGCCCTTTAGCTGGCTGAGAAGGTCCAGAGGAAGAAGCAGATGCGGCTCCCCTCTTCTTCGGTGCGACCGGGATAGGCTCACCCGTGGCAAGGGGAGGATCTTCATGGATCTTCCCACCGGGGTTAGCTGATGCCGGAAAAGCATAAGAAAGGGGGACATCGTCAAATGCCTCCATCACCTCAACGTCTGAATCATCTTCATCGTCGGGCCAATCTCTAATGGAAGAGAGTTTACTGGTGTGTCGCTTGGTCGCATCAGCCATCGGCAAGAACATCTCCTGATCCGGTTCCTCCTTGTCTGAGGCATCTCGATCAGGCGCCCATTTGAGAGAAGGCTCGGTGCCATCCTCAATGGTTTGCTGAAAAAACATCTAAGGGAAAGAAAAGGAAACAGGATTAAACCTACAGCAAAAACCGACGTATGATTTAATTCGGAAAAGGGTTTGGGGCACGAGACTTACCGCAGGGGGAAGCCTATCTCGGCAGAAGTGTTTGATCCCCCACGTCCACTCAGTAGAGAAGTCCTTGTGGGTGGTGAAGAGGGCCTTGACCCGACGGTAGATCTCGGTGTTGATCAACTCGAATGAGGTGGTCCGGTTGGGGTCACGGCCCCAGCTCACGTGGCAGAGTTAATGCGTGCGTTTCGGGAGGGGTGAGATCCGGTTGCGGACAAATGTGATCATTGCGTCCTCATTGCGCAATCCAAGATCCTTCAACTCCTGGAACCTTTTGTTGACTTGGTTCGCCAGGACAGTGGGCTTCTTGGGGATCTTGTCCCACAGATCCGGATTAGGAGGACCCGGAGCGTAGGGGCGCAACCGGATCAAATCTTCATCTGTGCCATATCTGACATAGAAGAAGGTCCGGGCCCAGCCCTTGTAAGAGTCGAGCCCCGTGACTCGGGGGAAAATTGACTGTTTCCGGGGAGAGATGGAAGTTGCACCGAACTGTGTGAGCTGCTTGTCCTCCGGATTAAGATCAATATTCGGAATCACGTTCCGGTGGAGGCCAAAGAACCAGATCCAGAGCTCCTTTGTGGGCCACAGTCCGGTGTAGCCTTTGATGGTGGAAGCAAAGGCGGAGAGAGAGGTGATGGCGTTAGCCGGAAGATGGTGCGGCTGAAGCTCATACGGGTTGAGCCAGTCGTGGAAAAAATCGCTAACAGGCAGACCAAACCCACGTTGGAAGTGGGAGAGGAATACCACATACTCACCCGGATTGGGTGAGGGGGCAAGCTGCAGCGGTGAGGTGTGCGATGACGCCCTCCGGGATGCGCCTGGTGAGATACAGCCAGTCCATATCGTCATGGAAAACCTAGGACCCGGCCCAGGCGCCGCGGTCGGCGTTCCCCGCGTCCTCCTCCATTTCCTGCTCCGCAACGGCGAGCTCCTCTTCTGCCATCTCAAGGTCACTGACCTCACTGGCGCTAGCGGCGGTGGGGGCAGTGGCCTGGACAGGCGAGGACCCGTGGCGGAGGAGATGCGCGGAGGTGGCAGCGATGCAAGTGCACGAGGAAACAGTGTGGCGGCGGCGCAGCTACACAGGTGCGGTGGCGGCAGCGCTGTCGCGGGGAAGAAGAAGAAGAAGAAGAGGCAAAGGGGCGTGTGAATGGGGAAAAGACCCAAGGGGCGCGCCCCTCCCCTATTTAACCACGCCCTAGAGGGGTAGTGGGATCGCGCTGTGCGGACGGGCCACACGGTGTGGCCGTGTATGACCCGGATCGACCAATCAGCGACGAGCCACAGGAAGGGCCACAGGGCGCAGCGGATCCCACGACGCGACATTATGATATAGTTAACGAGGAGGAAGGCACGAGGTGACGTGTGCTACAGTAAATTCTGACAACTGCGGCGGTTACTGTCGCGGGCCCTTAAAATGAGGCAAAGTAATGATTAACATGGGGAAGCGTACAAGAGAAGGAAGAGTGACCCGGATGGGTATGAGGTGACCCGGCCAGTGAGTGAAAACTCGGAATGTGCCAAGGTAAAGTAAACCTATCAAATCCGGACTGTGAGGTAACTCGGGAAAGAAGCAAAAGGCTCGGTAAAATTGAACCTGCTGTGGCCTTAGCAGCTAAGGCAGCTAAGACCGCACCAGCTTCGGGGACTAATGTTGGGGGGATACCCCCGGGTAGGGTCACGCCGGGGTATAAAGGCCGAGTTAGCCGAGGTACGGCAAGGTCAAAGCAAGTGTTGGCCAAGTCACCTCAAGGCAGGTCGAATCACGGAGTAACCTGGACCAGGGGATGTTCACCTAACTGGGTCTCGACCGACTTATGTCGTATGTCGGTAAGATGTATCTAACTTATATGCAGGTACAGGTGTGGCCAGATCAGCTAGGTATGATCCGGGTTATATCAAGCTTGCAAGAGAAGGAAGGTATCTCGCTGGTCAAAGGGTGACCATTGTGTGCAAAGCGTGAGTGAAGCAGACAGAGGCCAGGACCACCGAGCCGTGGCTGACAAAGGTGACGATGCCTATGTCGGATGACGCAGGCGCCGCAGAGGCTCACGTAGCCTCTGCATGGATGACGCTAGGCAAAAGTGACCCGGTCGGCTTACTATTTTGGGAGGAGGCATATTCCAAGGAATATGCCTCCATGTGTGCCCTAATTGGAGACTTGGCTACCCCTATATAAGGAGGGCTAGGGCCACTGTAGAAAGGGTTGTTCTCTAGTGGGTTGTGGTTTACTAGTGTGTTCCTAAGGGCCAGCTAGTGGTGAGAGTAAGAGAGTTCATCTTCCTCCTCTCCCCAATACAGCTCAAGGAGCACTTGTAAACTGTGGAAGTGAGTCAAATACAAAGCAACTGTGTGTGGAATCACCACACTATCCCTCCCATTTAGTCTCCACCTTTAGCCTATCAATGGCATCTGCCGGGACACCACCATGACACTTTATTTCTAGAATTTTGTGTAATTTTCTTCCTATTATGTTGAACCTCTGGTGTGTGGTTGACGGCTGTGTGCATCCTAGTTATGCAGAGGCCGGGTGTAAACATTGCTTTTAAGTAATATATGCGCCCATTTCCAAAAAAAACAACCCGTTTTCCTCTCTTGTGTGTCATGACACACTTGGCTATCCACGCGCCACCTCTCCCCATAAACCATCCCCTATCATTCTTTTTGCAGCACACGTTGAAGCCAACCCCTCCCTGGTCCATCCCTAGGTCATCCAACTACAAAGAGGGAGCAAAGAGGGAGCTAACCATCATCTTACCCAATCCCATCATGCCCAAGCCGTGAACTTCCCACCTCCTTCTTTTTAGGCTTGGCCTTAAAGAAAGCAACACCCATCTCCACCACATGCTCCTAGATCAACCCCCAACCCCCTCATCTGGATCAAGATCCAAGTCAAGGTCGAGCTGGCCGTCCTCCTTCTTTCTCCCTATGTTGCCATGATAACTTGAAAAAACCTAGATCGGATACACCACTTCCCTCCCGGCATTCTGAAGCACTAAAAGCCGCACCAAGAGCTTCAAGAGATGCCCCTACTTCCTCTTCGACGCCCTGTACACAGATCAGCGCTAGGAGCTCGTCGAAACTACCACAGCAGTCAAATTCCAGGGAGATCCAGGAGCCACATAGCACCAGCAACACCAGCGATCTACTCGACCTCGATCATCCTTTTCTTCACCGAACGGTCGCAGGTGAGCTCCTCGCTGTCCTAGACATGGTCCTCCTTTTCCCCTCTTGCCCTACATCGCCGTTGGTCTTCGTCGGACACGCTACACGAAGCCGCCTCACCCTTCTGCGTTGTGACGTTGTTGTTCTCTGGCAGAGCATGCTCGTGGGTTTTCTCCTCTGTTACCGAGATGTTTCCAATCTCCTCTGTCGTCCCCAACTTCTGTTTTTCACCTGCTGTCCTTCCCAGTGAACCTAGCTCTCGTCAGTAGCAAACTGCGTGCGAATCCGAGCATGCTGCCGCTCTCAGTCATCTTCCGAAGTTCGCTCGATTTCACTAATGCCATCATCGTTTCAATTCAGTTTTCTTTAGTCTCACACCACTGTCCTACTCGCTGTCCACCACCGTGACGTTGTCCTTGTGGTTCCCATCTGCCGGCGCCCCTCCAGGACGTTTTCTCGCGTGGAGCCGCGGATTGGATCGATGTCTCCGTCTCGTCATCGTGGCGTCGCCGTAGTATAGCCTCCGTTGCCGATGCAGCTCGCCGCCACCGTTGCGTCTACCCGCGCGCTCTCGCCTCTAACGCCAGCAGCAGCGTGCGTTCTTGCCATCCAACGCATGTGTATTTGATTCAAACAACAAGCCTGCGAGCTAGCTATGTACGACACAATCCAAATTCAAGTGAGCTAGCTCGTTTTTGCATTTTTCGCTCTGTTTCAGCTGCTTTTCTCTGTGCTAGCTCGGCTGGTAAACTCAGTATCCATTACAATGTAACCAATACAGCAGTACAACAACACGTATTTATTTTTCTGTTCTTCTGTTTCGGCTAAGTTTCCGAGACCTTCCTAGCAAAACCCGACAAAGCCAGAAGCACCTAAACATATCCCGTGTTACCCTCTTTATAACGCCGCAAGCCTCTCTCGATTTCATTGCTTGTAGCCCTTGCAATCATCCGGCAAAGTCTGTCCGTTTTCATTGTGTCCCAGTGAAACATTTGATAGTCTACAATCAGTCTGATCCTCCTTTCCCCCTTTGTTCTCTGAACGTTCCTGACAACTCCAGTTCATCTTCGAAGTAGCTCTTCATGGCGTGTAATCTAGGTGCATCCTTCTGCGTATAGAAACAAACAGAATCTTCAATCGAAGTTCGCTCCAGCTAGATGTTTCTACAACCGGAATCTTGCGGTTGTTGCCGTTTTGCAAAGACCCCTGATCTATCTAACTCTGAACCTGCAGTGCTTGCAACCTTTTTCACAATTGCCAACCATTCTAGGTCATCACCATCTAGCCCTCTAACTTTTCAAAGAAAGTCAAACTGGATTGCAAATTTGAGCAAAACTTTGATTGAACTTGGCCCTGCCTAAACATTTGATTTTTTTAAAATCTAAAATAAAACAATGTTTGAAATATTTTGGACATTAATAATATATGTTTTATTAATAATGATTAATATTAATATATAAACATTAAACAATTTGACTTTTCCATTTAAAGAGAATTAAATCATATCTGTTAATTACCATTTCCAAATAATATAAATGATATATGTTTTCTGATCTGAAAAATGACAGGAATTCAGATATGCCATCCAAAATAATTTTTGAGTAACTTAAAATTTTGAAAATAATTAAATGTCAATAAATGCCTTTTCATAATAAATTCATAACTTGAATTCCATAATTTTGAATTCAACAAAGAAGATGTCTAAATCGATCAGCGCGACGATCTTGTTCTAACTATGGATTGCATGATATCATTCAAAATATGCATCATGTAAAACCATTAAAACCTGAATGGTTTATGCAAATAAAATGAGCCCAAATAAATATTAAAAGTGTTAATTCTTGTTTCCACACTTCACCCTTGCCATGCTACATTACTACCATGCAGTTACGCATCATTTCATTATGGCATGTTATGTTTGCTTGTTGCATTCTATTCATAAGATTGTTCAATGTATTTATTTTGGCCCTTGTATGTTTGGTTTTTATCCGGATAGACACTGAGCAAGGAGAATATCAGCCTCAGGAGTATTACTCGGAACCTTCCTATTCAGCAACAGAACTACAAGGCAAGCAATTCCTCATGCTTGCATACATATAGTACCTATGCTTCTATCTTACTCTTGCATTATTGAGTCGCGATTGCATTAAATTGAATCCCAAGCACTACATAGCCTTTACTTTTAAACCCCACCAAAGCTTGTTCCTCCATCCCATGAGCCATTACTACAGGAGTTGATTGAGCCATGCGAGTCATAGAATTTCATGTGCAGGGTTTGTGCGAGTCTTTGGAAAATAAGGTACCTAAACCACTTAATCTGAGTAGTAATGGGATAACTAATAAAAGAGGCATCGGTGAGCATTATCTGCTATTTGGTTCTTTAAGCTCACTTGTGTCCCTTAGGACCCCGAGTATGATTCTTGTTCCTTGATATTTCGCACTATCCACATACGGGAGACCCTATGAATCCCTCTTTGCATGAGCTTGATTCACACTTTATTTCTTGGGGCCACAAACTAGTTTGGGCTTTATTACTAGCCTGTACTTATGCCATCCTTTACTGCTTTATTT
The DNA here is from genome assembly GCA_910589775.1 of Avena eriantha. NCBI lineage: Eukaryota > Viridiplantae > Streptophyta > Magnoliopsida > Poales > Poaceae > Avena > Avena eriantha. The sequence continues at coordinate 163,064,419 of OU342740.1, read as the reverse complement.
ACGATTGTGCGTGGAGCACCTGTACTATTTAGGAATTGCGGAGTGTTTTCACGGTATCGACAAGCCTAGTCACACTTTCGGTTCCCAGTCATTTACAGCCATTGGCGCAAACCTTGGGTCCGTCTTGGAGCTGGCCAACTTCGTTGTGGGTAGCTTAATAAGGTGGCCCCCTGAAATAATTTATGAATCATGTGAATGCATTGTCATGAGGCCTCGTTGCGTTTTATTTGGTTCTTTCCGAGGTTGATCGTGTGTGTGTGTTGCTATTTGTGCAGCCCTGCAGGGTAAATCTTTCTGAAAGCCGTGTCCACGGTTATGGACGACTTGGAGCCCAGTTTCTCGATCATAGACAAGCATAACTAAAGTACCACCTTTAATTTGACTAAGACATAACTAGTAATTAGTACCACACTCATGGAATGGTTAATAAAATTACCAACGGATGGGTTGTTCTTCCGCCTTCTCGTCGGTAGGCAAGGAGGAGGACGGGCGAGGTTAAAGTATGTTGCTCATCTGACTTCTGATATTAATTAACGAGCGTCTGTCCATCTCTGGTTGGACGGGTGTGTAGCGTGTCTCTATAGCATTTTGTAGCTATTATCTTTCGCTGCAATTGCGTCACCCAGGTTTTTCCCTTTAGATGCATTAAGACTTGCTGAGTACCCCTAGGGTCTCACACAATAAATATTTGATTTAGATGGACAGGTATTACTCCAAGGAAGGTTAATGGGTTGAGGAGACGGATGATGGTGTCAATGACCATAAGGTGTAGAGATTCCGAGGATGGAGATCCATGAGATCTATGAGCGGGATGTGCTTATTTCACAGGCATCTTATGCCAATTTGCTTCTTAATCCATACTCGGATCTTGTTTTCCGCTTCTGCTTGATACTCTGATGTGTGATGTATGAGGATGTATCCTAAACTATTATATCTATATAGGATATTTGGATTTTGCCGCATGGCGTTGCACTATTTCTATTTCTTTTAGATGGTGTGACTCTGATGTCTATTGTAAGTCGCAGACATGCATACTCATTTTATGTATGTCATGGTCGCGTTACCTCTCGCTTATGCCACTTGCTCTTATATCGATGTTCTTGAAAGTGGATAAGGTGGTAGGCCGGTATCGGGCCCTACTCCGCTTCGATGGGCCTACACGTGGGTGGCCTTGGGCCTCCGCGGTAGAATCACTTATCCACTTTTGGGTTCGTCCAGGCTTGAACTTAGAGCGTAATGTTTGAGGTATTACATAACTCTACCATACATTTTATATGTGGGCATTGTGTATTTCTTTTGGCATTTTAATTCTAGATCACATATCAATGGTATGGGCCCAATCCTTTTTATACATGGCTATATATGATTTGATCCAAACCATTCACATTAGGCCAAGTCCTTGTTAATCTCTTTGTTGTTGCTATTTTTCTCTTTTGGCAAGGCTTATGCATTTATTTATTTTGTTTTCACAAAATAAACCCCACATACATGTGTATGTGACACATGCAATAACAAGCATATTTCTAGGCACATGAAATAATGAAGCCACATGTGACCTTTTCTTTCCTTTTACAATTCCTTTTTGGCTTTGAGTTTTATTTGGAATATTTTCAAACTTTTCTAAACTAAATATTCAATCAACCAACCCTTCCTCATGCTTAAACATGTACCATCCATCATTTTTCCCTATCTAACCATGAGTGCACATGTGGTGTGTGTGTGACATGCATGTGCATCACCACCCCATCTCCACCCATCTCTTTTCTTTTCTTGGCAAACAAACAACAAACCACCATCACAACCAGCTTGTTCTCTCTCCACTCTCTCTACCTCTCTGGTGTAATCAAAAGCAAGAAGAGAGAGGGAAGAGGGAAGCACCCAAACACATCGGAACCGTCTCCCTCTTGCCTTTTTGCAAGGATAGAAAAGTCCATGTGTTGCCCTTTTATACTGCTTCCTAGGCACCCTCCACGCAGATCAAGACCACAAACAACCTTCCTCCCATCTCTTCCTCCCCTAGAAGGTTGTGGTCACCTCTCAGCAAAGAAAAACCCTAACTCGCCTCTGCCTTTGCCAAGATCTGCACGTCCTAGAGCTTTCCAAGGTCATCCAGGAGAACCACCATGTTCACCTTCTTCCTCTTCCTCGTCTAGTACATGGAGTTCAGTTCGAACCTCGCCGAAGTAGTGTTAACACCCGCATTTTTAATCCCAGATGCCTGTTATGCCATACATCGCAATCCCATGATTACCATTTTTGCGATACATAACAGAATTGGTACCACAGTACATCATCCATTACAAACCATAATAAAGGTCTTAAAATAAATGATCTCATGATCTAGTCTTAATACAATCAAAGCAATGGAAAGTAAATGTAGTAGGGGCTCCATCTTCAGGATCACAGGCAATGCTGACGATGGGAGATGATCCTAGTTATCATAGACCTCCTGCTGTCCATCTTCCTGGTAGTCCTCCTCATAGTCTGGCCACGGGAATAGCCAGGGACAAAGCCATGAGTACTCTTTAAGTACTCGCAATCTATCACTAACAAGTAAGGTAGTTCTAGTAGGAATCTTACGCTCTAGGTTTATTTGCAAAAAGCCAGGTTTATCTCATACTGAGTTTAGAAGTAAATAAATATAATTTAATGTTCTACATCACTTAAGTGGGAACCTTGTTTTCATGTCCACAATCCTGTTGTGGTCAAGTCAAAGTCATAGTTCACTTCACAAATCATTTTTGAAAACATCTGACAATAGAAAAATATGGCCACTCCAACTGTCCATGACCGCAGACGCGGCTATTCGACTAGTTTGACTCTCTGCAGAGGTGGTACACTTTCACCACAAAACTCGATACATCCGTCAGGGATAACCCTGAATCAATCATACTTAGTATGCGGATAATCAATCACAACCTTTCAATTACACACCCTAGTATAAGCACCTCCCCTATGAGCTTGGCCTCCCAGCCATGGCCATCTGCCATCATGGGCACTGCATAGGTGGACATTCATCACGAGGTAGCCTCAGCTCAACCTCTTCCGTAAGGGAACCCATAGTAAGGCATATAAACTTCCAGCTAAGCTCTACCCAATTCAGGTATTGTGGTTGTACGGTAAAATTGGAATGGTATTGCATCCGAACCCAACCATCAGTTTTTATAAAAGGGCCAAGGCTCATGCCTCCACATTTTCATCATCAAGGATTGTGTTTCTCAACAGATTTCAAAACATTTCAATAGAATGAATCATCATTCCAAGGTTTTCATAATAATTTCCACCAAGTATTCCCATCTAAAGTGATCAACTTCTATGCTAGCACTAGCCACTAAAGTTGAGGGTATTCACTAATGAGGGGTGCAAATAAGGTATAACTATCCCACTCTAGTGTTATGCCTTTTGATGACATTTAAGTATAACTAGTTAGGCCTAGTTTTATACTCTTTATGGTATCTATCCTATTTGTCCAATACTCATAAATCACTAACTAAAGGTAACGAACTTTGGTAAAAGTAAAAGAATAAAGCTTGTAAGTAAAACTTGGGATGGGTATAATCAAAGTTGCATAACCAAGCATGCATAATGCATCTTGCATAGGTTATCTTATACAATTCTAGCTTGCAAGTGTTAGCCTGCTTGAGTAGTATAGTGGTTGAAGTTCTCCTCTTCTTCGTAGTAGTAGTACTCCTCCTCCTCGTATCCCGGGTCGGTACTAGCGTCTATAAATGAATACGAGGTACACAATCACCAAAAAATACTTAACTACTTCTATTTGGCACACAAAGGTTCACACTAGATGATCTAGCATCATCACAATCATCACATGAAATTAAGACTTAGTCTTATTTATTTTATTTTAGAAAAGTAATTTCTACTCATTAAATATACTTAAGATTTATTATTCTCCAGTTAAAATATGGTATGATGTTGACACATGTCATCACCACATATTCTAATACTTGGGAATGTGATTTAAAGTATTGGTCATATTTTATAAAGTTTAAGATTATTATTTAATACCATTAAAATGACTAGAAATGCCTATATAGCATTCTTTTAGTACTAGTCCAAGATAACTAAATGTAAACCTAAATATTTTTACATATTCAGATAGATCTTGTCAAATGTGATTTTTGAGAGTTGGAATCAACTCAAAAGCATTTATGGTTAATTTTAGAAAAATGTTTGAAGTGGCAAAAGTCTCTGTCTTGTTATTTTTGGTATAGGTGATCTATAATTTTAAATGGTTTGAATCCACCGGGCTTGGATAGGTATTTTGAATACCTTTCTAAAAAAATTGGAATCATGCAATTTGGTTTAGTAAATCTCTTTGAATTGATTTTTGAATCTACTGACAGAATCTAGTTTTAATTAAAATAGAAAACGTCTATATGAATTGGAAGGCTTGGGCAGGAAAGTAAATGGCCCGGCCCAACAACACTGCGCTGGCATAGCGGGATACTGATAGGGGGTCCCACTAGTCCGTGGCTCATCTAACTGGAAACGGTACGTTTCAATCTAGGTCGTGCGATGCGACTAGGATCTAACGGCTGACATGCATCATCTACGATGAACAGCTTCGGTGAGACTAAACCCTAACGGCGACAATGGGGGTACGTGGGGGCTCACCAGGGCTCCAACTAGGGTCGGCGATAGGGCGAACAACGTTGTAGACGACTGTGGTTCGAACGGTGGTCACGGTAGCTCCTAGGGCGGCTCCAATCAACGCCGCACTTCCTTCACTACAGCGGGGGCTCCGGCTAAATTCCGGCGATGTGGTGCTCTGCTTGCTCCGGGGAGAGGTGTGGGAGGTTCTGTGAGGAGTGGGGAGTGAGATGGTGTGGTGAATTGAGGCGGAGGTGGCCTCTATTTATACACTAGCGAGAGGGACAGAGTGGGATGGCTCGGGCTCGTCGGTGACGGCGATACAGGGGGCTAGTGGCATGGCTGAGGGTAGGGGCGATGCGGTGCTTCCTGGCGGTCCTCACACGCTTAGTGGCACGGCACGGGGCGGTCCAGATTGGTCGGGAATGAGCGGTGCTCTATGCGGGAGCGGTGCCGTTCAAGACGGCACACAGTGGATAATCTTGATTAGTATTTTTGGGGTGTTATAACCCTTGCCTCCTTAAACAAAATCTCATCCCGAGATTTAAGAAAAACTAGGAACTAAAGAGATTTGGAAACTCAGTCCTAATGTAATCTTCTCCCTCCCAAGTACCTTCTTCTTTAGTATGGTTACTCCACAGGATGTTGAGAAACTTGATACTCGGGTCCTGGTGGTCCTGAAGGCTTCTTCCAAAATATGAATGGGTACTTCACGATAGGTTAGATCTTTGTTGATATCTATAGCTCGGTGATCGATGTTCTTCAAAACTTCGGTCTTCTCTGGAACTTCTAGGCATTTGCGAATTAAGAAGATATGGAACACATTACGCACGGCTGACATCTCTTCGGGCAGTTCCAGTTGATATGATACTTCTCCTCAGCGATTCAAAATCTTGAAGGGTCCAATATATCTAGGGGCTAACTTCCCTTTCAGATGGAAACGTTGCATTCCCTTCAAGGGTGATACTTTGAGATATACAAAATCTCCGACATTGAAGGTCAGGTCTCGACGTCTCTTGTCAGCATAACTCTGTCTAGATTGAGCGGTCTTGAGGTGCTCACGGACTTTGTGAACTTTCTCTTCGGCTTCTCATAGGATGTCAAGTACAAAAATCTGACTCTCTCCTACTTGCGACCAATTAATGGGGGTACGACACTTCCTTCCATACAGAAATTCAAAGGGGGCCATTTGCAAACTGGCTTGATAACTATTGTTGAATGAGAATTCTTCAAAAGGCAGACAATCTTCCCATTTTGATCCATACTCTAGAACACAAGCTGTCAACATATCTTTTAAGATTCGGTTGACTCTTTCAGTTTGTCCATCGGTTTGCGGGTGATAAGCTATGCTGAAGTTCAGCTTGGTTCGTAATCCTTCTTGGACTTTCTGCCAAAATCTTGAGGTAAACTGGGTTCCTCGATCCGATACTATGGTCTTAGGGGTTCCATGCAAACTGATGATTCTAGCAATGTACAACTCTGCTAGCTTCCAACTCTGGTAGGTGGTCTTGACAGGTATAAAATGGGCTACCTTGGAAAGTCTATCAACTATGACCCAAATAGAGTCATTTCCCTACTATAGGAAGGCAAACTAGTGATGAAATCCATTCTGATAGAATCCCATTTCCATTCTGGAATCTGCAATGGTTGCAAAAGTCCCGCGGGTCGCTGATGTTTTGCTTTGACTCTCAGACAGATATCACACTTGTCTATGTAGCTTCCGATTTCTCTCTTCATCTTGTGCCACCAAAATTTCTCCTTCAAATCCTGATACATCTTTCTTCCTCCGGGATGGATAGAATAAAGAGTATCATGAGCTTCCTGCATGATGACTTATTTCAGCTCGAAATCTGCTGGCACACAAATATGTCCTTTGTACGACAAAACTCCTTCTTCATCTTCAGTGAATCTGGGTACCTTCCCTGTACCGATACGATGCTTGATTCCGTTGATACTTGCATTTCCTTTCTGCGCCTCCTTGATCTGACCGATCAAAGTGGGTTGACCTTCTATGCCAGCTAAAAATCCTTTGCTAACTAGCCCCATTCTAAACTACTCCAACTCTTCATGCAAACTTGGCTGGGCTTCTTTAATCATGGTGTTTAATCTACACAGCAATCTGCTAAGAGCATCCGCCACCACATTGGCTTTGCCGGGGTGATAGTGAATGTCAAGGTCATAATCCTTGATTAACTCTATCCATCTCCTTTGCCTCATATTCAGCTCCTTCTGAGTGAAAATATACTTCAGACTCTTGTGATCCGAAAAAATCTCATAGCGGTTACCCATAAGGTAATGATGCCAGGTCTTCAAAGCTAAAACCACAGCTGCTAGTTCAAGGTCATGGGTAGGGTAGTTTTGCTCATGTTGCTTAAGTTATCGGGACAGATATGCTATGACTTTTCCTTCTTGCATCAACACACATTCGAGACCAATCTTGGATGCATCACAATACACATCAAAAGGCTTCTTGATATCTGGCATAATCAGAATTGGGGCTGAAATCAATCTCTTCTTGAGCTCTTGAAAACTCACTTCACATTTGTCCGTCCATTCAAACTTCTTATCTTTCTTCAACGACTGGGTCATCGGTCTTGCGATACTCGAAAATCCTTCAACAAACTTGCAATAGTATCCCGCTAATCCGAGAAATGCACGGACTTGGGTTTGAGTGGTTGGGGCTTTACATTCTTCAACATCTTTGATCTTGGCGGGATCGACAGCGACTCCTCCTACCAACACAATATGTCCTAGGAATCCTACTTCCTTTAACCAGAACTCACATTTTCTAAATTGGCATACAACTGATGTTCTCTAAGGGTTTCAAGGATGGTTCTCAGGTGTAGCTCATGGTCTTCTTCTGACTTGGAATATATCAGAATATCGTTGATAAAAACAACGACAAACTTATCCAGGAAATTCATAAAAATCTTATTCCTGAGATTCATGAAATAAGCGGGGGCATTGGTTAATCCAAAAGACATGACAGTGTACTCATACAATCCTTATCTGGTGGTAAAGGCGGTCTTTGGGATATCCGTTGCACAAATCTTGAGTTGATGATAACCAGTTCTAAGATCAATCTTAGAAAACACTCTGGCAACCAGTCAACTGGTCAAACAGATCTTCTATCTTTGGCAGCGGGTACTTGTTCTTGATGGTGACATCATTCAGCTTTCGGTAATCCGTGCACAAACGGTTACCTCCATCTTTCTTATCCACAAACAAAACAAGCGATCTCCATGGCGATGCGCTTGGTTGAATCAGACATTTCTCTAGCATAGCATCAAGTTGTTTCTTCAGCTCCACTAATTCAGATGGGTTCATACTATAAGGTCTCTGAGCTATGGGTCAAGTTCTAGGAATTAGTTCAATGATGAACTCGATATCCTAATCTAGGGGCATACCGGGAAATTCATCTAGGAACACGTCAGAGTATTCATAGACTACTCTGACTTGGTCTAGGGTTGGTTGGGCTAGACTCTTGTTGCATTTGAATTGACGTGGCAAAGTCTCAGATACATGCTCTACTGATACTCCAGTGCTACTGGTCATGGTTATGGCTTTCTTGGCATAGTCGATTAATCCTTTATGTTTCTACATCCAATCCATTCCTAGTACTACTTCCAAACCTTTGGTTCCAAGTACTATTAGATTAGCATAAAAATCTATTCCATGGATTCTGATAGGTACAGCCTTGCAAATTTTTCTAGCTTTGGTGGTTGAACCAGGGATTTGAACTATCATAACACGCTTCAATTTTGTTGGTTGAATCTTACTAGTGTATGCAAATTGTTCTGTAACAAACAAGTAAGATGCTCTAGAATCAAACAACACTCTTGCAAGTACTGAGTTAACAGAAAACATACCCAGCACGAGATCTGGCGCTTCCTGACCTTCTTCAACATTCACGTGGAATAGACGGTCGTTGCGGTTGAGCGAGTTCCCTGGGGAAAATCTCCTTCCAGGCTGAACACGGCGCTGCTGCTGAGCGGGTGCATTCACATTGGTTGCTGCGGCAAGCTTCTTGGGGCAATCGTTGGAGTAGTGACCCTTGACTCCACATTCAAAGCAAGTAATTTGGGACTTGTCTTTTCCTGCGATAGGCACAACATTGCTTCTAGTCCTTGGGGAAGTATTGTTGTTGTTGGTGTTGTTATTGTTGTACTTGGGTGCTGCACGGTTGAAGTTTTTGGAGTTGCCAGGGTTGTTGTTGTGGTTTCCTCGATACTTCAAGTTTCCTCCGCCACAATTGGGATAGTTTGGACGGGACATAGGGGGTATGTTGTTTCTTGGGGCATATCCTGCAGACGGGTTGGGGCGATACTTCTGGGTATGGTGGGATCCAGGCTGGTGCATCATGCGACGATTCCGGTTGTCATTAGCTTGGTTTATTTTCCCTTCCTTCTGGATAGCAGAGTCCACTAGTTCTTCTAGATCTCCAAAATGGATGTTGACTAACATAGTCTGCATCTCATCATGTAATCCATTCAGGAACCTTTCCTTCTTCTTTGCTTCTGTGTTAATCTCATCAAGGGCATACCTAGCTAAGGATAAGAATTTGTCACGGTATTCCACCACAGTCATTCTCCCTTGCTTCAACGCCCTGAACTTATCTCTCATCCTAGTGACCAAACCTTGGGGCACATGGGTCCGGCTGAACTTGATCTTGAATGCTTCCCAAATCATCATCTGACCTTTGTTCATGGTACGGGTACTATTCCACCAGGCTCTTGCATCACCTGCCAGATAATGGGTGGCAAACAGTACTGCCTCATTGGCTTCAACTGCTGCGACCTCCAAGTTGTTCTCCATGGTTTGCAGCCAGTCATCAACATGTAAGGGATCCTCATACTTACTAAATATAGGTGGGTTGGTATTCTGAAAGTTCTTAAGTTTGGATCCATGATGATCTTGGTTTCCATGGCCTTGATTATTGTGGGCCATCTGAGATATCTGTTGAAGAGTGGCTAGGTTGGCTTGGCGTTTGGCTCTACTAGCTTCACGGTCAGAAACTAGCATTTGCAAAATCTACGACAATGGGTCCTGAGATGAACTGCTTCATCCAGGGTTTCTGCGAGTCATCTGAAGATTGAGATAGATAATGAGACAAGGGGGAAATTTCTAGGGTTCATGGTTTTGTTTCAAAAGCTTCAAACTTTGAGTTTGACTCGGGTTTTGCAAACTAACAACTTCCTCTCATTCATTCATTCAAAGCACACAATACAAACACACACCACAACACAATTAGAAAACAGATGGTTTTAAGAACTATTCTGTGAAACTACGATACAGTGGGACCGGTACAACTCATTCTTACAGTAGTGCTCAAGTGCATCTAATCATCATCAATGAAGGCGGAATCATCATCATCAATGTGGAACTCCATGGCATCATCCTCTAGGTAGTCATTATCATCACTGAGGTAAGAGTAGAGATCTCCCTGGATATCTTCACCTTCAAGTTGGATCTCCTATTCATGGATGGTTTTCTCGAGAGTGGGCACCTTCTTGCGAAGACGATCAATGGTGCGATCCTTCTTGTCACGCTGACGACGAAGTGATTGGCGCTCCTTGGCAGTGATGGCAAGAGTATGGTCCTTCTTGACTGCAATGGCATGGTTGTGGTTAGCGTAGGCACGGGCGTTGTAAAACTACTTCCGTCTATAATACAACATGAAGCCAAGATTATCCACCTGGTGCTTCAACTCCGGGTGTCCTGGCATCTCCAAGGGAATTCCCACAGAATCGCGCCTTGTGTAGTGAGCAAAGCGAGTTCCCTGGATCTTGTTGATGTTTTGTCCACAAAGACGGGCAACAGCTTCATGCATAGCCCTGGCTAATCTGTCTAATCAGTTGTTCTCCCGCAAGGTGAATTGGATCATCTCCAAAGTGGGTGCTTCCATCTTACCTCTTAGATCTACAACTATCAGCCATTGTAGATCTCCTCCTACGTGATCGTTGACTTGTGCCCCGAAGAAGTCCGGGTGCGGGCGCTCAAGATACTCTGACAATGCATCTAGATCCCTCTGAAAGATCAAATGGCCTCCGTTTCCCAGCTGGTAGAACTTACTATACTTGACCTCCATCTATAAGAATTTAGGGTGAGCAAGTTAGTGGGGTGATCCAGTGTATCAAATTTTATGTAGGATTGCAAGAATTTTTTAGGAACATGGATTTTTTTAAAAGAATCTCAAGGATAAGAGTGGGAATAGGTTTTCTTAAATACTCACTTCTTTTGTTTTGTAACTAAGTTTTTGGTTCAAGCGTCCATTCTAACTAGGGTCAACTATGGTCAGGCTGGCTCTGATACCAACTTGTCAACACCCAGATTTTTAATTCCAGATGCCTGTTATGCCATACATCACAATCCTAGGATTACCATCTTTGCGAGACATAACAAAATTGGTACCATAGTACATCATCCATTATAAACCATAATAAAGGTCTTACAAATAGAGGATCTCATGATCCAGTCTTAATATAATCAAAGCAGCGGAAAGTAAACGTAGTAGGGGCTCCATCTTCAGGATCACAGGCAATGCTGACGATGTGAGATGATCCTAGTTGTCATAGCCCTCCTGCTGTCCATCTTACTCGTAGTCCTCCTCATAGTCTGGCCACGGGAATAGCCAGGGATAAAACCATGAGTACTCTTTAAGTACTCGCAAACTATCACTAACAAGTAAGGTAGTTCTAGTAGGAATCTTAAGCTCTAGGTTTATTTGAAAAAGCCAAGTTTATCTCATACTGAGTTTAGAAGTAAAGAAAACTAATTTAATGTTCTACATCACTTAAGTGGGAACCTAGTTTTCATGTTCACAATCCTGTTGTGGTCAAGTCAAAGTCATAGTTCACATCACTAATCATTTTTCAAAACATCTGACAACAGAACATTATGACCACTCCAACTGTCCATGACTACGGACGCGGCTATTTGAATAGATTGACACTCTGCAGAGGTGGTACACTTTCACCACAAAATTTGATACATCCGTCAGGGATAACCCTGAATCAATCATACTTAGTATGCGGATAATCAATGATAACCTTTTAATTACACACCATAGTATAGGCACCTCCCCTATGAGCTTGGCCTCCTAGCCATGGCCATCTGCCATCCTGGGCACTTCATAGGGGGACATTCTTCACGAGGTAGCCTAAGCTCAACCTCTTCCGCAAGGGAACCCATACTAAGGCATATAAACTTCCAGCTAAGCCCTATCCAATTTGGGTATTGTGGTTGTACGGTAAAATTGGAATGGTATCGCATCTGAACCCAACTATCAGTTTTTATAAAAGGGCCAAGGCTCATGCCCCAGCATTTTCATCATCAAGCATTGTGTTTCTCAACACATGTCAAAACATTTCAATAGAATGAATCATCATTCCAAGGTTTTCATAATCATTTCCACCAAGTATTCCCATCTAAAGTGATCAACTTTTATGCTTAGCACTAGCCACTAAAGTTAAGGGTATTCACTAATGAGGGTGCAAATCAGGTATAACTATCCCACTCTAGTGTTGTGCCTTCTGATGACATCTAAGTATAACTAGTTAGGACTAGTTTTATACTCTTTATGGTATCTATCCTATTTGTCCAATACTCATAAATCACTAACTAAAGGTAACGAACTTTGGTAAAAGTAAAAGAATAAAGCTTGTAAGTAAAACTTGGGATGGGTATAATCAAAGTTGCATAACCAAGCATGCATAATGCATCTTGCATATGTTATATTGCACAATTCTAGATTGCAAGTGTTATCTTGCCTTGAGTAGTATAGTGGTTGAAGTTCTCCTCTTCTTCTTCTTCATAGTACTCCTCCTCCTCGTATCCCGAGTCGGTACTAGCATCTATAAATGAATACGAGGTACACAATCACTAAACAATACTTAACTACTTCTATTTGGCACACAAAGGTTCACACTAGATGATCTAGCATCATAACAATCATCACATGAAATAAAGACTTATTCTTATTTATTTTATTTTAGAAAAGTAATTTCTACTCATTGAAAATACTTAAGATTTAATATTCTCCAATTAAAATATGGGATCATGTTGACACATGTCATCACCACATATTCTAATACTTGGGAATGTGATTTAAAGTGTTGGTCATATTTTATAAAGTTTAAGATTATTATTTAATACCATTAAAATGACTAGAAATGCATATATAGAATTCTTTTAGTACTAGTCCAAGTTCACTACATGTAAACCTAAATATTTTTACATATTAAGATAGATCTTGTCAAATGTGATTTTTGAGAGTTGGAATCAACTCAAAAGCATTTATGGTTGATTTTTGAAAAATGTTTGAAGTGGCAAAATCCTCTGTCTTGTTATTTTTGGTATAGGTGATATATAAATTTCAATGGTTTGAATCCAACGAGCTTGGATATATATTTTGAATACCTTTCTAACAAAATTGGAATCATGCAATTTCGTTTAGTAAATCTCTTTGAATTGATTTTTGAATCTACAGACATAATCTACTTTTAATTAAAATAGAAAAAATCTATTTGAATTGGCAGGCTTGTGCGGGAATGTAACGGCCCGGCCCAACTGCACTGTGCTGGCGCAGCGGGCTGGTGACAAAGGGATCCCACTAGTTAGTGGCTCATCTAACCCGAAACGGTACGTTTCAATCTAGGTTGTGCGATTAGACTAGGATCTAACAGCTCACATGCATCGCTACGACGAACAGCTCCGACGAGACTGAACCCTAACGGCGACGGTGGGGGTACATGGGGGATGATCAGGGCTCTAACTAGGGTCGGCGACGGGGGCGAACGACGTTGTAGACGACGGCGGTTCAAACAGTGGTCGCGGCGGCTCCTGGGGCGGCTCCAATCAACGACGCACTTCCTTCACTGCAGCGGCGGGCTCCAGCTAAATTCCGACGATGTCGTGCTCGCCTTGCTCCGGGGAGAGGTGTGGGAGGTTCTGTGAGGAGTGGGGATTGAGATGGTATGGTGAATTGAGGTGGAGGTGGCCTCTATTTATACACCGGCCAGAGGGAAAGAGCGGGATGGATCGGGCTCGTCAGTGACAGCAATATAGGAGGCTAGCGGCATGGCTGAGGGTAGGGGCGATGCAGTGCTTCTTGGTGGTCCTCTGTAACATCCCAACGTTTTAATCAGGTTTTAGCAAGATCAAATCTACCCAATTTAGCGTTAACGAAAACATTTACCATTTAAAAATCTTTAAGCATTCATATGTGTGTGCATTTAAAATAGGAGTTGTATGAAATGCCATGATTGTTTGTTCTAATGGTTGTGAAATGGTTCTATGATGAATGTCACCTCATCTAGATCATTCCCAAAAAAACAAAAAAAAAGAAATCAAAAAGAATTAAATAAAGGAAATTGTCACTTTTGCCATTTTAATCACCTATCCCACTTTGGGTGTTCCTAGCATTCAAATTCCAACAGAGAGAATTGTGGTTCTTTGCACCGCTTGCTAGTATAAGTAGTGATGTGCCAAGGCCCACATTGTGATCTCCCAAAAACATTCAAACTCTAATTTTAAATAACAATTGAAAATTGAATCTAGTTCATATGTATAGATCACACTTTTTCAAAAATCACTCAAATGAATTCCACTTGACAAATCCTAGCAACCAGAGATGCTCAAGCATGAGACCAACAACTCCACCAAATTTCATTTCAAAATTCCAAATTTGAATTCATGCGGCCATTTGATCGAACACTTGGTGGGCAGAATTAAACTAGTCTAACTATCACTGTTTTTTATCTAATTTTGTCGAGCCATTTGAACTCAATTCAATGCCCTTGTATCCCCTAAACCCAACCAGTCCATCAAGAACCTACCCAATGGACCAGGGCAACAGTTCACCGCCACCCCGAGGCCATGCTCGCCGGCCAAATGTGCACAAGCCGCAGCATACTGCCAGCCCCTCTCCGCTGCTCCAAGGAGTGAGGCGTGACCTCATCGCCGCCCGCGATCCACCCCACGGCCCCTGCTAGCCACTAGACCACCCTAGAGCCGCGCCGCCCTAAGTTCATGCGCCACGCTAGAGCGCCCTCACCGCCAGCATGCCACAGACCGCGCCTCGACCGCATACCTTGCACGTCGCTCAGCCTTGACCACCTCACCCCGCCAGACACGGTCGTGCACCGTCGCATAACCCACAGTCGCCGGGAATCACGTCGAGCACCACCTCTGTCCCCTAGAGCGCGTGACGCTCCCGACCATTAGCCACCGCCCCTAGCTGTGCCATAAAGCCGTAGAGGACCGCCAGGAGGCAAGCCACCATCCGCCTACGCCTCCCATGCCTCTAGGCCCCTGTATCGTCGTCACCGATGAGCTCGTCGTCGCCCCTTTGGCCCCCTCCTCGAGCCTATATAAGGAGTCCTTCTCCAGCCTCAACCGCCACACCATTCCACTCCCCTCTCTCCACCAGTCCTTCCCCACCTCTCACCGGAATAGCTCGAGCAGCAGGTCGCCGAAATTTCACCGGAGGCAGCTAATACATTGCAAATGTATCTATAATTTTTGATGTTCCATGCTTGGTTTTATCTACTTTCTTATGTTTTGTCCACACTTTGGAGTACTTTCTATACACATTCTAGGACTAACCTATTAACAAGATGTCACAGTGCCAGTTGCCTGTTTTCTACTATTTTTGGTTCCAGATAGTCAGAAAATGAATATTCTCGGAATTGGACGGGACAAAAGCCAAAGTTGATATTTTACTGGAAGACTCACGAAGCCAGAAGACGAGACGGAGAGGGGCCACAGGGTGGCCACACCATGTGGTGACGCCGCCTAGCCCTGGTTGCGCCACCAGGTGGTGTGGGCCCCCTGGCCGCCCATCGACCTTGCCTCTTCGCCTATAAGAAGCCTCCCGATGCATAAACCCTAAATAGTCAAGCCTCCAGCCACGAAAGTTCCGCAGTGCTGCCGCCACCGAAGGGGAGATTCGGAGGACAGAAAGTCTCTGTTCCGGCACCTTGCCGGGACGGGGAAGTGCCCCCGGAGCCATCTCCATCGATCTCCACCCCCATCTCCATCACCATTGCTGATTCCCATGATGAGGAGGGAGTAGTTCTCTCTCGAGGCTAAGGGTTCTACCGGTAGCTATGTGTTCATCTCTCTCTCTACGCATGATCATATTGTGATCATGAGCTTGTAATCTATAGATATACCTTGCTACTCAAGTACTTTATTAGATCTCTGCTCTCCCCATGTGTGTGAAGTTGACAGTGTGCACACCATGGTGGCACTTAAGCTAGAGATTACAAATACTTGTTATGAGTTATATTTGGAGTTGGATATTTCTATGAAATTGTGGTGTTTGTTGGAACCATCTAGTACTCAAGGTGATAGTGTGGGGTTTTCTAGATGGGAAAGGCTTACTTTGAGGTGTGCTGTTATAGCCCTACCATGGATTAGAGTGTCCAATCGGAGAGTAGTTCAGCGTAGTATCGTGAAGATGATATATTTATATGAGAGTGTTCACTAGTGAAAGTATGATCCCTAGGCCTTGTTTCTAAGCATTGAAACACCGTTTGCATTTAGATCAGTTACATGTTTGCTTGCTACCATCTTTATTTCAGTTTGCCTTTAGTCTCTTCCACGCCATCAAGCTATCTTCTATCACCGTTACCACTTATAATTATCTATACCACTTGTATTTCACTATCTCTTTGCCGAACTAGTGCACCTATACACCTGACAAGTGTATTGGGTGTGTTGGGGACACAAGAGACTTCTTGTATCTTGATTGCAGGATTGCTTGAGAAGGAATACCTCCCTGAGTTCGATAAACCTTGGGTGATCCACTTAAGGGAAAACTTGCTGCTGTTCTGCAAACCTCTGCACTTGGAGGCCCAACAACTGTCTATAAGAATAGAAGTGCGTAGACATCGAGCTATTTTCTAGCGTCGTTGTCGGGGAGGTAAGGTAAAAGGTATTCACACCGAAGGATTAAAGAAAAAGAACCTCCCACGGCAAACGCCCATTTTCTGGCGCCGTTGCTGGGGAGGTAAGGTAAAAGGTACTCACATCCTCCGGTGTGTGTGCTCGAAGTTATTTCCTTTAGATTCTGCAATTTTGTCTTTTTGTTTCTTGTTTTCACTAGTTAGGCTTAATGGAAAACAATAACAAAATTAGAGAGCTTTATAGTATTTATCTTGAGTTAGGACATGAAGTGTTTGAAGAGAAAATTAAAAAACCTATGGAACTTTATTTGCATGCTAATAGCAATATTGTTAGTATGAACTCTTTGGACACCATTATTGCTAATTCTATGGAAAAGTCTAAGCTTGGGGAAGCTGGTTTTGATGAGCATGGTATTTTTAGTCCCCCAAGAATGGAGGAGAAATTTTACTTTGATGATACTATGTCTCTGATATATGATGATTACAATGATGAGTATGATATTTTCAATCCACCTACTATTGAGGAGGAAATTAATTATGACTACAATGTGCCTCCTATATTTGATGATTATGGTGATGAGAATAATAATGATAGCTATTTTGTTGAATTTGCTCCCACTACGATTAATAAGAATGACTATGCTTATGTGGAGAGTAATAATTATTATCTGCATGTGGCTCATGATAAGAATGTTTTATGTGATAGTTATATTCTTAATTTAATTCTTTCTGCTACTCAAAGTTATTATGAGAGAGGTAAACATGGTTTTATGCATCTCAATAATATTAAGTTTCCCCTCTTTATGTTGAAAGTCTTGAAGTTGCACTTGTTTTTCTTTACTATGCTTATTGCTTTGTGCTTTCATGACTTGTTTATTTACAAGATTCCTATTCATAGGAAGTGGGTTAGACTTAAATGTGTTTTTAATTTTCTTCTTGATGCTCTCTTTTACTTCAATTTATATTTCTTATGTGAGCATCTTCTCAAACTATCATGCCTAACTTAAAGGCATTAAAGAAAAAGTACTTATTAGGAGATAACCCAAAAGTTTTAGATGAGTCTTGGAAGTTATTATTTCAGTAATAACCACTCCTTATCCTTTTTATTTGCTTTTTGTGCCAAGAGTAACCTCTCATGAGAGAGAAGTAATGATTGAAAAAGTTGCAGCCCCGAAACAGATTTCTGTGCTTCACCGTAAAAATTCGTGTAACATCTCTGAACGTCTTTTTGAGGCGTGATTTTTTGAGCTTCTGACCCAGATTGTTATGTAACTTTCGTTAGTTCAACACTTTTTTATTTGAGCAACAGAAGGTCTTCGACAAAATTCGTCTTTACCGGCTGGTCTGTTTTGACAGATTTCGGCCATTTTCTGCATTTGCTTCTTGTTTGTTCCTTTTTTAGTTCTTTTGGGGAATTGATATTTTCGAGGAAAGTGCTTCAGTAGATACTATTCTAATGGAAGTTTATTGGTGTTATACCTGAACCTTAAGACTTATTATCTTGAGTGCACTAATGTTGGTAATAAAGATTATGTGAAGTTTTGTATGAAGGAAAATTTTCAGGTGTATGGAAGGAATGAGTAATGATATGAAAGATGGACTAAAGCTCAAGATTGGGGATGCCACGAGTGTCACCCCAAGAAGTATCCAAGAAGTACAAGCGTCAAAGCTTGGGGATGCCCAAGGAATCCCCCTCTTCATCAATAAAAATCCCAGGTTTCTTCCAAACGCTCCATTTTTATTGTTTCATGCATAGTTGTGTTGTTCTTGGAGCGTCTTATTTTTCATTTTTGTTTTGGTTTTTCGTTTGCTTGGTTTGCTTAGTTTGCTGAATAAATTGGTTGGACCCCCTCTTTCATACATTGGTTTCAAATAGTTTGGTTTGGTTTGGAAAAGAGTAGGAAAGCTCATGCTAGTGGTAAAGGGAGCTTGTTTTTGACTGTGGCCTATGCTTTGTCATGCCATGCTTGATATTGTTTTGGCTTTATGCTTAGTATTCTTTGCTGTAGCATGACTTGTTATAAACAATTTAGATTTCTTAATATGCCTTGGATGAATCATGCGTTGTTTTAGCATATTAAAGCATAGTATAGTGGTATTCTCCTTTGATGCTTTATTTGGGTTGACTTGGCGCATACTCAGACCATGTTATGACTATCTCAAGTCACCATAAGCCTTTATGATCCTTTAGTTTTCAACTTGTAGTATCACTTTATGCTTTGATCAATGATGTTTTGTCGCTCTGCATGATTATGGCCATTATTGCTCTCTTAGTTTGTCGCTCCCAGTCTTTTGCTAGCCTCCACAACCAAGTGTGAGTTCCACTCATGCATCCAACTCCCTAAACCAAGTTATTCCAAAGAGTCCACCATATCTACCTACTAGCTTATGCTATTCCATGTATATTCATGCTTTTGTTTACCTTCCAAATTAAACTTGTTATGAGAAAACTATGGATTAAAGCTCTCACGAACTTGATGGCACACTTTACTTTTCTTGCCCTTAATAAACTTGAACCATTGTGTCGTCTATGTTGTATATGCTTGCACTTATTTGTTGGGGATTAGCAGAACCATGTTGTCATGGGGAACGCTTTCAACATTGCACTGGTACTTTGTACCTAGTTGATATCATGATCTTTTGTCTATGGATGCCGTTGGTGTGAAATGAAAGGGGAGCTTGTAAGTCCATGGAGTTATGTATATGTGTTAGAGAAACGCCTGGGCCGCTGGTCTAATCCATGCTGACATGGTGCAAACCTGCAGCGTAACCATAATGAGCTCTCTATGAAGAAAAGAGTCCTATATTGAGAAAAAAGACAAAAAGAAAAGAAAAAAAAGAGATTATGAAAAGAGGAAAGAGAGAAAAAAGCACCATATTCCCATGGTAAATAAGAAGATTGCTGAGATGCTCGTTGTCTGCTTTCCTTGTCATTTTGATATGGGGATTCTTCAGTATCATCGGGCAAGGGGTACCCTGTTGGCGGTTCTCTATGATACACATGTACTTACGATGACAAGAACTTACCGGTGACTAAACTTCAGTAGCATGAGGAGCGGCCCTCGTATTCAAGGGACATGAGATTTCTAACTTATACTTCTTCAAGCATGTACACCATAGTTTGTTCACTTTAACCTTAATCACTTCAAGATGCTTATGATAGGGGCAATGAGAGCTGAAAGCTATAAGTACCATAATTTTTGGAAGCTCTTTATGAGACTTGAATCCCTAGTTCCTTCTATGAAGGCCTTTCTTCCACCATTATATTGAGTCTCCACCTTCTACCTTTATGCACTTACTTTGAGAGCATAGTGGCCATTCTTAGTTCTATGTGCATTGTCCCAAGACTAGTTGATTGATGCATAACTTGATATTGCTTGTTTTAAACTATTTGTATCTAGTCACTCTTATGAACTTTGAAGGTGTCCTATGCAATTATGTTTGCTACTCTATGAGGGACAAGCTGAATGCCACTATGCTATGTTTTCTTTATGTGAAACAAACAAACGTCTTGCAAAGCATTTTTATTCATGAATCTTTTGTTTGTGCCTTTTCATGTTGCAACTTAGTTGCTTTGTCTTATTGCTAGAACTTTATCTTTCATGTTATGATTGAAGTACTATGATCCTAGCTTTGAATGTTTTACAAATACTTTGATCAAGTTTATGATGGTGCATGTCACCTCAAAAATTATTCTTTCTTTTTATCACTTACCTACTCGAGGACGAGCAGGAGTTAAGCTTGGGGATGTTGATACATTGCAAATGTATCTATAATTTTTGATGTTCCATGCTTGGTTTTATCTACTTTCTTATATTTTGTCCACACTTTGGAGTACTTTCTATACACTTTCTGGGACTAACCTATTAACAAGATGCCACAGTGCCAGTTGCCTGTTTTCTGCTGTTTTTGGTTCCAGAAAGTCAGAAAATGAATATTCTCGGAATTGGACGAGGCAAAAGCCAAAGTTGATATTTTACCAGAAGACTCACGGAGCCAGAAGACGAGACAGAGAGGGGCCACAGGGTGGCCACACCAAGTGGTGGTGCGGGCTAGCCCTGGCCACGCCACCAGGTGGTGTGGGCCCCCTGGCCGCCCACCGACCTTGCCTCTTTGCCTATAAGAAGCCTCCCGATACATAAACCCTAAATAGTCAAGCCTCCAGCCACGAAAAGTTCTGCAGCGCCGCCGCCACCGAAAGGGAGATTCGGGGGACATAAAGTCTCTATTCCGGCACCCTGACAGGACGGGGAAGTGCCCCCGGAGCCATCTCCATCGATCTCCACCACCATCTCCATCACCATTGATGATTCCCGTGATGAGGAGGGAGTAGTTTTCTCTCGAGGCTAAGGGTTCTACTGGTAGCTATGTGTTCATCTCTCTCTCTATGCATGATCATATTGTGATCGTGAGCTTGTAATCTGTAGATCTACCTTGCTACTCAAGTGCTTTATCTGCTCTCCCCATGTGTGTGAAGTTGACAGTGTGCACACCATGGTGGCACTTAGGCTAGAGATTACAAATACTTGTTATGAGTTATATTTGGAGTTCAATATTTTTATGAAATTGTGGTGTTTGTTGGAACCATCTAGTACTCAAGGTGACAGTGTGGGGTTTTCTAGATGGGAAAGGCTTACTTTGAGGTGTGCTGTTATAGCCCTACCATGGATTAGAGTGTCCAACCGGAGAGTAGTTCAGCTTAGTATCATGAAGATGATATATTTATATGAGTGTTCACTAGTGAAAGTATGATCCCTAGGCCTTGTTTCTAACATTGAAACACCGTTTGCATTTAGATCTGTTACATGTTTGCTTGCTTTCATCTTTATTTTAGTTTGCCTTTAGTATCTTCCACGCCATCAAGCTATCTTCTATCACCGTTACCACTTATAATTATCTATACCACTTGTATTTCACTATCTCTTCGCCGAACTAGTGCACCTATACACCTGACAAGTGTATTGGGTGTGTTGGGGACACAAGAGACTTCTTGTATCTTGATTGCAGGATTGCTTGAGAGGGAATACCTTTGACCACTTCCTCCCTGAGTTCGATAAAAACCTTGGGTGATCCACTTAAGAGAAAACTTGCTACTGTTCTACAAACCTCTGCACTTAGAGGCCCAACAACTGTCTATAAGAATAGAAGTGCGTAGACATCAGCAGCCGCAGTAGAGGAGGAAACGTTGCCCTTGATTTCGTCCACCTCAGCCCCTGCCGCAACTTCGCCTAAGCTCGCCGCCGTCTACTCGTTCGTTTGCTCGCCTCGCCACACTAGCTGGATCCCCAGTACGTCCCCACTGCACCCCCATTGAGCCGCTAGGGTTCAGTCTCGCCGGCGACGAGTCCGTCGTCGACAACGACCGTGAGCCGTTAGATCTAGTTCTAATCCTACGGTCCATCTCGCCCCGGACCGCTTCGCGTGTAATGAGTCACTGACAGGCGGACCCCCCTGTCAGCAGCCCTCAGTGCCACGGAGTGAATCTGGGCTGGCCCGTTAGTGTTCCCGCGCGACCCAGTTAATTCAAATTAGGATTTTTCTTTTTAGACTTAAACTATAATATGTCCCTAAGTTTAAAAATCAATTCAGAGCGTTATAGATCTCTATCCAAGCCCGTTAGATTTAAATAATTTAGAGTTAGAGATCTCTCCTAGTAAAAATAACAAGACAGAAGCTTCTGCACAATCAAACATTTTTATAAAATCAACCATAATAGCTTTTGAGTTGATTCCAAGTCTCAAAAATCACATTTAATCATACCTATCTGAATAAGTAATAATATTAAGGTTTGCATGCAGTGACTTTGGACTAGTACCAAAATAATGCTATATAGGCATTTCTAGTCACTTTAAATCATTCATTATTAAACTTAAACTTATTAAAATGTGATCCAACCCTTAAATCACATTCCCATATGTTATAATATGTGCTTATGACATGAGTCCACATGATACCATATTTTAATTGGAGAATATTAAATCTTAGTTAATTTGAATGAGTACAAATTACTTTTCTCAAATAAAATAAATGAAGCTAGTTCATTAAACCTTGTGATGTTTGTGATGATACTAGATCATCAAATGTGTGCCTTAGTGTGCTAAGTAGACTAGTTCAGTATTGTTTGATGATTGTGTATCCCGTATGTATTTATAGACGATAGTACCGACCAAGTCTACGAGAAGGAGTTCTACCAAGAAGAGGAGCAAGAGAATTTCAACCACTACACCAACCAAGGCAAGCTAACACTTGCAAGTGTCTTAACTATGCAAGCTATTATTGGCAAGCTAATACTTGCAAGCCATCATTAACAATGACAGCTAACCCTTGCAAGCTAGATAACCTAAGCAAAGGCATTAGGCATGCTTTGGTTATACTATTTTGACTTATACCTATTCCAAGTTTATTTTACAAGCTTTACTTCCTTTACTGTACCAAAGTCCTTTCCTTGTTTAAAGGTAGCATAAAGACTATAAAAATTGACCTATCTAGTTAGACTTAGATTTCATTCTATGGCATCAGATTGATCTTATCATCCCACCATAGTGAACACTCTTTACTTAGTAGCTTTGAGTTATACCAAAAAAACTTGATCACTTTAGATGCAATACTTGGTGAAAATGACTTATGAAATCCTTGGAATGATGAGTCCTTCCATTGAGATGTTCTGACATGTGTTGAGAAACACAAATGGTTTATGATGATGAAAATGTTGAGGCATGAGGCTTAGCCCTTTTATAAAAAACTGATGGTTGGGTTCAGATGCGATACCATTCCAATTTTACCGTACAACCACAATACCTGAATTGGGTAAGGCTTAGACTGAAGTTTATATGCATTAGTAATAGTTCCCTCGCGGGGGAGGTTTGAGCTGAGGCTACCTCTCAATGTTGTCCACCTATGCAGTGCCCAGGATGACAGATGGTCATGGCTGGGAGGCCATACTCCTAGGAGAGGTGTTTATACTAAAGTGTGTTAAGGTTATGTTTGATTTTCTGCATACTAAGTATGATGGTTCAGGGTTATCCTTGACAGATTTATCGAATCTTGTGGTGAAAGTGTACCACCTCTGCAGAGTGTCAAACTATTCGAATAGCCGCGTCCGCGGTTATGGACAGTTGGAGCGGCCATACTATTCCATTGTCAGATGTTTTCAAAACAACTTATGAAATGAATTGTGACATGACTTGACCACAACAGGGTTGTGACTATGACAACTAAGTTCTCACTTAGGTGATTTCAAACTTATTTTATCTTTCTTTGTTTCTGAACTCAGCTTAGGTTTCAAACCTAGCTTTACAAATAATCTTAGAGCTTAGCATTCCTAGTAGAACTACCTTACCTATTAGTGATAGTTTGTGTGTACTTAAAGAGTACTCCTGGGTTTTGTCCCTGTCTATTCCCGTGGCCAGACTATGAGGAGGACTACCAGGAAGAAGGACAACAAGACGGCTACTACAACTAGGATCATCTCCCATCGTCAGCATTGCCTGTGCCATTGAAGAGGGAGCCCACCGCTACGCTATTTATTCCGCTACTTGTTTGTACTAAGACTGGATCATGAGATCCTTTATTTGTGTAAGACTTTATTATGATTTGTAATGGATGATCTACTATGATATACAATCTATTATGTCTCGCAAAAACGGTAATCCTAGGATTGCGATCTATGGCATAACAGGCATCTGGGATCAAAAATCCAGGTGTTGACAAGTTGGTATCAGAGCCATCCAGACCATAGGAGACCCTAGTTAGAATGGACGTCTGAAACAAAAACTTAGTTTCAAAAACCAAAGTGAGTATTTATGAAAACTGTTTCCTCTCTTACCCTTGGGAATTCTTTCTCTCAAAAAAATTCATGTTCGTCCAAATTCTTACATTACGACATAAAACTTGACACACTTGATCTCTTCACTAACTTTCTCATCTTAAATTCTTATAGATGGAAGCCCAATATAGCAAGTTCTACCAGTTGGGCAACGGAGGCCAACTAATCTTCAAGAGGGATCTGGATTCACTCATCTGAGTTCTTGGAGCGTCCGCATCCAGAATTTCTTGGAGCTCCACTCCCGGGTCCACCAGGAGGAGATTTACAATGGCTAGTGACTGCTGATCTTCGTGGCAAGATAGAAGCACCAGTATCTTGGAGGATTCAGTTCTCCATGAGAGAGAACAATTGTCTAGATGGATTAGCCAGGGCAATGCATGAGGCTCTCGCACGTTTTTGTGCCTAGAGTGTCAACCTAATCCAAGGAACCCGCTTTGTTCACTATGCAAGGCGTGATTCCATGGGAATGCCGCTAGAGATGCCAAGTCACCCAATATTGAAGAGTCAAGTGGAGAACCTCGGCTTCCTACTGTACGACAGACAGAAGGAGTTAGCCAATGCAAGAGAGGTTGCCAACAACAACCTCGCCCTTGCCGCCCAGAAGGCCCAGACGTTCTCATTGCTAGTCAAGGATCGCCAGTCTCTTCGCCATCAATGTGCAAAGAAGGATCGCACCATCGACCGTCTTCGCAAGAAGGTGGCCGACCTCGAGAAGACTAATGACCCACAAGTATAGGGGGTTTATCACAGTATTTTTGATAAGTAAGAGTGTCGAACCCAACGAGGAGCAGAAGGTGCTGGCTAGTGGTAAGGATCAGGAATTCTCTGCAAATACTTAGCAAACGGATTTTTAGGGGTTTTTGATAAAGCAAGTAAACAAAGTATGAGTAAACAAAAGATAGTAGGAATAAATGCAGCAAGTGGCCCAATCCTTTATGAGCAAAGGACAAGCCGGATGAATTACTAAAGATTACCAAACGTTCTCGAGGACACATGGGAAGACTGTTAAGTGCTTTCGCTTCATATAGTTGATTAATCTTCTTTAGCTTGCTAAGTGTTGTGTGGGTGAACCTATGCTAATGTACCGACCCATCCAGGACTAATACATACTTGTGATTAAACCCCTTGCAAACATCCGTAAGTACAAGAAAGTAATTAAGGTAGAAACCTAACCACAACTTTAAACTCTAAGACCCTTACGTCCCTTGTGCAATGGTTTCCTAACGGGGGTTCAGGTTTCTGTCACTCCAGCAACCCCTACGATTAGTAGCCAAATACACAATGCATTCCCCTAGGCCCATATAGGTGAAGTGTCATGTAGTCGACGTTCACATGACACCACTAGAAGAAGTACAACACAACTTAAATAACAATCTATTGAATCTTTCTCAACACAACTCCACTACTAACAACATGACTTCTCCCATGTCCTCAAGAACAAAACGAACAACTCACAAGACATCATATGGATCATGATCAGAGATGGAATAATGATGTATAACAATCTGAACATAAACAATAATTTAACGGTTCACTCAATAGCATCAACTACAAAGAGTAATCAACACCGGGAAAGTTTCCCCTATGAACTAATGCAAGATTCAACCAATTGTTACAGCAATATGGAGATGGTGATGAGGGTGCTGATGGTGATGATGGTGGTGGTGGTGATGATGATGATCCCGATGAAGTCCAGCTTGATGATGGTGTTGATGGCGACGATCTCCCCTCTCCGGGAAGGAATTCCCCCGGCAGAAATCTGTCTGCCGGAGAGATCTTTCTCTCTGAGTGTTTTCCGTCCCGCAGAGGCGGCGGAATCTTTCTATGGTCGCTCACCGAGTCTTAGGGTTTCGGGAGGATGATATATGCCAGAGGGGAGAGGCTGGAGTGGGCCAGGGTGGCCACACCACCTGCTGGCGTGGCCTAGGGCTGCCCGTGCCAGGGGTGGTGTGGGACCCCTGTGGCCCATCTCCACTCCGTCTTCTGGCATCCTTAGTCTTCTGGAAAAATAGGATTTTCCGTATATTTTCCCGGGTTTTCTGATCTTTGCGAATTTTGCCTCCAAACAGCACCTTTTCCATCAGAATCCTGACTACAGCGGTCCATGCTCCAAAAGTCATCAACCATGCAAAAACAGACGAAATAACATAAGTATCACCTCTCAATACGAAATATATCAATGAATAATAGTGAATTAAGACATAGAATAGTGATGCAAAATGGACGTATCAACTCCCCCCAAGCTTAGACTTCGCTTGTCCCTAAGCGAAACTGAGCTCAATAAACATGGCCTCAGGTTTATGGAGTGAAGAGTCGATAAAAGAATACGGACAAGAAGCATCACAATCATCAAATACACAGATCATAATAGAAGACAACTAACTTATTATATAACTCAACTTGTAATGAGTAAAGGAAACACAATAAAGATACATAAAGTAAATCATAATTGGTAATGGCAAACTTAGCTCTTGGTCGAAGAATAGTTGATAATTTGCTGGAGTTCACAAACTTCTGGTTTTCAAAGATAGCTTTCAAAGTAGTAAACATCAAGATAAGAGCAAAGTGCAAAACAAGGAACATAAGAAACATGATTGAATAAATCATCATATGAATGAATGCAACACAACAACTCAAAATACTTGCTGAGATAGAAGGGAATAGGTTTACTGACTCAACTAAGAAGTAAAAGAAAGGGCCCTTCACAGAGGGAAGCAGGGATTGCAAGTCTCATAAAGAGCTCCCAAAAATTATGATACTTACTAGCTTTCAGCTCTCATTGCCCCTATCATAGGCATCTTTTGGTGGTTAAGGTTAAAGTGACACAACTAAGAGGATATGCTTGACAAGTTATAAATTGGAGTCCCATGCCCCTTACTTATGAGTACCGAACCTCATGCTACTCAACTTTAGTCACGAGCAAGCTCTTATCATTGTAAATACATGTGTATCATTAAGAACCGCCAACGGGGTACCCCTTGCACATGACACAGGAGCTATCCCATAATCAAAATGACAAGGTAAGCAGATAGTGAGCATCTCAGCGATCTTTTTATTTTCTATTTTCATAGGTTTTTATTGAGGATGCTTCATAGAATGCTCACTATAGTTATGCTGCAAGTTACCACCATGATTAGTCATGGCTTAGGCTAGCGGCTGAGGCGTTTCTCTAACACACATATAAACTCCATGATCTTACAAGTTCCACTTTTATTTCACACCGCCGAGATCCATAAGGAAAAGAACATGATATCAACTAGGTACAAAGTACCAATGAAGTGTTGAAAGCGGTCCCCATGATACATGGTTCTGCTAACTTCAACTCATAAAGCACAAGCATATACGCAACAAAGAAGGACCCAATGGTTCAAGTTTATTAAATGCAAGAAAGTAAAGTGTGCCATCAAGTTCGTGAGAGCTTTAATCACTAATTTTCACATAACAAGTTTAATTTGGGAGGTAGATAAAACAAGAATTTACTTGGAATAGCAATAATGCTAATAGGTAGGTATGGTGGACACACATGGCAAAGGTTTTGGTTTTAAGGAGTGGATGCACGAGAAGAATTCCCTCTCAGTATAGGTTTTTGGCTAGCAAGGCTGGGTAGCAAGTACAAGAGTTGAAGGAAACAAACAAACATACAAGTGATAAAAACAAACATGCAATCTTCCTTGGAAGCACAAAAGATCTTAACTAGAGAATACTAGACTTATGAGCAAATCAAGAAAGAAAGAAAGAAGATGAAATTATTTTTCTCCAGAGTACTTCTATCTTTTTCATTCAACTCTCGAAAATAGTGATGCTACTGACCGAGCCAGGTTTGCCAAAACCAACTAGATTAACTCAATGATCCCAAAGTGCTACCAATACTAACAACAAGATCAATCATACAACCACGAATTGAAAACTAATATAAGCTATGCAAAAGAGTAAACGATAGAACTTCTCATTAATATTCCATAACGGCAACTCACACCAAGGGATACATATCGAACGAGAGAGGGGACACTTCCATAATGCAAACCATCCTACATAATAACTCCTCTATTCATGATATGACTCTACTAAAAAGGTAAAAAGATAGAGGATAGTGATGTGATACCGTGGCACTCCCCCAAGCTTGGAACAAGCCAAGGGGATGCTAAACCTGATGACGAGTTACTCCTTCGGTGGTGGAGGTAATATTTTCTTAGTTGACGTGAGGTAATCTTCCAGCATCTTGCGAAGCCTATTATTCTCCCATTGAAGCATGTCCACCTTCCTCTGCAAGTCTCGGTACTTATCGCAGAACTCCTTAGTGACTCGTAGGGCTTCCGTTGATGCAGGGAAAGTAACAAAAGGTACCAGCCCCTACTTGGGGTCTTGGAGGTCTTTCTCCATAGGCTCCTTCCCTTTATCCTTGGCGGACACCATTGTGCTTCTAAGCTTTCAAAGAGTATGTCCTGGCAGAAACAGATCGAAACAAAAACACGATATACGAACCTCGGGGGATCCGGGGGGTTATATATTACGAAGTTTCATATCAAGTGGAAGGTACTGGGTGAAAACGAGTCGGAGGTGGAGTCCGGGGTGGACTCACCACCTACTGGCGCGGCCAGGGGAGGGCCCGCGCCACAGGGTGGTGTGGGCCACCCTGGCTCCGTTTCCTTCCCTTTTTCGCTTCGTAACTTCCATTATTGACTGAAAACTGCAAAAATATAGTTGGATTGTATTTTCGCGGAACTTTTCTTAGCAGAACTGTTACCTATTTGAAAACAGACTCTGCAGGTCTCTGAATTTGGTATCTAGTAGATTTTTCCGGAGTCATCATTTGAATAACATCAATATCGTCATCTTCATACACTTATTACTTGAGTCATAAAACCCTTCTATTCCTTATTACTCCATTATCTCCACTACCTGGAAATTTCTTTCACACAAAACTTCACACAGTTCTCATTAGCAACATTAGTATAATTGAAGTGATAAAACCTTTTGAGTCCAACTTCAATTGAAAACCATCAGAACATAAGATACTGTAGCAACTCCTTCCGAACACCCAAAAATAATTCAAAAAGGAAATAGAATAAAGAAGCAAATGCAAGAGTGGCAAAATCTGTCAAAACAGACCAGCAGGTAAAGATCAATTTTTTCGAAAAGCTTCTGTTGCTCAAATCAAAAGGTGCAAAACTAACGAAATTTAAATAACAACCTGGAGCCGAAGCACAAAAAATTACAGTTCAAATCGACATACAAAGATCTCTCACGAATTTTTACGGTGAAGCACAAAAATCTGTTTCGGGACAGCAACTTCCCCAAATCTTACTTCTCTCTCATTAGAGGTTGATCTTGACACAAAAACCAAACAAAACGGATAAGGAGAGGTTATTACCGAAGTAATAACTTCCAAGACTCAAAGAAACAAAAACAAACTGAAAGCAAAAACAAATTGGGTTGTCTCCCAAAAAGCTCTTTCTTTATAGCCATTAAGATGGGCATGATAATTTTGAAGATGCTCACATAGGAATATGAAATGAGGTGAAAGAGAGCATTAAGAAGCAAAAACACACACATTTAAGTCTAACCCACTTCCTTTGCAAGGGAATTTTGTAAACGAACAAGTTGTTGAAACCAGAGGCTACAAGCATAAGGAGGCAAAAGAAGTGCAACATAAAAACTTTCAGCATAAAACGAGGAAACTTGATATTAATGAGATGCATAAGAACACTTTTCCCTCTTTCATAGTAACTTTCAGTATCATGCATAAACTTAACAATATAGCTATGACAAGTACCATCATAGCAATGATCACTTATTCTAACAGAAAACATAGGAATTCTAGCTCTCATAACAATACTCTATGAAACAATATTAGAGGTATCCTTACAAAGGATAGAGTGTCCCTATTCTACATATTTAGTAACAAAGTCTTTCACATTTGCTATAATAGGTTCATCAACCATTTGTTTATCAGGTTCAACAGCTTTATGTGTAATTTCATTAACCATACTAGCTATCATAGAATGTTCCTTTATCTTAACTGGGAAAGGCATCTTCTCAATATAAGGTTGAGGTAAAACATGATTAGCAGTATAGTATTTCTTGCAGGAACACTCTTAGCAACATCTTTATAAGGCTCATGATACTTATTCCACTTATTTTTAGGCACTTCAATGTAAGAAGAAAAATCCTTAAAATAAGAAGCAATATCTTGAGAGTCAAGACCATAAGCATTTTTAATATTTTGAAAGTCATCAGTTCCCATAAAAGATTCAATGCATTCATAATCATAATTTATACCTGACTTTCTACCTTTGTCATTCTCCCAAGCTTCAACATTGTCTTGAATACGGTCCAGAAGGTCCCATTTAGCTTCTTCTTCCATACGAGTGAATGATCCAGCACAAGAGGCATCCAATAAATCCTTGTCATGTAGAGGGAGCCTTGCATAAAAGTTATTGATTATAATATTGTTGGGGAGCTCATTAATGGGACATTTGAGCATTAGTAAAATCAATCTCCCCCAAGCTTGAACTGTACTCTCTCCATCAAGAGGCCGAAAGTTGTATATTTGATTCCGATATTTATGAATCTCACTAGGAGGATAAAACTTTGAATAAAAGAGAGGCACTATTTCCTCCCATTCCAGAGCTTGACCATTCTTCAGCAGCTTATACCATTTCTCAACTCTTCCTTTCAGCGATAATGAGAATAACTTCTTCTTAACTTGATCTGTAGTAATACCTGCCCACTTGAACAATCCGCATAATTCGTGTATAAAGAGCAAATGATCACCGGGATGGACAATTCCATCCCCAACATAATAGTTATCCATAATATGATCAATAATTCTTGTAGGTATTTTGAAAGCATCATTCTCAGCAGGTGGTGGCTTATCTACTACCTTAGAAGTGGTAGTAGCATTACCAAATAAGAAACTCAGCGAATTATCCATAACGAAAATAAAGCAACTAGCAGAAGTAAACAATACTCACAGTAGAAGTTTCCTTTACCAATTCCACTCTCCAATAGCGCTTCACTCCCCGGAAACAGCGCCAGAAAATAGTCTTGATGACCCACAAGTATAGGGGGTGTATTGCAGTATTTTCGATAAGTAAGAGTGTCAATCCCAACGAGGAGCAGAAGGTGCTGGCTAGTGGTAAGGATCAGGAATTCTCTGCAAATACTTAGCAAACGGAATTTTAGGGGTTTTTGATAAAGCAAGTAAACAAAGTACGAGTAAACAAAAGACAGTAGGAATAAATGCAGCAAGTGGCCCAATCCTTTATGCAGCAAAGGACAAGCCGAATGTATTACTAAAGATGACCAAACGTTCTCGGGGACACATGGTAAGACAGTCAAGTGCTTTCGCTTCATATAGTTGATTAATCTTCTTTAGCTTGCTAAGTGTTGTGTGGGTGAACCTGTGCTAATGTATCGACCCATCCAGGACTAATACATACTTGTGATTAAACCCCTTGCAAACATCCGTAAGTACAAGAAAGTAATTAAGGTGGAAACCTAACCATAGCTTTAAACTCTAAGACCCTTACGTCCCTTATGCAATGGTTTCCTAACGGGGGTTTGGGTTTCTTTCACTCCGGTAACCCCTACGATTAGTAGCCAAATACTCAATGAATTCCCCTAGGCCCATATAGGTGAAGTGTCATGTAGTCGACGTTCACATGACACCACTAGAAGAAGTACACCACAACTTAAATAACAATCTATTGAATCTTTCTCAACACAACTCCACTACTAACAACATGACTTCTCCCATGTCCTCAAGAACAAAACGAACTACTCACAAGACATCATATGGATCATGATCCGAGATGGAATAATGATGTATAACAATATGAACATAAACAATAATTCAACGGTTCACTCAATAGCATCAACTACAAAGAGTAATCAACACCAGGAAAGTTTTCCCTATGAACTAATGCAAGATTCAACCAATTGTTACAGCAATATGGAGATGGTGATGAGGGTGCTGATGGTGATGATGGTGTTGGGGATGATGATGATCCCGATGAAGTCCAGCTTGATGATGGTGTTGATGGCGACGATCTTCCCTCTCCGGGAAGGAATTCTCCTGGCAGAAATATGTCTGCCGGAGAGATTTTTCTCTCTCGGTGTTTTCTGCCCCATAGAGGCAGCGGAATCTTTCTGTGGTCGCTCCCCAAGTCTTAGGGTTTCGGGAGGATGATATACGCCAGAGGGGAGAGGCTGGAGTGGGCCAGGGTGGCCACACCAGCTGTTGGCGCGACCTAGGGCTGCCCGCGCCAGGGGGTGGTGTGGGCCCCCTGTGGCCCATCTCCACTCCGTCTTCTAGCATCCTTAGTCTTCTGGAAAAATAGGATTTTCCGTATATTTTCTCGGATTTTCTGATCTTCGCGAATTTTGCCTCCAAATAGCACCTTTTCCATCAGAATCCTGACTGCAGCGGTCTATGCTCCAAAAGTCATCAACCATGCAAAAACAGATGAAATAACATAAGTATCACCTCTCAATACAAAATATATCAATCAATAATAGTGAATTAAGACATAGAATAGTGATGCAAAATGGACGTATCAAAGACCATCAAGGAGCAAGAAGCTCAGGTTGCAGCAAAAGAAGAAGAAGAGGAAGGTGAAGATATCCAAGGGGATATTGACTCATACCTCAGCAATGGTGATGACTATCTGGAGGAGGATGCCGTGGACTTCTACACCGACGATGATGACTCCTACTTATTCGATGATGAACAGATGCACTAGAGCTCTATCGTATAGTGAAGAGTATCAGTCCCATTGTATCGTAGCTTGCAGAATGGTTCTTAAAAAGATCTGTTTTCCTTTGATGTTGTGGTGTGTGTGTGTGTGTGTTTGTATCGTGTGATATGCTTGAATGAATGAAAATAAGTTAGTTGCAAAACCTGAGTCAAACTCAAAGTTTTAGCTATGAAATCAAAACCATGAACCTTAGAAATTTCCCTCTTACCCCTTTATCTATCTCAATCTTCAGATGACTTGTGGAAACCAAGGAGGGAGAAGCTCGTCGCAAGACCCAATGCTGCAGATTCTGCAGACTCTCATTGGAGACCGTGAAGCTAGTAGGGTAGAACGCCAAGCTAATCTAGCAACACTACAGCAGATCGCCCAGATGGCTCACAACAACCAGAACCATGGAAATCAGGATCATCATGGATCCAAACTCAAAAACTTCCAAAATACCAATCCCCCAATCTTTAGCCAGTCTGAAAACCCACTGGATGCTGATGACTGGTTGCAGACAATGGAGAACAACTTAGAGGTAGCCGGAGTGGATGCCAATGAGAAGGTTCTTTTTGCCACCCACTATTTGGCAGGAGATGCAAGAGCATGGTGGAACAGCACCCGCACAATAAACCATGGTCAAGTGATGACATGGGAAGCCTCCAAAATCAAGTTTAGCCGCACCCACCTACCATAGGATCTAGTCACCCACATGAGGGATGAATTCAGAGAGCTGAAGCAAGGCCGAATGACTGTAGTGGAGTACCGTGACAGATTTTTGTCCCTTGCTAGGTATCCACCTGCTGAGATCCACACGGAGGCCAAGAAGAAGGAGAGATTCCTAAACGGACTGCATGATGAGATGCAGACTGGCCTCGTCAGCATCCGTTTTGAGGATCTCGAAGAGCTAGTCGACTCTGCCATTCAGATGGAAGGGAAGATCAATCAAGCAAAAGACAATAGCAAACGTCGTATGATGCACCAAGCTAGATCCAACAGTCACCAGAAGTACCGTCGCAACCCTTCCGTAGGATATGCACCACGGAACAATCGACCCCCAGTGTCTGGCCCAAGCTACCCCAACCGTAGCGGAGGAAATGTGAAGTTCGGAGGAAACCACAATCACCCCGGCAACTCCAGCAATTTCAACCATGCACCTCCCAAGCACCACCACAACAACAACACTGCACCCAGAACTGGAAGCAATGATGTGCCCGTGGCAGCAAAAGACAAGTCTCAGATCACTTGTTTCGAGTGTGGAGTGAAGGGTCACTATTCTAATGAGTGTCCCAAGAAGATTGCCGCCACTGCCAATGTGAATGCCCCAGCTCAACAGTAGCATCATGTTAAACCAGGAAGAAGATTTGCCCCAGGGAACCCTCACAACCGCAATGGCCGTCTCTTCCACGTGAACATCGAAGAAGCCCAAGAAGCACCAGATGTAGTGCTTGGTATGTTTTATGTCAACTCAGTTTTAGCAAGAGTGTTGTTTGATTCTGGAGCATCTCACTCATTTGTCACCGAAGAACTTGCATGCACTAGTAAGATTCAACAAACCAACTTGAAGCATGTCATGATAGTTCAAATCCCCGGTTCAACTACAAAAGCTAGAAAATTTTGCAAAGTTGTGCCTATCAGAATACATGGGAGATTTTTATGCCAATCTAATAGTACTTGGAACCAAAGGTTTGGAAGTAGTACTAGGAATGGATTGGATGCCAAAGCATAAAGGATTGATTGATTGTGCCAAGAAAGCCATCACCATGACCAGTAGCTCTGGAGTCTTAGTAGAACATATATCTGAAACCTTGCCCCGTCAATTCAAGTGCAACAAGAGTCTAGACCTACCCACCATAGACCAAGTCAGAGTAGTCTGTGAATACCCTGACATATTCCTAGATGAATTGCTCGGTATGCCCCCAGATAGGGATATTGAGTTCATTATCGAACTAATCCCCGGAACCGGACCCATAGCCTAGAGACCCTATAGTATGAACCCCTCGGAATTAGTGGAATTGAAGAAGCAGCTGGATGCTATGTTGGCAACATGCTTGATTCAACCAAGCGCAACGCCATGGAGATCACCAGTGTTATTCGTCTACAAGAAAGATGGAGGCAACCATTTGTGCACAGATTACAGGAAGTTGAATGACGTCACAATCAAGAACAAGTACCCTTTGCCAAAAATAGAGGATCTATTTGATTAGTTGACTGGAGGAAATGTGTTCTCTAAGATTGATCTTAGGACTGGTTATCACCAACTTAAGATTCGTGCAACGGATATTCCGAAGACCGCCTTTACTACTTGTTATGGATTATACGAGTATACGGTCATGTCTTTTGGATTAACCAATGCCCCTGCTTATTTCATGAATCTCATGAATAAGATCTTTATGAATTTTCTAGATAAGTTTGTCGTTGTGTTTATCGATGATATCCTTATCTACTCCAAGTTAGAAGAAGAGCATGAGCAACATCTGAGAATCATCCTTGAAACCCTTAGAGAGCATCGGTTGTATGCCAAGTTTAGCAAATGTGAGTTTTGGCTGAAAGAAGTAGGAATCCTAGGACATATTGTGTTTGCCGAAGGAGTTGATGTTGATCCCGCCAAGATCAAAGATGTTGAAGAATGGGAAGCCCCAACCACTCAAACCCAAGTTCGTGCATTTCTCGGATTAACGGGATACTACCACAAGTTCGTAGAAGGATTTTCGAGCATAGCAAGACCCATGACCCAATTGTTGAAGAAGGACAAGAAGTTTGAATGGACGAACAAATGTGAAGTAAGTTTCCAAGAGCTAAAGAAGAGATTGATTTCAACCCCAATATTGATCAGGTCAGATATCAAGAAGTCGTTTGATGTGTATTGTGCTGCATCCAAGATTGGTCTCGGATGTGTATTGATGCAAGAAGGCAAAGTCATCGCATATCTGTCTTGAAAACTGAAGCAGCATGACCAGAACTATCCAACCCATGATCTTGAGTTAGCAGCCGTAGTTTTGGCATTGAAGACATGGCATCATTATCTGATGGGAAATCGCTGTGATATTTATTCAGATCACAAAAGCTTGAAGTATATTTTTCTCAGAAGGAACTGAATATGAGGCAAAGGCGATGGATAGAGTTAATCAAGGATTATGACCTTGACATTCACTATCACCCCGGCAAAGCCAATGTGGTAGCGGATGCTATTAGCAGATTGTCGTGTAGGCTAAACACCATGATCAAGGAGAAGCAACCAAGTTTGTATGAGGAGTTGGAGCAGTTTAGAACTGAGCTAGTTAGCCAAGGATTTTTAGCTAGCATTGAATTGCAACCCACTTTGATTAGCCAAATCAAGGAAGCCCAGAAGGGAAATGAAAGTATCGACATAATCAAACGTCATATTGGTACAGGAAAGGTACCTGGATTCACCGAAGACGAAGAAGCATTTCTGTGGTACAAAGGACGTATCTGTGTGATAGCAGATTCGGAGCTGAAGCAAGTGATCATGCAAAAAGCTCATGATACTCTTTATTCTATCCACCCCGGAGGAACAAAGATGTATCAAGATTTGAAAGAGCAATTTTGGTGGCACAAGATGAAGAGAGAAATCGGAAGCTACATCGCCAAGTGTGATATCTAACAAAGAGTCAAGGCGGAACATCAGAGACCCACAGGACTGTTGCAACAATTGCAGATTTCGGAATGGAAATGGGATTCCGTCAGAATGGACTTTATCACCGGTTTGCCTACTTCTAGTAGGGGAAATGACTCAATCTGGGTAGGGGAAATGACTCAATCTGGGTCATCGTTGATAGACTGTCCAAGGTAGCTCATTTTATACCTGTCAAGACAACCTACCAGAGTTCGAAGCTAGTAGAGCTGTACATTGCTAGAATCGTTAGTCTGCATGGAACCCCCAGGACCATAGTATAGGATCGAGGAACCCAATTTACCTCAAGATTTTGGCAGAAAGTCCAAGAAGGATTAGGAACCAAGTTAAATTTCAGCACATCTTATCACCCGCAAACCGATGGACAGATTGAAAGAGTCAACTAAATCCTAGAGGATATGTTTAGAGCTTGTGTGTTAGAGTATGGATCAAAATGGGAAGATTGCCTGCCTTTCACAGAATTCTCATATAACAACAGCTATCAAGCTAGTTTGCAAATGGCACCATTTGAGTTCCTATACAGAAGAAAGTGTCATACCCCTTTGAATTGGTCGCAAGTAGGAGAGAGTCAGATTTTTGGACCCGACATCCTACGAGAAGCTGAAGAGAAAGTTCACAAAGTCTGTGAGCACCTCAAGACCGCCCAATCCAGACAAAAGAGTTATGCTGACAAGAGAAGAAGAGACCTGACTTTCAATGTCGGAGATTTTGTGTATCTCAAGGTTTCACCATTGAAGGGAACCCAACGTTTTAGTCTAATAGGAAAGTTAGTCCCCAGATATATCGGACCCTTCAAGATTCTGAATCTTCGAGGAGAAGTATCATATCAACTAGAACTACCAGAGGAGATGTCAGCCATCCACAATGTGTTCCATATCTCGTTACATTGCAAATGCCTAGAAGTGCCGGAGAAGATCGATGTTTTCAAGAACATCGATCACCAAGATGTTGATATCAACAAGGATCTGACGTATCGTGAAGTGCCCATCCATATCTTGGAGGAAGCCTACAGAACCGCCAGGACCAGGAGTATCAAATTTCTCAAGATTCAATGGAGCAACCATACCGAAGAAGAAGCCACTTGGGAGCGAGAAGATTACATTAGGACCGAGTTCCCATATCTCTTTAGTTCCAAGTTTTCTTTCTTAAATCTCGAGACGACATTTTGTTTAAGGGGGGAAGGTTTGTAACATCCCAAAATTTTAATCAGGGTTAATCAAGATCAAATCTACCCAATTTAGGGTTAACATAAATGTTTTCCATTTAAAAATCATTAAGCATTCATATGTGTGTGCATTTAAAATAGGAGTTGTGTGAAATGCCATGATTGTTTGTTCTAATAGTTGTGAAATGGTTCTATATTGAATGTCACCTCATCTAGATCATTCCCAAGCAAAAACCAAAGAAAAAGAAATCAAAAAGAATTAAATAAAGAAAATGGTCACTTTTGCCATTTTAATCACCTAGCCCACTTTAGGTGTTCCTAGCACTCAAATTCCAACAGACACACTTGTGGTTCTTTGCACCCCTTGCTAGTACAAGTAGTGATGTGCCAAGGCCCACTTTGTGATCTCCCAAAAACATTCAAACTCTAATTTTAAATGACAATTGAAAATTGAATCTAGTTCATATGTATAGATCACACTTTTTAAAAAACCACTCAAATGAATTCCACTTGACAAATCCTAGCAACCAGAGATGCTCAAGCATGAGACCAAAAACTCCACCAAATTTCATTTCAAAATTCCAAATTTGAATTCATGCGGCCATTTGATCGAACACTTGGTGGGCATAATCAAACTGGCCTAACTATCACTGTTTTTTATCAAATTTTGTCGAGCCATTTGAACTCAAATCAATGCCCTTGTCTCCCCTAAACCCAACCAGTCTATCAAGGACCTACCTAATAGCCTAGGGCAATAGTTCACCGGCACCCCGAAGCGATGCTCGCCGGCCAAACGTGCCCAAGCCACAGTAGACCGGCAGCCCCTCTCCGCCGCTCCAGGGAGTGAGGCGTGACCTCACCACCGCCCACGGTCCACCCACTGCCCCTGCTAGCCACTAGACCACCCTAGAGCCGCGTCACACTAAGTCTCTGCGTTGCGCCAGAGCATGCCAGAGCACCCTCACCGCCAGCACGCCACATACCGCGCCTCAACCGCAGACCGTGCATGCCACTCTGCCTTGGCCACCTCACCCTGCCAGACACGACCGTGCACCGCCGCGCTACCCACAGTCACCGGGAATCACGTCGAGCACCACCTCTGTCCCCTAGAGAGCGTGACGCTCCCGACCGTTAGCCACCGCCCCTAGCTGCGCCATAAAGCCGTAGAGGACCGCCAGGAGGCAAGCCATCGTCCGCCTACGCCGCCCATGCCTCTAGGCCCTTGTATCATCGTCACCGATGAGCTCGCCATCGCCCCTTCGGTCCGCTCCTCGAGCCTATATAAGGAGGCCTTCTCCATCCTCAACCGCCACACCATTCCACTCCCCTCTCTCCACCAGTCCTTCCCCACCTCTCGCCAGAGCAGTTCGAGCAGCAGGTCACCGGAATTTCACCGGGGGCAGCCGCATCAGAGGAGGAGACGTTGTCGTTGATTTCGTCCACCTCAGCCCCTGCGGCGACTTCGCCTGAGCTCGCCGTCGTCTACTCATTCGTTTGCCTGCCTCGCCGCACTAACTGGAGCCCCGGTATGTCCCCACTGCACCCCCATCAAGTCGCTAGGGTTCAGTCTCGCCAGCGACGAGTCTGTCGTCGACGACGACCATGAGCCGTTAGATCTAGTTCTAATCCTACGGTCCATCTCGCCCCGTACCACTTCGCGTGTAATGAGTCACTGACAGGCGAACCCCCCTTTCAGCAGCCCTTAGCGCCGCGGAGAGAATCTAGGCCGGCCCGTTAGTGTTCCCGCGCGACCCAATTAATTCAAATTAGGATTTTTCTTTTAAGACTTAAACTAGAATATGTCCCTTAGTTTAAAAATCAATTCAAAGCGTTTTACAAATCCAAACTGAGTGATTCCAATTTTTTTGGAAAGTAAATGAAAATCTCTATCCAAGCCCGTTGGATATAAATCATTTAGAGTTAGAGATCTTTCTTAGTAAAAATAACAAGATAGAAGCTTTTGCACATTCAAACATTTTTATAAAATCAACCATAATAGCTTTTGAGTTGATTCCAACTCTCAAAAATCACATTTAACCATACCTATCTGAATATGTAATAATATTAAGGTTTGCATGCAGTGACTTTGTACTAGTTCCAAAATAATGCTATATAGGCATTTCTAGTCACTTTAAATCATTCATTATTAAACTTAAACTTATTAAAATGTGATCCAACCCTTAAATAAAATTCCCATATGTTAGAATATGTGGTGATGACATGTGTCCACATGATCCCATATTTTAATTGGAGAATATTAAATCTTAGTTAATTTCAATGAGTAGAAATTACTTTTCTCAAATAAAATAAATGGAGCTAGTTCAATAAACCTTGTGATGTTTGTGATGATACTAGATCATCAAATGTGTGCCTTAGTGTGCTAAGTAGACTAGTTAAGTATTGTTTGGTAATTGTGTATCCCGTATGTATTTATAGACGATAGTACCGACCAAGTCTACGAGGAGGAGGAGTTCTACCAAGAAGAGGAGGAAGAGAATTTCAACCACTGCACCAACCAAGGCAAGCTAACACTTGCAAGTGTCTTAACTATGCAAGCTATTATTGGCAAGCTAATACTTGCAAGCCATCATTAACAATTCAAGCTAACCCTTGCAAGCTAGATAACCTAAGCAAAGGCGTAGGCATGCTTTGGTTATACCATTTTGACTTATACCTATTCCAAGTTTCATTTACAAGCTTTACTTCCTTTACTTTCCCAAAGTCCTTTCCTTGTTTAAAGGTAGCATAAAGAGTATAAAAATTGACCTATCTAGGCAGTCTTAGATGTCATTCTATGGCATGAGATTGATCTTATCATCCCACCTTAGTGAACACTCTTAACTTAGTATCTTAGAGTTATACCAAAAAAAACTTGATCACTTTAGATGGGAATACTTGGTGAAAATGACTTATGAAAACCATGGAATGATGAGTACTTCCATTGAGATGTTTTTACATGTGTTGAGAAACACAAATGGTTTATGATGATGAAAATGTTGAGGCATGAGCCTTAGCCCTTTTATAAAAAAAACTAATGGTTGGGTTCAGATGCGATACCATTCCAATTTTACCGTACAACCACAATACCTGAATTGGGTAAGGCTTAGCCGGAAGTTTATATGCATTAGTAATAGTTCCCTCGCGGGGGAGGTTTGAGCTGAGTCTACCTCTCAATGTTGTCCACCTATGCATTTCCCAGGATGACAGATGCTCAAGTCTGGGAGGCCATACTCATAGGAGAGGTGCTTATACTAGAGTGTGTAAAGGAAAGGTTATGTTTTATTATCTGCATACTAAGTATGATGATTCAGGGTTATCCTTAATAGATGTATCGAATCTTGTGGTGAAAGTGTACCACCTCTGCAGAGTGTCAAACTATTCGAATAGCCGCGTCCGCGGTTATGGACAGTTGGAGTGGCCATATTGTTCTGTTGTCAGATGTTTGCAAAACAACTTATGAAATGAATTATGACATGACTTGACCACAACATGGTTGTGACTATGACAACTAATTTCCCACTTAGGTGATTTCAAACTTATTTTATCTTTCTTTGTTTCTGAACTCAGCTTAGGTTTCAAAGCTAGCTTTACAAATAAACTTAGAACTTAGCATTCCTACTAGAACTACCTTACCTGTTAGTGATAATTTGCGAGTACTTAAAGAGTACTCATGGCTTTTGTCCCTGGCTATTCCCGTGGCCAAACTATGAGGAGGACTACCAGGAGGAAGGACAACAGGACGACTACGACAACTAGGATCATCTCCCATCATCAGCATTGTCTGTGCCACTGA
Source organism: Avena eriantha (assembly GCA_910589775.1). Taxonomy (NCBI): domain Eukaryota; kingdom Viridiplantae; phylum Streptophyta; class Magnoliopsida; order Poales; family Poaceae; genus Avena; species Avena eriantha. Next base: position 163,022,723 of record OU342740.1, on the reverse strand, counting down.
AGATGGAGCCCACCGCTACGCTATTTATTCCTCTACTTGTTTGTACTAAGACTGGATCATGAGATCCTTTATTTGTGTAAGACTTTATTATGGTTTGTAATGGATGATGTACTGTGATATCAAATCTGTTATGTCTCGCAAAAATGGTAATCCTGAGATTGCGATGTATGGCATAACAGGCATCTGGGATTAAAAATCCGGGTGTTGACATCCTCACACGCTAAATGGTGCGGAGCGGGACGGTCGAGATTGGTTGGGAACGAGCGGTGCTCTGCACAGGAGCGGCGGCGTTCGAGACGGCACATAGTGGCTACGGGTCGCGCAGCAGCGAACGGGCATGTTTGGGAGGTCACGGCAAAGGGAGGAGTTTTCCACTGCATTGCTAGATACTGGGGGAGACAGGAGGAGTGAAATGGGGACAAAGGGTTAATCAATTACTACTCACAACAGTAGAAGTTAGGCAAGGTTTAATCTGTGTCTACCAGGTTCTCGACCTAATGGCCGCATGAATTCAAATTTGAAATTTTTGAATGAATTATGGTGACTGATCTAATCTTATACTTGGTAGTCTCTGGTTTCTTTGATTTGCCAAAGTGAATTGGTTTGAGTGGTTTTTGCAAGATGGTGATCTTAGTACATACACTTGATTCAATTTTGAATTGTCCTTTTAATATATTTGAACATAGTTTCTGTGAGTTTGTAAAGTGGGCATGGGTTCACTTTGACTTGGTTTAGCAAGGGGTGAAAAGAATTGGAAATGTTTTTATTAGAAATCTTTTATTAGGAACACTCAAAGTGGTCTAGTGGTTCATTTTGGCCAAAATGACTATTTGATCACATGGTTCTTATTTGAATTTCCTTGCTTTTGATTTTGTTTGTAATTGGCCTAGATGATATAATATTCATCTTTAAACCATTCCTTATCATTTGTAGCAATCAAACATGGCAATTGCACTCGTTCATACACTAATGCAAATCACACCTATACTCATATTCAATTTAATAATAAAAGTTTTTGTTAACCCCAAACTTGGATAATTAGAACTTGATAATCTTGATTAGTATTTTTAAGGTGTTACAGGTAGCCTCGCCATCGTCGTGGCCGTGAGCACTAGGATCTCCTGGACCTGCAACCGCGTCGCCGATCCACACACCCTCAAGCTTGCGCGTCTACACCTGTTGGTTGCTGGTGAGTATCCAGACATCCCTGACATTGCATCTTGCACCTTATCTTCCTGTAGCTCGCCGGCGTTTCGTCGAGCAGCTGCCATGCGTGCTGCAGTGAGCAACCTCACGTCATAGACCACGTCGCCACCAGTCTCCCCGCGCGCGCCTGCGTGTTCATGAGCAGCCCCAGCAGCGGCAGTAGTAGCACACGCCGCCGTGCTCGCCAGCCTCGCCCTGCCACTCGCCAGCCGGCCGCCAACGTCGCCGTGCTACGCGCACAGACAACAACACCTTCAGTCAGCACAACATCAGCAGCAGCAGACACCATCGCGCGTCCCTATTCCTTGCAAGATCCTGGCGACTCCATGGCTCTCTCGGCGACCCTCTTCGTTCGAAGTCCTTTCTGATTGTTCCCTCTCTCTAACGCATCAAACCTTGGTCAAAACGATGAACTACAATAGAAGGAATCATCTAACAACGTTGAGCACAATCTCCACAATTTCTGAAGTCATCCGTCGGTCTAGAAACTGACTGAACCCTCTTTGTTCATCGATTTTTACCCAACGCTATACTCGATATCCGATGATTATTCCTTCATGAGAGTTTACAACCTTGACCTTCTTTCATTGCGGCTTTTTACGGCATCACGAGATTCACAACCGTTTGCTCGTCATCTTCATCCAAAAGTCGAACTAGCTAGCTCTTTCTCGTGGACCTGTGCAAACACGATTCAGTCGTTGATGACTTGTTCATGACAATTTTGTAAAAAAAAACCCTTAGGCTTTTCAAACACCAACCCTCGGTCCTGGTTTGCCCACTGTCACCACCTCCCACCTTGCTGGAGAATGTGATGTGGACCCGCATGAGCCGTTGTCCCACATGTCAGTGAGTGTGGGTATAACTAACCTGAGTGAGAAAAACCCAGAGCCGTTTTCTGGATTCAAAATAATTCCAAAAATTGATTATATTTTCAAATATAAATTAAAATTTATTTTCAAATTTGACCAGAGTCAACTCTAACTAGTCAACCCTTTGACTTTTGATCCAATTTGAATTAATTTGCAGTAGTCACTAACCCTTGTGACTGCACGGGCTAGTACGTTCTGGGAAACGAAAATATTTTTAAGGGTCTTTGCAATTTCTTTTCTCCAATACTTCTGAGAGTAGAGAATAGAAAAACATATACCTATAAGATAAATATAAACGTATATCGTGTCGGTTCATGTGTTCCACACAAAACATATATTTCATTAATTAGTTATAATTTATTTGGCGGCTTTCTCTTGGTGTGCTCTCTAAGCTTTAATTATCCTATGATATAGTTGAATTTTCTTATAATAATATGCACTTCTGTTTCCTTGGCCTTTCGATTGAAGAAGTTCCAGACAAACTAATATTGCATAGATTCATGCCATAACTAGGACTGGACGTTCGGTTAGACCAAACCGATTGGTTCGGTTTCTCGTTGAATTGAAAACTTCGGTGTCCTATAACTCAGCACGGATCGGTCGGTCTTTAAATTGCTAACCGAAGGTTTGGTCCCCCCACAATTTTGGTTCGGATTCGGGTTCAACCGAACAAACCGATCAGTCACGTAGATGAATCTGGGAAGGACGATTCCATGGTCAGAAGGAATGATGATGCAAAATTGGAGGAGGAGCTCCAGATCAATATAGGGGAGGGGCGGAGGAGGTGCTCCAGATCAGGATCGGGGGACGCCGGAGGGAGGCAAGGCACGACGCCCACAGGGGCAGGGGAGATATGTGCGGCTGTGAAGTCTGAAGGTTGAAGACTAGTACTACAGACAACGACCACGCACATTTTTGCAGATATTTTGGATACCATACTATGTGCTTGGTGGGCATTATGTTGATTAGTACTAAACAAGTGCTTGGTTGGTTTAGTGGGCTCTCCAGGGCTTTATTAAATAGGTTATTTTCAAACTAGTAGTTCGGTATTTCGGGATTTTCAGTTAACCCAAGCTCATGACCGAAATAACCATATAAAATTCGTTTTCTACAAATAGGAAACCGATTTGAGCACCGATATTTTGGTCCTCGGTTTGTTCAGGTTCAGTCTAGGTTTATTAGGATCGGTCTTCGGTTCTTGGTTTTTTCCCACCCCTAGCCATAACTAATCCATGTAAATGTTGTGTTTAATCCATCTTATTGAGATGAGAGTTTCCTATAGTTTTCAAGATTAATGAAGAAACATTCAGCCAGTATCTATCACGGTCACATTTAGTAGAAATATTTACTTAGTTACCCGCAAAAAAAGAAATATTTGCTTAGTTAAGATTGTGTTTCTGGACTAACTTATTATTACCATCCTCGAGCATCATAGGAATTCATTATTAGTTAAAAGACAAATAACTGGCAACATCATGCAAAAATCTTCTCGTTCTGATGTCTTGGTCCTTCTTTACCTCTCTTGATGAATGAAAATGATTAATTATCTAGGTAGATACGTCTATAGAGAGTTCAAGAAAATTTGTGTTCTGTCACTTATTTGGTGCATTCATAGTTCACTCAAACCTCAGTATTACCAAAAGGCACTTGATCTAAAAATAATTTATTTTTAAAATACATTTGTCACACTACGCTATTTCTGATCGTGCATTTAAATTCAGATTAATGCAAGGTAAAAGGCATAAGTTACATGGACAGTACAACCGTACGCACAATATAGATCTTATTGATTAGTTGAATGGTTTAAGTGTCTTTTCCGGACAATCAAATCTTGCTGGTCAAACGTTCCAAGTTATTTTATATCGTATCATAAATAGATGTCAGAAAGGATAACATTTATTTTGTCTTATCAAGAACAATAAAGAATAGAAGCAGATCACCTGGAAATAGTGAACGTGTTCTTCCGCTCCTAAGTCACAAATGAGTTTTTATTTAAAAGGAGTATAGATTAATGTCAAGAGATACAAATTACACCCAGGCTTTGTAACAACGCATGCTCTAGTGGCCTTACAGATGCACACATCGTAGAAAGAAAAAGAAGAATTACAAAAAAGAAAAGTCCCGCTACAGAGAAACATTCCTCGAAGCAATAACACTAACACCATCAAAATAACACCAGTAGTCCAACCACTCCAATAGCGATGCCTTTAAGAAGGAAACAATGCACAAGCGCCGTCGTCGTCCGATCAAAGATCATAGTTTTTCATCCTGGAGAAAGTCCTTACTCGCAAAACAATGTCTTCAACAAGGTCATTGCCAAGCACAACCAATTAAGACCAGACCTTAAATTTTCACCCTGCAAGGTAAGACTGGGAACTTCTCATGTGTTGCCGTCCCCAGAAACAGTCGTTGTTACAAGTCACAGATCACGCAGCCAGTTCCTCGTCGCCACAAAAACTCAAATCACCATCGCTTCCCTGATGTTCTAGATTTCCTGAAATTCTCCTTATCTGACTTCACCATAGATCATCGAAGACATCACACATGATGGTAACAAATATCAGAGCTTCACAACGCTCCCGCTGAAACCAAACGGCCAGAAAAAAATGGGTACGTCTGACCGAATTCAATCCGATCCAGCAATCTTCAGGCATAGTCGCCCATGGGAGTTCGCTAGCGGAGCCTTCCGGAACTCGCCGCTCTAGCCTAGATCATCGAGGAAAGCAGCCAGCAGATATTCATCTTCGCGTGGAAGGAACCCTAGGACCGCTACCATTATTCAGGCCGATCCAGCAGTCCCCACACCTCCGGACGGCTTCCAGCTAACGGAACGAGCGGGCCATCCTTCAGCCCTTGCGAATCCATGGCTGAACATACAGATCGGTTAGAGAGAGACCGAGATGCAGCGTCTCCGCCTAAGGCAACCACCACGCCGCTTCCAAGTCTGCACCATCGCCCCATCTTCTCCTCCACGCCTCCCTTCCAAGCCGCAGGCAAACGCTGCTCCGGCGAGCCGCCCGCTGCTTGGATCCACCGGCACCGCCCCTTGGTGTCCACCCCCTGGCACGAAGAGGATCGACGGAGCTGCGCAGATCGCCCGCCGCCTTCGGCAGCCTAGGCGTGGCTGCCACCGCTGGCGCGGGTGGCGGCAGCGGCCGGTGGGGGAGCGACGGCGGTGGCGGCTAGGGTTGGGACGGGGCGCCCCAGGGTCGCCTCACGCGAGCGACCCGGGAGTGGCGGCTAGGGTTGGGCTGTAACGTGATTAGAAACCCTTGTATCAATTTAGTACCATGACATACAAAATATCTAGTAAACAAAACTACAATGGGCTTTAACCAACAATAAAGCATCGATATACCTTGGTGTCAACCAATACACAAATTTGCCATAGGGTTTATATCACAAACCATTGTTATGTGTTGCCGCAAAAGCTGAAAATCACCGGAATTCGTAGAATACTGAACATTTATCATTTTCTTTTTCGAAAGATGGTACAAATCTGTATCTTCATCCTTGATGTTCCAATCTCCATTAGTAGCAGTTTTGGAAATAAAATACAAAATCCGATCTTCCCTGTTGTTAAATCTGAAAACCTCAGCGTCAAATACATCACTAATTAAATGGCTTGCTGCAAATAAAAATAAAAATGAAATGTAACAATATTATATATAGACAGCTATTAAGAATATTGGCATTAATATTTTGGGATGAGAAATCAGGGCATTGATAAAGTCTATGGTCATGGATTTTATTATGACTCAGCTATGAGCTATTGGATCTATAATATGAACAAATTTCCAGATGCTCTGGTCCAGAACATACGCATTCAGATCAATGTAGCACCATTGTAGTATAAGCTATAGGTCTAGCCTTTTCGTAGAACGCCTCAGTGTTGCTCCTTACATCATCGTTGTTTGTAATCAGAGAGAAATAAATGAAAGATACGATGAGAAGGGCATGCAAAAAAAAAGGAATGACAGTCTAATAATGAAGGAACAGCAGGATGAAGATAGCGAACAGAAAAAGAGACTGATCTGTTCGCTCGCCCCGCCAAGGAGCGTCGTGACTTTTTTCTGATGCATCACCGATCCCCAAAATGCCTTTGGACTGCAAGATCAATGTGAAAGCGTCTGTTCATTGTATCTGTGATCACTAATTTGAGTCACAGATTTAGACGGGTGCAGTGATGGCCGTCCGATATCTAGAGCTTGTTGCTCCGCAGCTCGCCGCTGATGAGGCGCTCGAGGCGCGCAAGATAATGGCCCAACGTCTGGACCCGTCAGCTCCGCAGGTCGCCGCCGTTAAGGCACTCGAGGTGTGCAAGCACTAATCCAACGTTGATCATCAATTGCATGACTAATGCTATCACGAGCACTAATCCAGCGTTGGCTTTACATAGAAGCGATCGAGCCATGGGACAGAGATGAGGACGACGGCGGCCTTAGCTCCGGCAAGAGATCGAGCCAACATCTTCTCTGCGGTTACAGATAGATTGCACCTTGCCTAGGCGTGATGGAAGCGTGTAGGACCTCTTTTTTGACTTGGCTAATACTCCCTCCGTTCGGAAATATAACTCGTTTGAACTTTGTGAATCGAATGTATCTAAACGTCTTTTAGTGAATAGGTTCGTAGAAATTTGGAGTGAACCTATAACGTGTCTAGATACATTCATTTTACAAAGTTAGAATGTCTTATATTTCCGAACAGAGAGAGTAAGATCGCGTGCACTTCTAGGACTCTCGTGTTAACACCGCCGACGCGTGGCGGCGCACGAGCGACGCGAGCGCAAGAAGAGTACCCGGTATCCTTCCAAGACATGGGCCTGCTGATGAGCTGGCTGGCATGGATTGGATGGGCTATATAGGCTGACGTCGACGACTGCCTCGGTGGCGAATAGGAAGTGGCTTCGGCCGTAGCTTGTATTCTAAACTTCTCCTCTATAATTTGCTCCGCTGCTACCATTCTCTCTATAATACCAGTTCGTATGAAGCAATCCCAGACTCCTCATTGAATCCCTGTTAGCTCCTAGATAGCAGTTGCGTTGTTAACAATTTGGTATCAGAGCCGTTTTTTTTCTAGCTCCTCCACCACCACCTCTCGCTATCACTCTGGAGACGCGATCCTGTCGTGCCGCCGATCTCGTTCGTCAGCAAATCATGGAGAAGCTGACCCCCGAAGGCCAGGCCATCTTCGACACCATATCATCTGCCACGGAGGCGCGTCATGCGCAACAACAGCGCGAGATCAGTGAGCTCATCACTCACGCCGTCAATGCGGCAATGGACTCCACCATGCGCGCCAGCATCGACAAGGCCGTCGACACGATGCAGGTGTATGCCGACGATGTGGAATCCACGCTCCAGCAGCATATCACTGATCTGCGCGAGCAAGTGGGTCTCGCCGCCCAGATCCCTGAATCGGAGCCACACGCCAAGGCTCAGGGGGGCGATGCGGAAACCGGCCCGGATGGGCGCCATTCATCACCAAGTACACGGAGGTCGGAAGTGAAGGCCTCGGGCCTTTACATACCGCCTCCGACAAGAGGTATCTGCTAGATCCCTAATCCCATTCAGGTTCCCCGTTCTTTGGATGGTCACGAGGCTTGCCCAGACTCCCCTCCGCGTGGACGCGTTCCGCGTGTGGATTTTCCCAAAGTCGATGGTGAAAATCCACAGCTCTGGCAAATTCGATGTGACGATTTTTTCGAGTTGTATGAAATTTCTCCTAGAATTTGGGTCAAATTAGCTTCCATGCATTTACCGGAGCTGCTGCTCGATGGCTCAATTCAGTTAAGTCCTTGCTTAGGAAGTTCACTTGGGAGGAATTTTGTAGGGGAGTGTTGCTTCGATTCAATCGTAATCAACACCAATGTATCTACAAATTAGTTCAGACAGGTTCAGTAGAGGAATATGTGTCACAGTTCTCTGAACTTGTTGATCAGTTAGCTGCATATGAAGCTAAACCTGATCCATTGCACTATGTCACTAGATTCTTAGAAGGGCTTAAGCCTGCTGTTCGTGTGTTAGTTTCACTTCAATTACCTTCAGACTTGGATACTGCATACACAATTGCTTTGGTGCAGGAATAAGTGAGCGATGGATTTACTATATTGAATAGTTCAACTGTGGCTGCTCCTCGGAAACAATTTATTCATCAAGCTCCTGTTGTCAGAACTCTGGATGATCGTGCGGTGGTCCGTGCTCAGGAAACAACTCGACCTGCTGAAAACAAATTGACTGCTCTTAAGAATTACAGAAGAGTAAAAGGGCTGTGTTTCATCTGTGGTGAACGCTGGGCTAAGGAGCACAAGTGTCAGTCAACTGTGCAGTTACATGTGGTACAGGAATTGGTAGATTTCTTCCAGGACTGTAGCATCTCAATTGTCTAACATTTGCAATACTACTAGCTTAGTCTACATATATGCTATCTTCCTACATGTTTAGAGTGCATCATCATTATATCATGCTCATGTCATTATGTCACCTTGCATTTGAGCATCATATAAAACCTTTTTCATTTGGTTCTGATCTCATATGCATTATTAATTGTATTTGTCTCTTGATATATTGTATTTGGTTCTTAATAAATGCTTGATGCCCAAGTTGAGTTGGGGGCATATCTTTTATTAACTCCACCACCTTTCTTGTCACCACCCCATAATTCCACCATTCCACCATATGTGAGCATTGCATCTTGTTGAGTTTACCTCTAGCTCATGTGGGTTGGGATGGATCCACTTCTAATTCCACATGTATATATGCATCATGTTGTTTTCACATTATGGATATGTGGAGCCACCTTTGCACGCTTTGTGAGTGGAACCCTTCTTCTAGCTTCCATATGGGTGGTTTTGGAATATTTGTTCATGTTGGAATATTTTGAGGATAATATGTACCTAGTGGAATATACACACTAGCATGTCCAAATTATATACAAATTTGAGCAACTCCATCTACTCCACATGGAGAATCCTTTTAATTCTTTTAGCTTGGCCTCATTTCATATTTTGGAATGCATGTGTATAAATGCCATGATTATTTATTATTGTTTTAACAAAATAAACATGGCATTTATTACTCGTGTATGGGCCATGCAAGTCACCACCATCTTGTTCTCTTTTGTTTTCTTTGTTTCGATTGGATCTTTTCTTTTGTAAGCTCCCGTTCTCTCTCTCAAACCTCCTCATCTTGATCTTTGTTTCCTTGCCATGTGCATCAAGCTCCTTACCCTCACCACATCTCCTTTCCATCTCATCCTTGATCTAGTGGCTCTTGTCTAAAGCCCAAAAACCCTTCACCCTAATCTATCATGCCTCCACCCTCATCACCCCTCATTTGTGTATGCTTCCATGCATGATCATGTGTGATCATACCAAAACCCTAGACACACCTCCCCTCTTGTCCACCACCTTTTCTTGCTTGAGCTTGTTTTGATCATGAGAAACACCCTAGAACCCTAGCCCTAGCCTACCTTTTCCTTAACCACCACCACCCCATGATCTACCTCATCTACCCCTCCTCCTAACCCTAGCCGAGCCCAACCCTAGCTCCAGGCCGAGCCTCCTCTCTTCCTCTCCTCTCTCTCTCTCCCTGCCAGGCAGGCCCCACACCCGAGCCAACCCTTCTTGGCCTCGCCCTGACCCCTCCTGCAGCCCCTGCGCCCCCTGCCCGAGTCGGTCGAGCACGTGAGCGTGGGGAGGAAGGAAAGGTGGCCACCCGACCACTTTTTCTCACCCGAGCCCCCACGCCATCTACCTCTCCCTCTCGGCCTTATCTTCCCCTCTCTCTCGCCTGGTTGCAGCCCCAGATCCCCAGGGCCTCGCCCTCTGCTTTTCCTCCCTCGGCTTCGGCTTCGGCTTCCACCAACGGATCGAGGAGGCGAGCGTGGCGTCGAGGTTGTCGAGGAAGCCAGCGATGACCCCGGCGCCGCCCCTGTGCACGGCAGCGAGGAGGAGAAGCCCTACAGACGCCGATCGCCGTCGTCGCCCGAGAGGAAACCCTAATCCCACCGGCCGTCTGCAACGCCGGCGAACCGCTGCTTCCCCGACCGATCTGACCTTCCCGGCAGCCTCGCGGTGAGCCACCGAACCCTCTGACACCTCCTCCCTCGCCTTTGCTTCCTGTTCTCGCCGACCGTTTCGTCGAGCGGCCTCCGTGCTCCGACGTCGTGCTCGCGTTTGCTCGTCGTCGTGCCGTAGAAGCCTACCTAGCCGCTCTACCGCTCCCTAACACCAGCCTCTCCTAACCGCAGTGGCTTCCGGCCTATGCGCGAGCACGCGATCGCGAGTTCGAGCCCCGCCGCGCCGCACGCGTACCGTCCGTCAGTTTTGTCAGAAACGCGGTAGAAGAAAAACAGTACCGCGGGGGTACTTTGCAAATACCCCCCCCACACACACCCTTTTTCCTTAACCCGCGGTACCCCAGGTCCCACCAGGCAGCCTCTCGGCCTTTTTGCAAAAAGGTACCGCAGTTTTTGGATTCCTCAACCCGCGATCCACCCGAACCCCACCTGTCAGCTGCTGTAGTGTTTTACAAAAAGGCACCCGCAAAGTCTGGGCCTCAACCCGCGGTTCCCGGCTCCGCCGCGTGGAACCCGCTCGCTCAGCCACTGTCGCGTGGGCCCCTTCTCATCGCGGGCTCACCTGTCTGTCACTGTGGTTGGCTACACTCGCGGTGCAAAATGGTTTTCGCCCCGCCGTTTCGCCCAGTCAGCGTTGGGCCCAGTTGTCAGCGACTGTGGCTAGCTCGGCCTGGGTATAAAAAGTTCTGTGTTTATCTGTTTTATAAAATAATTTTAGAAATGTTTAAATATGATTTAATTCTATTTTTAATAACTTTTAATTTGTAATTCCAAATAATACAAATAATATATGTTTTTGAATTAGAAAAATGTGAGGAATTCAAATATGCAATTCAAAATATTATTTGAGCACTTTAAATTTTCGAGCTATTTAAAATTACAATAAAATGCCCTTTTCTTAATTAATTAATAACTTTAGTTTTATAACTCCAAATTTAATAAATAATATGTCTAAATCGATCAGCGCGATGAGCCCGTTCTAACTATGCATTCCATGTTCTGAATTGCAGCATGCATCATATAATATAAAGGTTACAACAACTTATTTGGGGGCAAAACATGACTAAAACTCAATAAAATGCTTTATTCTTGTACCCCACACCTCACCCATGCCATGCTACTTTATTCCCATGTAAATTGAACATCATTCATCATGGCATGCTTGTTTTCTTGTCGCATTTTAATTCATATGATTGTGCACTTTATTTATGTTGGCCCTTGTTTGTTTGGTTCTTCTTCGAATAGACGCCGAGCAGGGGAAATATCAGGAATCCTAGGAGTACTACCCAGATCCGTCTCTCGCTTCAACTGAGCTGCCAGGCAAGCACTACCACATGCTTGCATACATATAGTACCTATTGCTTCTATCTTATTCTTGCATCCGTCTCTCGCTTCAATTTAATGCGATTGCATTAAATTAAATCCCAAGTACTGCATAGCCTTTACTTTTAAACCCCACCGAAGCTTGTTCCTCCATCCCATGAGCCATTACTACAGGAGTTGTTTGAGTCATGCGAGTCGTAGCACAACATGTGTAGGGTATGTGAGTGTCTGATGGATAACGAGGTACCTAAACAACTTAATCTGAGTAGTAATGGGATAACTAATGAAATAGGCACCGGTGAGCAATATCTGCTATTTTTTTTCATGCTCAGTTGTGTCCCGTAGGACCCCGAGTACTTGATTCTTGTTCCTTGACTATTCGCACTGTCCACATCCGGGAGGCATGGACCCCCCCGAGCTAGAGCTTGATTCACTTCTATTTCTTGAGGCCACAAAGTAGTTTGGGGCTTTGTTACTATCCTGTACTTACGCCATGTTTTACTGTTTTATTTAAGATTGTGCGAGGAGCACCTGTACTGTTTAGGATTGCGGAGTGTTTTCGCGGTATTGACAAGCCCAGTCACACTTTCGGGTTCCTAGTCGTTTACATCCATTGGCGCAAACCGTGGGTCCGTCTCGGAGCCGGCCAACTTCGTTGCGGGTAACTTAATGGGGTGGCCCCCTGAAATATTTCTGAATCCTGTGATCGCTTTGTCGTGAATGCCTCGTTGGGTTTTGAGTTGGTTTTTCCGAGGTTGATCGAGTGTGTGTTGCTATTTGTGCACCCCTGCAGGGTAAATCTTTCTGAAAGCCGTGTCCGCGGTTATGGACAACTTGGAGCACAGTTTCTCGATCGTAGACAAGTATAACTAAAGTACCGCTTTTAATCTGACTAAATACCTGATTAGTAAATAGTGCAATACTCATGGAATGGTTAATAAAACTACCAACGGATGGGTTGTTCGTCCGCTTTCTCGTTGGTAAGCGAGAAGGAGGATGGATCTGTTAATTATACTGTTATAACTGTTGTTATTAATTAACGGACATCCGTCTATCATTGGTTAGGCGGATGGTTAGCGAGTATCTATAGACTTGTTAGTTATTATCTTTTGCTGCAATTGCGTCACCCTAAGTATATGTCCCCTTTAGAGGCATAAAGACTTGCCGAACACCCCTAGGGTCTCACACGATAAATTGTTTGATTCAGATGAATAGGTGTATTCGCAAGATGGATACTGGGTGGAGGAGACACATGATGTTGGCAATGATCACACGGTGTAGAGATTCCGGGGATGGGGATCCGTGAGATCTGTGGGCGGGATGTGTTTATTATGTGGCATCTTATGCCGATTTGCTTCTTATCCGTACTCGGATCTTGTTTTCCGCTTCCGCCTGATACTCTGATGTTTGATGTATGAGGAGCTATCCTAAACTATTATCTCTATCTAGGATATTTGGATCTTGCAGTATGACGTTGGAATATTTATATTTCTTTTAGATGGAATGGCTCTGAAAACTGTTGTATGGTAGCTTGCATACATAGTCACTTGTGTATGTATTTGATCTCTTCGCCTGTTGCCTACGTCGCTCGCTCTTGTCCTGATGTCTTGGAAGTGGTTAGGACGGCCGACGGGTCTACACGTGGGCGGTCCTCTGAGCCCCCGCTGTACTATTTTAACCACTTCCGCTTCATCCAGGCTTGAACTTAGAGCGTAGGGTCTGAGGTAGTTACAATTGGTATCGGAGCCATCCGGCCCTTCAGGGTCTCAGCCAAATGGTCGTTGTCAGTCTAGCAAATATTTTTGGTAGCTATGTATACTAGGGAAAAACAAAACGTGAGAGTAGGACAGCTTCCACTTTTCTTCTTACCCACCCACCCACCCTTTTCTGGTAAGGAAGTGTAATGTTTTCAATCCTCTTCTAAAAATTCAAACTAGGTTCACGTGTTCTAGGTTCCGTAGTACCATAGGTTGTGTGTGCGTGTGTAATTCCTTGTCTATCTGTTGCATCCAACCTTGTTGTCAGAATCTGCCTTTTGGTTATCAACTGTTGGTACATTCCATACCGACAGGCTTTTGTAAACCGACGCGATCTATCCGACTCCTTGTTAACCGGTGCCATCTTGTTAAGGGTGTTCTTCCTTCCAGCATGCTTTCACAGAATGTGGAGCTGCTAATCTCTTTTTGATAAGAGGTTTTGCGCATTTATTGGCATTTTAATGCCGGAAAATGCAAAAAAAATTTCTTTGATACATCTGTGTTTCCACACTCCTCTTCAGTCGTGTGTGAGACATTATCTATCTCCCTTTCATCGGCATGTTCATGCTAACTTATTCTTTTGACACCGGCGCTTGATCCTGGAGTTTTACTTCATCTTTAAATTCTCTTGGGCTAAGTACATAACAAGTGTTGATCCGATGCTGGTGATTGTAATTTGGTTCTCGGCATAGCTATATGACACTTATCATGAGTGGAATATGGAAAATGCTATCGACACTATCCTCCAATGGTGGCGGTTATCTCCTACGATTTTGAGTTACACCGTGATCATATCTATGCATATTCAAGTATCTTTGGCAATCCGGAGTTTTCTCAAGGCACTACGGTGGTCTATCATCTAGTTATCATGCTTCACATCTTTTTGGAACTCCATATCTGCAAAATTCTCTTTGATACGAGGGAATTGCATCTTTTCGCCTCTGATAGCTTTTCTTAAGGTATGAGCTATCACCGTTCCTTTATCCAAGATCTCTTTATCTTTGTAACCGGCGATCCAATCGACAATGTGAACCAAGTGGCATTTCTTGTTCTCTTCCGAAGGACCAGATAATCTATTCTGCCAATGCATCTCTTTCAACACGAATCCTTGCTCTTAATGTTGATATTTCAAAGAGCATTGAGCTCAGAAAGTGTTTTGAGCATTTATTCGTTTCTTCCGCCACGTGAACTTGATATTCTTGGAATATCTTGTTAATCTATGGTGGTACATCGTCATGATATGCTTTCTTATTCTATATCAATGGAAGAACATGGAAGATCATCTGTGTCTTTTCTCTCAAGCTTTGTGAGCACTGCCTGTGTGCAAAGTCTCAAAGTGTGAATTCTGACTTCTTGAAGTCACCTATCTCGATCATGCCTTTCTGCTAAATACATTGCTTCAATTCTGGAATCAGCAAGTCCATTTTCAATTCCATCCTCCACCTTTAATCAAACCCGGAGTTTTTCCTTGTTGGCGAGTTATCATCGTCGTTCCGCTGAAGATTTCCTCAAGACTGCTAAATCTCTCTCAATCATTTCAAGAAGAACATGGAGTTTCTTTTCATCTCTGTCGCGTCAAGTAATCTTTTGAAACCCTCTCGTTCTATCGTCTATTCTCAATCCACCGGAGGCCATGAAGACTTTTCAGATCTTTTGTATTCCTTCTGTTCAAGTTGGTGCTATCTTTTTCTTTACCTGTTGAATCTTGCAGTTGTTCTCCGTAATCTTCCTTCATATCTTTCTGGTGGCTTGGTACGTCCGACATGACGACAACATCATCATCTTTATCTATCTTTGAATCCGGCGAATCGTTTGCATCTATCCTTGTTTTCTAACGGAGTTCCACGAGTTATTGTCAATACCTTCAGTCTGTTTAGTAGTTGGGTTGCATGATTTTCTTACTCATGTACGGAGTAATGCTTTGGGTGCGGGATGGAGTAGCTACCATACCACTACTCTTATCATTCGCTCTTGTACATTGGATTGGCGGATTAATGCAATGTCACTCATTCCACGGAAGTTTGAAGTGGCCTTTATCCCTCGATACTTTTACTTTCGTCCTTGTTTTTCCGGAGTGCTCTCTCGAAGAAGGTAATCCTTGATCTCTTGTTGGTGGCCGCATCTACACGGAGCAAAAGCTTCAATAATCTGGTGGAAGCAAATGCAATATCTTCTCGGTTCCCCTTCATTCTACCGGTGTCCGACATCGTCCAACAAGACGAGTGGAGTATATCTCTGAGCGTCACTTGCCAATCCTTTTGCCTCTTGGTAAAGCCAATTATGGTTGATGCCATTAAATCACAAATCTTTCCACATTCCACTTCTTCTAATGAAATAGGCACCGGTGAGCAATATCTGCTATTTTTTTCATGCTCAGTTGTGTCCCGTAGGACCCCGAGTACTTGATTCTTGTTCCTTGACTATTCGCACTGTCCACATCCGGGAGGCATGGACCCCCCCGAGCTAGAGCTTGATTCAATTCTATTTCTTGAGGCCACAAAGTAGTTTGGGGCTTTGTTACTATCCTGTACTTACGCCATGTTTTACTGTTTTATTTAAGATTGTGCGAGGAGCACCTGTACTGTTTAGGATTGCGGAGTGTTTTCGCGGTATTGACAAGCCCAGTCACACTTTCGGGTTCCTAGTCGTTTACATCCATTGGCGCAAACCGTGGGTCCGTCTCGGAGCCGGCCAACTTCGTTGCGGGTAACTTAATGGGGTGGCCCCCTGAAATATTTCTGAATCCTGTGATCGCTTTGTCGTGAATGCCTCGTTGGGTTTTGAGTTGGTTTTTCCGAGGTTGATCGAGTGTGTGTTGCTATTTGTGCACCCCTGCTGGGTAAATCTTTCTGAAAGCCGTGTCCGGGGTTATGGATGACTTGGAGCACAAATTCTCGATCATAGATAAGTATAACTAAAGTACCGCTTTTAATCTGACTAAATACCTGATTAGTAAATAGTGCAATACTCATGGAATGGTTAATAAAACTGCCAACAGATGGGTTGTTCGTCCGCTTTCTCGTTGGTAAGCGAGAAGGAGGATGGATCTGTTAATTATACTGTTATAACTGTTGTTACTAATTAACGGACATCCATCTATCATTGGTTAGGCGGATGGTTAGCGAGTATCTATAGACTTGTTAGTTATTATCTTTTGCTGCAATTGCGTCACCCCAGGTATATGTCCCCTTTAGAGGCATAAAGACTTGCTGAGTACCCCTAGGGTCTCACACGATAAATTATTTGATTCAGATGAACAGGTGTATTCGCAAGATGGATACTGGGTGGAGGAGACAGATGATGTTGACAATGATCACGCGGTGTAGAGATTCCGGGGATGGGGATCCATGAGATCTGTGGGCGGGATGTGTTTATTTATGTGGCATCTTATGCCGATTTGCTTTTTATCCGTACTCGGATCTTGTTTTCCGCTTCCGCCTAATACTCTTATGTTTGATGTATGAGGAGCTATCCTAAACTATTATCTCTATCTAGGATATTTGGATGTTGCCGTATGGCGTTGCAATATTTCTATTTCTTTTAGATGGAATGGCTCTGAAAACGGTTGTATGGTAGCTTGCATACATACTCACTTGTGTATGTGTTTGATCTCTTCGCCTGTTGCATATGCCGCTCACTCTTGTCTCGATGTCTTGGAAGTGGTTAGGACGGCCGACGGGTCTACACGTGGGCGTCCCTCTGGGCCCCCGCTATACTATTTTAACCACTTCCGCTTCATCCAGGCTTGAACTTAGAGCGTAGGGTCCGAGGTAGTTGCAATGACCATGAACAGCAACCTGCTGACACTTGTGAGGAGATGGAACTGAATCAGATGTTGCATATTGATGATATTGCTCCAACAGTTGCGCCTCCTAAAAAATCTATTGTGCTTAGTTGTGCTGTACAAAATACACCAATAACATTTCTCTTGGATTCTAGCAGTATCAATTCTTTCATCAGCAGATCTCTTGCACAACAAATGAGTGGTCATGTTAATCTGCCGGTTCCTAGAAAGGTCAAGGTTGCAGGAGGTGTGGTTTTGCAGTGTACTTCATATATTCCTAACTGCAAATGGAAGTGTGGCCACTTGGAATTTTGTTCCGTTTTCAAGATTCTGTCATTGGCTGGTTATGATGGAATACTAGGTATGGATTGGCTGTCCTCCCATAGTCCTCAACTTATTGATTGGCACCATAAGTGGCTTGCCTTACAGCATCAAGGCTCCTGGAAATGTTTACACCGCAATATCCCTGATAATCATGTCTACAACATGGTTTCCATTCAACTAATGCAAGATGTCCAGGTGCCTAAGCAGCCTTTGCCCACTGAAATTCTTTACTAGAATTGTTCTCAACAGTATTTGAAACACCAACAGGGCTTCCCCCACAAAGAGATGTGTCTCACTCTATTCCTCTCATAGAAGCGGCCAGACCAGTCCAAATTCGGCCTTATCGGTTTGCTCCTGAGTTAAAGGATGAAATTGAAAAACAAATTCAGGATATGCTGCAAACTGGTGTTATTCGTCCTAGTGCCAGTAACTTTGCTTCTCCACGAATCATGGTTAAGAAAAAGGATCAGTCGTGGCGACCATGGGTGGATTACCGCCAATTGAATGCCCTCACTATCAAGAGCAAGTATCCACTTCGTGTGATTGATGAATTATTGGATGAATTACATGGCGCAAGTTGGTTCTCCAAGCTTGACCTCCGTGCTGATTATCATCAAATCCGTCTCACGGAAGGTGATGAACATAAGACGGCCTTCCAGACGCACCACGGGCATTTTGAGTTTACTGTTATGGCATTCGGTTTAACTGGTGCTCCAGCTACGTTTTAAGAAGAAATGAATCGCACTCTAGCTCCCCTTCTGCGCAAGTGCGCTTTGGTCTTTTTTGATGATATCTTAATTTATAGCAGTTCTTATACTGATCATCTTCTCCATTTGCGACAAGTACTGCAATTACTAGCTGATAATAACTGGAAAGTGAAATTGACCAAGTGTTCATTTGCTACTCAGAGTGTTGATTACCTAGGCCATGTCATATCGGTTTGAGGGGTTGCGACTGATGATGCTAAGATTGCAGCGGTGCGTGATTGGCTAATTCCGACTGATGTTCGTCAGTTGCGAAGTTTTCTCGGCTTGGCGGGATATTACCGGAAATTTGTCCATCACTATGGTTCCATCAGTAAGCCTCTGGCGGAATTATTGAAGAAACATGTTCCATTTGTATGGACTAAAGACACACAAGTAGCTTTCGAGGTCTTAAAATCTGCTCTGACAACAACTCCAGTACTCGCACTTCCCGATTTTTCATGTTCCTTCGTAGTGGAAACTGATGCTTGTGGCCATGGCATTGGTGCAGTTCTGCTACAGCATGAGCATCCTCTGGCTTTCGTCAGCAAGGCCCAGGGCCCTCGGACACGTGGTCTTTCGACTTATGAAAAGGAGTATATGGCAATTTTGCTGGTAGTTGAACAACGGCATGCCTATCTCCAGCATCGCGAGTTTGTCATTCACACTGATCGTGCAAGCCTGGCGCACCTGACTGACCAATGCCTCCATACCCCATGGCAACACAAGGTTCTGTCTAAACTAATGGGTATGGAGTACCACATCGTCTACAAGAAGGGCTCTGAGAATCGTGTGGCCGATGCACTATCTCGAAGGCCTCATCTAGAAAGTGAACTTAATGCCATTTCTCGTTGTCAACCCAATTTGATCTTGGCAATTTTGGATGCTTATCGACAGGATGTGCAAGCCACATCTCTGCTGCAACGCTTAAGCATTGCTCCTGAACTTAATGATCCTTTCACTCCGTGGGACAGAATCATTCGCAAAAAGGGGCGTATCTGGTTACCTGCTAATTGCACACTGCAAGAACAATTGCTTCGTGAATTTCATGCTACACCACTGGGTAACCACTCTGGTGTGCCAGTGACATTGCGCCGCATCAAGCAGTTGTTTGTTTGGAAGGGCATGGCAACAACGCTTTGTTCAGTCTTGTGTAGTGTGCCAACAGGCCAAACCTGATCGAGCAAAGTATCCTGGACTCTTGCAGCCACTCCCTGTACCTAAATCAGCATGGAAAATTATCTCGATGGACTTCATCGAAGTACTTCCTCGATCAGGTAGATTCAACCGCATTTTAGTGGTTGTGGATAAATTTAGTCGCTTTGCACATTTTGTACCTTTGGCACATCCCTTTTCTGCGGCCACTGTCGCCACAACGTTTATGGATCATGTGTTCAAATTGCATGGGCCTCCAGAACAGATTATCTCTGATCGAGATCGCATTTTCAACAGTCAGTTCTGGCAGCAGTTATTTGCCCTCTTTGGCACCTCTCTGCACATGAGTTCTTCATATCATCCAGAGTTTGATGGACAGACCGAGCGTGTTAATTAGTGTCTCGAGGGTTATTTGCGTTGCTTTGCACATGCTTGTTCGACCAAGTGGATTCAGTGGTTAACTCTTGCAGAATATTGGTACAATACGAGCCTCCATTCTGCTCTAGGAAAATCTCCCTTCAAGGTTTTGTATGGACGATTCCCACGCATCTTAGGCCTCACTACTGACAGTACATGTTCTATTCCTTATTTACAAGCTTGGCTGGATGAAAGACAACTTATGCAAGAGCTTTTGCATCAGCAACAAGGACGTGTTCGCCAGCGGATGAAACATCAAGAAGATAAGAAAAGGACTGAACGTTCCTTCAATGTTGGTGACTTTTTTTATCTGAAACTCCAGCCCTATGTGCAGTCCTCAGTGGCCCCTCGAGCGCACCATAAGCTGCATTTGAAATATTATGGCCCTTATGAAGTTCTGGAGCGTGTGGGCACAGTTGCTTATGGTTTGACATTGCCAGAAATGAGTCGAATCCATCCAGTAATTCATGTTTCTCAGTTAAAGAAAGCTATTGGACCCTGGTGCAGGTACAGACCCAACTTCCTTATCCTCTGGATGCTTTGCGCGTTCCTTCTCGGCTCTTGCAACACCATCTTCGTCAGCAAGGGGCAGTGACAATTAGTCAAGCATTGGTTCAGTGGTCTAGCCTGCCTGAGTCCTTGGCTACATGGGAAGACATCGATGATTTGAAGCGTCGGTTTCCGCGGGCGCCGGCTTGGGGGCAAGCTACTTCTCAAGGAAGGGGGAATGTTAACACCGCCCCTGACAGTAAGGACCCACAGGATGTGGCGGCACACGAGCGACGCGAGCGCAAGAAGAGTACCCGGTATCCTTCCAAGACGTGGGCCGTTGATGAGCTGGCTGGCAGGGATTGGATGGGCTATATAGCCTGACATCGACGACTGCTGTGGTGGCGAATAGGAAATGGCTTCGGCCGTAGCTTGTATTCTAAACTTCTCCTCTATACTTTGCTACGCTGCTACCATTCTCTCTGTAATACCAATTCGTATGAATCAATCCCAGATTCCTCGTTGAATCCCTGTTAGCTCCTAGATAGCAGTTGCGTTGTTAACATCTCGCCATACGGGAATATATCTTCTGACTCATTTTATTGATCGTAACGACAAAATTCACATCGCACGGTTATTTTTCTCTATTTGGAGTCATCCCGTCTACCTCTATTTGGGCCAGCTTGGCTTTCTCTTTGGCTGCAGCTTTGTCATTGCTCGTCTCCTTGAGGAGCAGTTCTTGAACATGAGGGTCCTGCAAGACCGAAGTTAGCAGCGTCTGTGTGTTCGCGTATTCTCCTTCTTCATGATCATGATCATGCCCGTCACCATCTCCTTCTCCACGCTGATCATGCCCTCTGGCATCTCCTTCGTCATGATGGTCATGCCCGCTGGCATCTCCTTCGTCTTCTTGCCCGCCCACGTCTTCGTGACCACCACCATGTCCTGCCGGCGCCTCACTGAGGTCGCGCATGAAACCGCGCCTGAGCAGGTGACCCTTCAATTGTCCAGATTCAGGGTCGATCCAGCGCTGCAGTTTGCATGTTCGACATGGACATCTTATCATGGTCTTGTTGTTCAGAATCATGTCCTCCTTCGCGCCTTTTTTGTACCTAGCAATTCGACCTTCCCTCATCATGAAGACCATGGTTACCTGAGCGGTCAAAACAGAGAGTATAGGTGAGAACCACACCATATGAACACACACATGCATGAATGCTAGCCGGAAAAAATTCGGCATGACCTTTCCTAAAATTAGGACATATGGGTAGTGCAAAAATTTGCCGAAATGGAAATGAATCAACATTTCGGCAAACATCCATGCAACCACACTGGCCGAGCCGGACAACAACAAGCAAGCAAAAAAAAACTTCCTCCCATTGGAAACATTCATGCACCACACAAGCATCGTCTCGCCATGGATCGCACACACACATCGCCCACGCGACAAGCTTCACCTACATGTTCATGACCAAGTACTCACCTAGTAGACACAATAATAGCGAGACGAGACCGCGCGATGAGAGAGTGTGGACAAATAGATCTACAAGTTGGTGGAGAGAAAATTAGTAAATAAATAGAGATGTGAGAGAAAAAAGTAATAAGGAACTTTTAGATCTAGAAGTTGGAGCGAAGCTTCCACTTACCAATCTATGGATTAAAGTAGGTTTAGTTACAAGAAAATGGAGAAACTATGGGCAAGATGGGGTGTGAGGGAGGAGGAAGACGAGTTGGGAGGAGGTAGAGATGTGAAATGGGTGGTGGTGGATAGATAAGAGCTAGCTTTTGTCACCTTTTAAACATGGATCTGTATGCCCTCATCTGTGGCGCATATGGAGGAAATGTGCCACAGATGCTGAATCTTCTGTGGCACAGTCCATATGCGCCACAGAAGTGGGTGAATTAGATTCCCTCAGTGGGGCCCACCTCCAAGTTCTGTGGCGCATGTTGGGATATGTGCCACAGAAGTGAAACACATCTGTGGCGCATATCAGAACATGCGCCATAGAACTTGGGTGAATTAGATTCCGTGGTGGGCCCCCCTCCATGTTCTGTGGCGCATAAGAAAATATGCGCCACAGAAGTTGCCTCTTCTGTGGCGCATATCGCAGAATGCGCCACAGAACTTGGATCAACCCACCCCGACTGGCGGGTCCCACCAATCTTCTGTGGCGCATACTCTGGAGAATGTGCCACAGAATTTCCAATCTTCTGTGGCGCATGTTTTCTAGTGCGCCACTGATGTTTTCCTGTGGCGCATGGTTTGGCATATGCGCCACTGAATATCTTGTCTATCTATAGGCTGTTTCCTAGTAGTGAATCTTTAGACCGTGAGATCATATTAATGGGTGACCATAAAGGTGTATGTTGGGTAATCTGAAGGGCATGTTGAGGCCTATGCATCAAGATCAAATTTGTTCTCCTATGTGAAGGGAAGATACACTGGGACCACTCAGTGAATTACATCCATAAGCTGTGCAGCGTATGACTAGATCATGGAGATAGAATATCACGTCAATGAGTAAAACCGTACTTGTTGGAAACAAGATTGAACAAGGTATCATGATACCGATGATCAGATCTTGGACAAGTCTATAAATAAGGGAATTGGACATATCATTTAAGGTTCAACATTATGGAGTTTCGTGGAGTGCATAGGGGTCAATATGGGCATCTCGGTCCTGCAATTGATCATTGATCGAGATCATGTGCATGGCATTCCCAAACTGCAGGGAAACACGCTTAAGGGCACTACAACGCTTAGAGATCTTCCTATAAAGATGGAATCACAATTGAGAGAACCAGAATTGTTCTGGAGAGAAAAGAACCGAAGGTTGTTTGGAGAAAGTGTTAAAGGAGAAAGGACCGAAAGGTGTTTTGGATAAATGGAAATTTACAATATTCCTTAATTATATGTTAATTTTGAATTAATATATACTAAATAAATATTTAAATTAATAATTAAGTGCAACGTTTTCATTAGAAAAAAACACTGGAGTGAATTGGCCTAGTAGAAAGTCACCAAAAAAGGGATAGCAAACAACTTCTATTGGGTCATTTTGATCCAGCCCAGGTGCACAGGCGAGCTCTAGGCGCTAAACACCGCACAGGCGGGCGGCAAGCGGGCGCTGCAAGTGGACCACCCGACCTCGGCCCAACACGAGCACGCAAGGGTGCACGCTGGCTCTAGCCACGCTAGCAGGCCATGAGCGGGTAGCCGGCCCACCTAGGTTACGCACTACTACCAGCTGTGCGGGCTGCTACTAGCTACGGCTGCTGCTTGGTCACGCACGCCGGCTCGCTCGCTCGACTCTGGACATTGCTGGCTGCTGCGGCTGCTATGCAAGGCCGCTGCGGGAGGCCCATCCAGGTGCACCTGCTAGCCCAGCCGGTGGCAACCCCTCTCACTTTTATTCCTTAGCCTAAATTTAGTCCCACATGGCTTAGCCTTTGGAAAGAGTACCCCTCTTCCGCCTATATAAAGGGGTGCCCATGGGAGGTATTAAACACATCAATTGCGATATTATCTAAGTCACTTTTCCTTAGAGAAAATCCTCCCTCTCTTAGTTGCCTTTGCGGTGGCACGGTCCTGGAGAAGGACTATACACACAAAGTCAACATTGTTGTGGCACGCTGTTGTGCTACATGGATTCCGGCCAGGAGTTCTACTTCTACAACCTTAGTAGGGATTGTAGCCCGGGACTCGTTGACTTGTACCGTATGTGTGTGTTAACTCAGGGGGAGCTACCAATAGTAGCGACCTATCCGTTGTGCAAGGACCTGGACAAGGGGTGATGTGCGAGGAGTTACACGACCTTGAGATAAGACGGTAGGACTACACCATCCATGCTCCCGGATGAGCGTAACACGCTTATGGTCTACAAGGGTATGTTACTGTTGTCTTCCTTCGTTACTCCATTACTTGCTAGATATATCCTACGCAATCGGGCGTTCCGAGTATTAAAATGTTTGTTTTCCGTCGCAGAACCCCTTCACCTTCTAGATGCAGGTATAATCTTCCATGTGGAGGAAAGCGACTGGGTAAGTCTTGTTCATTGTGTTCCAAGAAAGGTGGGTTCACCTTTGCGGTGACCCAACATACCACTGCATGTTGTAGTATACTATAGTCGTGGACATAACACTCACAGAACACCATTCCACAAATATTACAACCCTTAGAGTGGTACAACAGAAACATTGCGGGTCCAAAATACAAACATACACATATTATTACAATATAGATCGAGATCTTTGAAAGATTCAAACTTACAAACCATACAACTTATTTAATAAGTTCAGCGGAAGAACGAAAGACACAATGATAAGAAAGACGTGAGCTCAATAGCTTATTCTATAGGGTTCGTGCTGCTCGGCTCAACCTAGATAACTAAGTTCCGGCCTTGCAACTACTCTGACTGGTTATCTTCAGCTCCATAGTGTATCCCGTAGTCTAACCCTTCGACTCCACCGGACAGGTCCGAATCTTCATAGTAGACATTGTTCTGGACTTCTGTAGCATACACCTGGTTATCCTTCGGCTCCTCAAAGTCTAGAAAGGGGAAGATTAAGTTATTACTGAACAAAGATCAATTCTCAGGATGAGATCAATTCAGAAGCACTGTTTTCTTATTCTAGCCGAATATTCCATTCTCGTTGACAGCCTCCTCAACCCAAGCTTCCATCTCCTGCTCCCCAAAGGAAAGGGTGAGTAACAGCATTACCCAGCAAGTTCATTATATGCACGGTGGGTGGTTTGATGCTCTAACTACCACCTCAGACTATAAGTCCTTGGAACTATGTAGTTTTCGTAAACATTTCTTCAAAGATTGATTTTATTATCAAAAACTATGCCCATCAGCCTTCATAGGTTGACCAGAACTTCGTGGAGTTCCTTTCCTTCCGTGTTCGTAGGTACTTCCCGGAACAGGGAGTAACATGTCAAAATTCTTACACTCTGCAGAGGTGCGTTGCTTTACCCAGAAGAGACCAAATCCTTGTTGCACAACCGGGCATACTTTCCCGTCCACAATTCCTTGATGTGGGGCCTGCCAGATGATCCAAGCCAATCGCTTCCCTCCTCCACGACCTCACATGAATACATGACCCTCCAGAACATGCCCCACCTCCATTAAGCCCCATATAGGACTGGCTATAACTCTGGTAGGTTTGTGAAGACTCTATGAGACGGTTATGTCCTGGCAAGCTCCCTTAAATGTCAAGCTAAACCACTGGCAGCCTCTCAAGATAATCTAGACACCAAAATCACAGGAAACTAAGGGGTTCCACCCATGTGCTAGGTTCTACATGAGAAATCCTCAGCCTCATGATCAAGTCATCTGTCCATGCGAAAGGAAGAAGATCCAATGGTGCTAGAATCACTGATGTCATGGATTATTAAGTCCTAGTTGTTTGGCAACTAGAATCTTAGATTCCATTGTCATTCTTAGTATTTATCACCACTTAGGATGATAATAGCATTTCATTTGTTTCGGAAAATACTAATTTTCTATCTCTTTTAGAACATAGGTGATAACACACAATTTTCAAATACTTTCATAAAGACTCTTCAAAGGACATGAGCAAGTGATGAACTTGCCTTATGACTGCAAGGTAGTGAAGTCGGATACTTCCACCTGACCTTGAGCTTCTGTTTCTACAGAAGACCATTATTTCCCGGTAAAGACAATATTTAAAGAAGCAATATGCAATGCATAGTAATGTCAAGGTTATACATTTCTTTTATTAATAAAAGGAATGCATTACTCAAAGACTATTAAAGTCACATAATTCTTATATCTAGTATTATTATGATAACTAGTATTATTCTAAGAGTTTAAAATGAATTTATTTAATTTTTAACTCTTTCAAATATTTGCTTAAAATTCCTATAAGGAATAAAGATTTTATTTTTAACAAACTTAATTGATTTGCCAAAAATACAACTTAGTATTTTTCTACCGTAGTATATTTATTTAGGATCTTAAAAGTAAATTTTATTCAATTTTAAGTATTTTATTTATTTGTGTAAAATTCCAAAAGGAATAACTACAATAATTATAATAGACTTAGATTTAATTACTTAAAATTACTATCTATTATTTTTAGTGGGTAGAGGATATTTTTGTGAGCTCATAGATATATTCTTTATATTTTTAGGATTTTATTCTAAAGCTGATTTTGTTTCAGGGGCATATTTTAAATATATATTTTTAAACAAGCCCTTGTGGCAAATCCTGGGCCTGGCCCACTTGGCTGGCCTGTCCCTATCCGACCCTGCCCACCAGGGCTGGTCAATTGCCCCTAGGCAGTACTAGGCTTCCCACCGGCTCAATACCCCCATGTGTTCACTCTCTCCCTCATATCTCTCTTGTGATTCCCCTCGCTCCCAGGCGCTCGATGCCGCCGCCATGGCTGCCACCGCTGTGCAGCGATTCCTGCCAAGCCCGACCACCATGGCTACCACTGCTGTGCAGGACGACATGGTCGACGCTGCTACACACCGCTGTCTAGGATGATTTGGCGCTAGTGCCCTCTCCTGGCCGTGTTGACCTCTACCCGTGGCTAGGATTTGGGTTGGTCGCCCCGGTGCTTCGACGATGGTGCGCAGGGTTGCTCTTGGTGCGCTCCCATTCTTCTCCGTTTGGGTCTAACGCGCTGCAGGCGCAGGTTGATCCCCATGCCGCTGCTTCTTCAGCATCGCCGGTCACTCCACTTCTTCCTCTTCAATCTCTCTTGCGAGGACCTTGAGTAAGTTTCCCCCTTCACTACTTTCTGCACTCTCTCTACATGCGCTTGTAGTGCTTTCTCTCGGTATGCTTGCAGAGAAGAACTAGAGTTCTTCCCTGGTACTAGGGTTCAATCCTCGTTACTGTGTGTAGTTGCAGCTAATGAACTACTATATGCTCACCTACTGTGATTAGCTTTGTGGATTGATGGTTTATTCTATTGTGGAATTGTTGACAGTGATTACTATCACCGTTAGACTGATTCCTAAACCTTTCTTACTATCAGTGTTAGGCTGATTCCATTCTGGCAATGTTGTGATTAGAAACACAGCCTCTAGCTATGGTGGATGTGTTTCAGGCTTAAGGTTTAGAGTTAATTCCTTGTTCAAATATTCCTGATGAACCTTGATGAACTTATGAGAGGATATATAGACATGTGTACATGATTCCTAAACTATGATGTTAGGAAGATGATTAAACACTTATGTTTTCTAAGATGGTTTGACTGTGAAACTCCATGTTTAGGTTGCCTAGTTAGACTAGGTCTTGTGACACCCTCTCTGAGTGGCACACAAGATCTAGCCGTGTTCCAGGTTCTTCCTAAACCGTGCTTTGTATTGGGCTTATACTGTAAGCATTCAAGAACTTGTATCCACTATAGTGGTTTACTTGTTTAATATATTGGCCTATGATACCGGTTTGAGGTACCTCTAGGTAAAAATAGATGATTTTTACATGTTGCTTTTCTTCACATATGTTCTGTGTGTTAGTTAAATAAATTATTCTTAATGCTTTTAGGAGGATGATTTGTGGTTATTAAGAAAATGGACTTGACCTTGTACTCAAGTCACACTGGATCTACTAGGTACAGAGGTGCTACCCTCTGGGGATGTACCCTGTACCAGAAGTGTGATGTGTATTGATCTAGTTAAAACTAGATCCACTTGTTTGTGATGCTGGTCTGAGACCATCTCAAGTAGAAACCACTAGTTTTCTAGCTGATGCCTCATTACCTTTGTACTTCTCATGTACTTGCATGATAAGATCCTTATGAATGCATTCGTGACTATGCTAGGAATAAATATTTTATTCAAAAGGGTTGGGTTATACCCTTGTAGCATGGTGCTGGTTGCTGCTGCCTTCTCCTTGGCTTGATCTTGCTCCACCAGGTGCTTCAGCTCCTTTGCAACCCTGATGTCCACCTCAATCCACCCTCTCCTCAGGTCACCATCTTGGCTAGTGCACTCCTAGGGTTTGCTGTACTGAAAAGTGACTATTCTTGTGATGGATTTTGCAAGAACTCATGTGTTCTTGTGTAAGATGTGGCAATCTATGTTTGGTTCTGTGGAATGAGTAGCAAAGCCTTGCTTTGCAATGAGCTGTTGGGTTTTAAACTCCTCTCTGGTTCCATGTTGACGACACCTCAATGCATGCATTTAGGTGTGTGAGCAGCTTCACTGTTGCTGGCTGTGGATGAGCTCAAGTGATTTTGACTTTGAACTCCCCATCTTTCTACTAATTCCATCCCTGGTGAAACTTGTCCCTTTTCTCCCTATGAAGTTGTACCGAGGCTCATTGGTGAAAAGAACAAATTCTACACTTGATGGTTTTGTCCCTTCTACACTTGATGGTTTAGTGAAGATGAAGAAGATTTAGACTAGGTTTAGTTAGGACTAGTCTGTTAGTTTTCCTTTGTAATCTTTTTCTTTTGCTCTTTTGTAAGAACAATATAATGTGTGTCTATTATTAATAAAGCTTGTATTTCCTTCAATATGGTCTCTTGTAAATTACATTCTTTATATCCCTTTGTGTGTATTTGGTAAATGAGGAATAAAGGAAAGAATAAAGAAATACCAATTTGAGTTAT
Source organism: Avena eriantha (assembly GCA_910589775.1). NCBI lineage: Eukaryota > Viridiplantae > Streptophyta > Magnoliopsida > Poales > Poaceae > Avena > Avena eriantha. Next base: position 162,993,985 of record OU342740.1, on the reverse strand, counting down.
ACATTTGTATTATTCTCAATTTAATTTATTGTTTTATAATTGGTTAATACTCAAACTAAATCTTTTTGGAAATCAAATAAACACTATTACTTCTAGTTCACTAACCCTTTTTAAATTATTCAAATTTCAAATATGAGTTCAAATTATTCAAAGTCCAAATTTGAATTCAAATGATTCACCCAAATTCATAATAACTCCTAAGGTTCATGTCAGAATTCATAGCAAACACTTCTAAGAGCTAAACCCAAACTCAAAGAAGTGAAAGTACCTCTAATCTCCCAGGGTTTTGTTTGGCAAAAAAATTACCCCAAATTTTACAGATGAATGCATGCACATGCACAAATTTATATTTCTACCCTTCGTTGGTTCCTAAACGCTGGGATGCTACCGTCTTCCCCCCTTAAATTAAACTTCGTCCCAATGTTTTTCTGGTGTGTACCTGAATAGTTCTAGATAGGCTTCTCGTAGGTCATCCTCTTTCTACCAAGTTGCTTCATGTTCAGGATGATGTACCCAATGCACTTTGCAGTACTTAATAGCTCTATCCCTTAACCTTTTCCGGTTTTCTTCCAAAGTCTTGCACGGTCTCTCGACATAAGTCAAATCCCCTTGCAATACAATCTCTTGGTGTGTGATTGCATCATCAGGAACTTTGAGACACTTCCAGAGTTGTGACACATAGAAAACACTATGAACTTGAACTAGCCTTGTTGGTAACTCTAAAGAATATGCGGTATTTATTTTTTGGCTTAGTATTTTGAATGGTCTGATATACCTTGGACTAAGTTTCCCTTTTACTCTAAATCTCTTAACTCCTTTCATTGGACTAACCTTGAGATATACCATATCTCCCACTTCTGGATGCCATGCTCTTCGACTTTGATCTGCATAACTCTTTTGATGGCTCTGAGCTATCTTCAATCGAACCCTGATGGTATCGATAATGTCTTGCTTTTCCTTGATATAATATGGTGCAAATTCCTTGCTACTACCTGGTTCATACAAACATATTTGTGATCAACATTTTCGACTATAAAGTACTTCATATGGTGCTGCCTTCAGACTACCCTGATAGCTATTATTGTGAAATTTTTTGCCAAAGGAAGGTGATCTTCCCACAATCCTCCAAAATATAAGGCACATGGTCTCAGCATATCTTCTAAGATTTGGTTAGTTCTTTTTGTCTGACCTTCGGTCTCTGGATGATAAGCTATACTGAAATCCAGTTTTAACCCGAGTGCGTCATGTAGCTGTTTCCAAAAAGCTAAAGTAAACACATAGCCTCTATCCGATACAATTCTTTTGGGTACTTGATACCTTCGATCCGGATTACGGATGTAGTGTAGCTTATTTTTCCCTAGTAGACCCAGGTTATCGAATCCTCGGGAAGCGAGTGCGTAGTGAAGTTACTTTAATGGACCTTCGGGAGTTTTAGAATTCCTTTTGTGATTTTACCATACCAATAGCTTGCGTCTTTTTATGGTTGTCAATGATGGAGAGAGAGGGCCTAGGGCGTTTGGTTTCACCTGTAGCTATGCAAAACATCTGATGGGATAACATATAAAAGTATAGTATGCATGAATTGTTAGAGCAAGATAAATTATATGTGGGAAGTGCATCCATAATTGCTATTGCCTCCGCAACCGCTTATAGAAATAACCTACTAGTCTCATCCATAGAAGAAAGAGAACTAATTATATGCATAGTGATGTCACCGTTAATCCCAAGTAAATCCCTCACATACAGCCGTACTACCCCTTCTGTCACTGGGGTTCCCAACCTGCAGATCTGTCATTACTAATACTCCCTATACGTGGCTCAACCCTCGGGGTCTTGGGTACCTGGCAAGTCCTTAGATTGAGGCAAGAGAGGATACAATAATCATCATGTCATACAAACTAATACATGATCCCATCTATGATAAATAACATGCACAAATGCTACATGGCTAGGCCAAAGCCCTTAGGCCAAGGAGAATTACTTACACATAGAGATGAGATAAACAATCATAAACATTGTATTGAAAATCATAAGATTGATAGGAATAGTCTTACAATGTCGCCAATCGATGAAGAGATCTACCATTACAAGTGGTGGAATATTGTTGTGGAGATGGAGAAGGGTTCTGAGATCTGGAGGCGGCTGGAGATCTGTGGCAGAGACTTTTTGCGAGGTCTGGCTTGTTTTCTCATCGTCTGAGGCTTATTTATATAGGGGTCACTTCATGAAAGTTGTTCTGTTTGACCTAACGGTGGCGGTGCCAACTATACGACCTGAGCTATACGGCCGGAATTTTGCTCCGGTCGTAGAGTTGGTCATTAAAGCGTCTGCCTCCGCTTTACGGCTCCTGGTTTATTTTGGTTGTTGGAAATCTCGTATCTTTGACTTTAATGTAGTCATTCCCATCTTAAAATGACATTATCTGTGCAGGAAAATATAAAAGAAAGGATTGCATACCCCTCTGAATATTAGGCATTATTGGGAGGGTTTAGAGAGATATTTCATCAAATATATGAATTATATCTAGTTTCAATGTGAACGTAGATAGCTATATTTCAGAGCCATCAGTACTCCATGCTTACTTACAATCTGCTTGACATATACCTCTACCAACTTCTCAGCATTATTCTTTTGGTTCACTAAAATGAAATGCGCACTTTTGGTCAGTCTATCAACTATCACCCATATCATATCCTTTCTCTTCGGATTTATGGGTAATCCTATAATGAAATAAATACCAATTTCCTTCCATTTCCACCCTAGAATTTCTAGTGGTTGTAGTGGTCCTTCTAGACTCTGATGTTCCGCCTTGACTCACTGGCAGGTATGGTATTTAGACACATACTTTGCAATGTCTCTTTTCATATTGTTCCACCAAAATAGCTCCTTAAGATCCATGTACAGCTTTGTACTTCCTGGATGAATTGAATATGGTGTCTCATGTGCTTCTCAGAGTATTATATCCCTAATCTCTGATACATCTGGTACACAAAGACGACTCTGAAGCCACAAAGATCCATAATCTCCAAGGTGAAAAGCTGATTTTCAACCTTCGGAAATTCTTTTGATTTCTTCAGCAATGAATAGATCATCAAGTTGATGTTGATAGATCAAATGACGAAGATAACTGCATTGCTCTTCCATAATCCTCATGGTAGCTAAGCCTACATGATCCTCTGTTCTTAGAAATCATATTTCTAACCTTTCTAAATCCATTCGCAATTCCTTTGGTAGCTCTCAATTTGTCGGTTGAACATCTGCACTCTTCTGGCTTAAAGCATCAGCTACTACATTGGCTTTTCCTAGAGTATAGTTAATTGTAAGGTCATAAACCATAAATCAACTCCAACCATCTTTTCTTCTTCATATTCAGTTTCTTTTGAGTGAAGAAATATTTGAGACATTTATGATAAGCGTATAGTTCACACCTTGCTCCATAAATAAAATGCCTCCAACTCTTTAGAGCAAAAACTACTACCACTAATTCCAAATCATGTGTTGGGTAGTTGACTTGATGAGCTTTGAGTTGTCTAGACCCATAAGCAATTACCATGAGGTCTTGCATTAGAACACAACCTAAGCCTTCCTTAGATGCATCACAATACACCGTGTAATCCTTTCCTGTTTCCGGTACTGCTAAGACTAGTGCTGTAGTCAACTTAGTCTTCAATTCTTGAAAACTAGCTTCACACTTTTCATCCCACACAAAAGGTGTATTTTTCCTTAGTAGTTTGGTCATTGGTCCTGCTATCTTAGAGAAACCTTCAATGAATCTCCGATAGTAACCTGCCATTCCTAGAAAACCTCTGATTTGTTTAACCTTGGTTAGTGCATTCCAATCCAACACTGATTGAACCTTGGATTGATTGACTGCAATTCCATCCCTACTAATGATATGACCAAGCGATTCAACCTTGTCCAACAAAAATTCACACTTACTGAACTTAGCAAATAACTTGTGTTCTCTCAGTATTTGTAACGCTGTCCTCAAGTGTTTAGCGTGATCCTCCTTATCCTTGGAGTATATCAAAATATCATCAATAAACACTATGATGAACTTGTCAAGATATGGCCTTAAAACCATGTTCATCAAATTTATGAAAATTTCTGGTGCATTAGTCAACCCAAAAGGTACCACCAAATACTCATGATGTCCATATATTGACACAAACACTGTTTTTGGAACATCCTCAGGCTTAATATTGATTTGATGATAGCCTGATCTCAGATCAATCTTGGAAAACACTCCGGCTCCCTTGACTTGATCACATAAATCTTGAATTCTCTGCAAAGGATACTTGTTCTTGATGGTGACATTGTTCTGATTTCTATAATCTCCACACATCCGTCGTCCTCCATTTCTTTTATCAGCAAAAATCACTAGAGTTCCCCATGGGGATGCACTTTCCTAAATGAATCCTTTCCCGGCCAACTCATCAATTTGTTCTTTAAGCTCCTTCAGCTCTTTAGGACCCATCTTGTATGGTGCTTGAGCAAAAGGTGTTGTACCAGGTATTAGGTCAATAGTGAACTCTATCTCCCTATCAGGTGGCATTCCTGGTAATTCTACTCAAAATACATCTTGAAATTCATTTACTGTAGGAATATCCTCCAACTTGACCTCTCTCATAGAGTTTAGTTGTAGATCTACCTCTATATGTGAGTGCTTATCAGCTTGGTAAACCAATCTTCCTCCACCCGGAGTCCTTATCGAGACAGTCTTATCTTCACAATTGATCTGGGCTCCATGCTCAGTCATCCAGTCAATTCCTAAAACTACTACTATCCCCCTTAATGGAATCACATAAAGATCCGCATAATAGGTTTGACCACTGATTGAGATAACTTGGTTTAATTTAATGTTTCTCACTACCACGATCACTCTAGTAGTAACTATGGTCATAGGTTTTTCTAATGGTGCCCTTCTAATACCGAACTTATCACAAAACTGTTCAGATATAAATGAGGTAGTTGCACCAGTATCAAATAGAACATTTCCAGGGTTGGTGAGAATATTGAGCATACCTATCACCACTTGATCCGAGTTATCCACCTCCTCCAATGTTGCGCAATTCAGCTTTCTAGTAGGTCTGCCTCTCTTGCCATTGTCGTTCTTGACATAACTTCCACCCCTGTTAGGTTGTCCGCCTCTGCCTATTGCTTGACCACCGCCTGACGTAGGCCAACCACCTAGTGGTTTATTGGGACAATCGGGCTTCATGTGCCACATCTGACCACACCCAGAGTATATGATCACCGACTTCATGCAATCCTTACTAATGTGCCCTGGAAGCTTACAATTGCGACAAATGACATTCCTCCCAGTTGTGGTTCTACCACGATTGGGTTTGTTACCATTGTTAAAGACCTATTTCGGGCTTTGAACTGCATATTAGGTTTAGGCTTACTAGCTTGAATTCTCTTAGTTTCTTTCTTCGCCCTTTTCCTCCTATCTTCTTGGACATTCTTGTAGTCATCCTCAAAAGTAATAGTTGCATCTAGCAACTGTTGGAAAGTCTGCTTGTTAGCAAGCCTCAACTACATCTTCACAAATGGATTGAGTCCATGCATGAACCTCTTCTTTCTCTTCTCCTCGGTGCTTACCTCATCCACATCGTAACGAGATAAATCACTAAACTCCCGGATGTACTTCATGACACTAGACTAACCTTGCTGTAGTTCTTCAAATTCCCTGCGCTTCAATTCTATGACACTTTCCGAAACATGATATTCATGGAATCTCTGCTTGAACTCCTCCCAGGTATACTCCCTACCTGGAGGTTGCATTGCCAACTAATTCTCCCACCAAGATGTTGTAGGTCCGGTTAAAAGATATGTTGCATACCTTAACGTCTCCTCATCGTTACACTGTACAGTCTTGAGCTTTCTCTCTGTATCTGCTAACCAATCCTCTGCATCCAATTGTTCTGGAGCGGATGCAAAAGGTAATGGCCTGGCATTCTGGAAATCCAAAAGACTTACACCATGACCTTCAGGTTCCCTTTGGTGTCCAACTCGATCCATCAACCCTTCCATAAACTTGTTCGGGGATTCTTGCATCATCTGCATGTATTGCATGAAATTCAGCTCCATCAATGGACACATTTGATGTGGTGGTGGTAGATCTGCCTGCATTCTAGCATCTTCATATGCCTTTCCCTTAGCTTTGTGCTCCATGCGGTGTTGTTCAGTTTCTTCCTCTACACCCGTTTCCATAACCCCCTAGTCCTGAAACATCAAGAGAAACTCATAATTACATCATGCCTAGCTTTCTAAGCTCAACTTCATGCCCAGAACTAGTCACTCAATGGAAATCAAGATCCAAATAAGAACCAAATATGCAACACACATAATATACATTACATTCACATAGGTGGTATAGTACATTACAACCCATATTATACAAGTGCCACTTCTCCATGTGAGCGCTACCTCACTTATTTCATTACATCAAGCTCTCAAACTCTACAGTATGCATTACCCAACTTATAATACTTCACCTCAAGTGGTCATGCTCCCCAGAAGTTGCAACGTTCGTCGTACATGCCCGGAGTCCAACCGTGCGGACGTGAAGTACGACACGCAGCCTGTCAAACAACTTGCCTCCTAGATGAACGGTATTCAGTATCAGAAGTATCTGGACTCAACAAGTCATCCAGCTGAAGTGCGTCCATACCTTCCAACTCATCCGAGTTGTCTTCAGAAACATCCTCCTCACTATCTTCTCCAACCGCCTCCTGTGTCCCGACCCCAGAGTACTCAACAAAATATTCCCATTCCGGTGCTCCCCAAGTACTCTGCTGGGTACGATAGTCCTCAGCAATAACTGGATAGTGCATGTTATCTGGGTAGGATAATGTTCCGGTGACTCAAACACCCTTTCTCCAGGATCTTCCTCCTCATCCTCTCCATCAACATACACTGCAGCATTGTCATTTGCAGTATTGTCTCTCTCACCCATCCAACTGGATTGTCCGACCTCCCCGTCAGGACCATCCTCGATCATCTTATTCTAACTGGATCCCATTCTCCATCCTTCAGAATTTCCAATAGGAAGTTTCAAATCTTCGGTTCCCCAAGAATTTTGTGGTCTTGGATAACTAGTACCCTCATCCGGATATCTGCTGGGTTCTGGTATAAGTGTATAGGATAATGGGTCTATAGGTATATCCTTGGATAGTGGGCTAATTTCACCACCTGCCTCCTTCTCTAACTGGGCTACTAAAAACTCTCTCTTATGAGTATTGGTAAGATCCTCCAGCATACTATCATTGTCTTCCACTATTAGACAATGAACATTGTAGAAAGATTCTACTACCATCCAATATTGGTCCATGTACTTAGAATCTAACCTTGGGTGCTCCGTGACAAGCTGAAGATGATTCACATCTGAATCGGAGTCCATGGAATCATGAGGAATCACAGTGTATGTGCTTCCTACAAGGAATTCAGCCTTATGCTCCCTAATAACGGCGAGTAGCGCAACATTAAATTCCACGGTATGGCTACGACCTTCACCGTGTGGCATGGCTAGGGTTGGTATGAGCTTCTTAGGTAAACATATATTGACTCGGTACTTTGCAATCATTTGACCATCAAAGTATGCTAAAGTCTTCACAGGAATCTTGGCTTCACATCCAAATACTCCCAAAATTTCTCGAAGCTCATCCGCCATCTTCCCTGATAATCATCAAGATTATCCTCCACCACAGTACAAGTCTTCTTAGGAAATCTTGGCGCCATTCTAGCTGTATTCAAAATCTTTATAATTAGTAACAGTGCATCATAATAAATAATTATTGCACTAAAATATATAATGAAATATTCCCAATTGAATATTCATCATATAATCTAGAGAACTCTTTACCGTTGCCCGTAGGCTCCTACGGGTGATTCCCTTTACTAGGTTTCCAACCTAAGGTCAATGCAATTGCCCTGATACTAGTTCCAGTGACCCATCATACCACTGCATGTTGTATTATACTATAGTCGTTGACATAACACCCACGGAACACCATTCCGCAAATATTACATCCCTCAGAGTGGTATAACAGAAACATTGTGGGTCCAAAATACAAACATACACATATTATTACAATATCAAAATATTGAGATCTTTGAAAGATTAAACTTACAAACCATACAACTTATTTAGTAAGTTCAGAGGAAGAATGAAGGACACAATAATAAGAAAGACGTGAGCTCAACAGCTTATTCTATAGGGTTCGTGTTGCTCGGCTCAACCTAGATAACTAAGTTCCGGCCCGATAACTACTCGGTTTGGTTGTCTTTAGCTCCATAGTGTATCCCGTAGTCCACCCCTTCGACACCACCGGACAGGTCCGACTCTTTGTAGTAGACGTCGTTCTGAACTTCTGTAGCATACACATGGTTATCCTTCGGCTCCTCAAAGTCTAGCAAGGGGTTCAAAGGAAAGGGTGAGTAATAGCGTTACCCAACAAGTTCATTATATGCACGGTGGGAAGTTTGATGCTCTAACTACCACCTCGGACTATAAGTCCTTAGTACTATGTAGTTTTTGTAAACATTTCTCCAAAGATTGACTTTATTATCAAAAACTATGCCCATCAGCCTTCAAAGGTTGACCACAACTTTATGGAGTTCCTTTCCTGCCGTGTTTGTAGCTCCTTCTCGGAATAGGGAGTAACATGTCACAATTCTTACACTTTGCAGAGGTGTGTTGCTTTACCCATAAGAGACCAAATCCTTGTTACACAACTAGGCGTACTTTCCCGTCCACAATTCCTTGATGTGGGGCCCAATAGGTGATCCAAGCCAATCGCTGCCGTCCTCCGTGACCCCGCATGAAGACACGACCCTCCAGGACATGCCCCAGCTTCGTTAAGCCCCATATAGGACCGGCTATAACTCTGGTAGGAACCTAAAGACTCTATGAGATGGTTATGCCCTAGCAAGCTCCCTTAAAGGTCCAGTTAAACCACTATCAGCCTCTCAAGATATTCTAGACACCAAAATCACGGGAAACTAAGGGGTTCCACCCATGTGCTAGGTTCTCCACGAGAAATCCTTAGCCTCATGATCAGGTCTTCTGTCCATGCGAAGGGAGAAGATCCAGCTGACTTCTCCGTCCCATTCCAAATCTTATGGTTAATGCTTATTATACGATGCTAGAATTACTGATGTCATGGGTTATTAAGTCCTAGTTGTTTGGCAACTAGAATCTTAGATTCGATTGTCATTCTTAGTATTTATCACCACTTAGGATGATGATAGCATTTCATTTGTTTAGGAAAATACTTATTTTTTGTCTCTTTTATAACATAGGTGATAACACACAATTTTGAAATACTTTCATAAAGACTCTTAAAAGGACATGAGCAAGTGATGAACTTACCTTGTGACTGCAAGGTAGGGAAGTCCGATACTTCCACCTAACCTTGAGCTCCGGTTTCTATAGAAGACCATTATGGAGCAATGGGGGGATGAGGGCGACTCCGCCCACGGGTTGGACCACACCATAGGCAAAAGTCTTCCACCTAACCTTGAGCTCCGGTTTCTTTAGAAGACCATTATTGCCCGGTAAGGACAATATTTAAAGAAGCAATATGCAATGCATAGTAATGTCATGCAATGATTTATTATCTTCCTTCTTTGCGTGTTTTACCCACCTTATTAAGGTTTTATATTTCTTTTATTAATAAAAGGAATGCATTACTCAAAGACTATTAAATTCACATAATTCTTATATCTAGTATTATTATTATAACTAGTATTATTCTAAGAGTTTAAAAACAAATTTATTTATTTTTTAACTCTTTCAAATATTTTCTTAAAATTCCTATAAGGAATAAAGATTTTATTTTTAACAAACTTGATTGATTTGCCAAAAATACAACTTAGTAGTTTTCTACCATAGTATATTTATTTAGGATCTTAAAGAAAATTTTATTCAATTTAACTATGATATTTATTTGTGTAAAATTCCAAAAGGAATAAATACAATAATTATAATAGACTTAGAGTTAATTACTTAATATTATTATCTGTTATTTTTCGTGGGTAGAGGATTTTTGGTGAGCTCATAGATATATTCTTTATATTTTAGGATTTTTATTTATTTTTCTAGATCTGATTTTGTTTCAATGGCATATTTGTAAATATTTATTTTTAAACAATCCCTTGTGTCAAATCCTGGGCCTGGTCCACTGGACTGGCATGGCCCTATCCGACTCGGGCCTACCAGGGCTGGTTAATTGCCCCTGGGCAGTACTAGGCCGCCCACCGGCCCAGTACCCCCACGCGTTCACTCTCTCCCTCATCTCTCTCTCGCGATTCCCCTTGCTCCTAGGCGCTCGATGCCGCCGCTGCTACTGCGCATGATTCCGGCCAAGCCCGAGCGCTGTGGCTACCGCCACTGTGCAGGATGACATGGTTGATGCCACTGCACATCGCTGTCCAGGCTGATTTGACGCTGATGCCCTCTCATGGCCACGCTGACCCCTTCCCGTTGCTAGGGTTAGCGTTGGCCGCCTCGGTACTTCGATGATGGTGTGTTGGGTTGCTCTCGGTGCGCTCCCCTTCTTCTACGGCTAGTTCTGATGTGCTACAAGCGTGGGTTGCAGTGCCCTTCCGGTTGCTCCCCATGCCACCGCTTCTTCACTATCGCCAGCCACTCCACTGCTTCCGCTTCAATCTATCTTGCGAGGACCTTGAGTAAATTTTCCCCTTCACCACTTTCTTCACTCTCTCTGCGTGCTCTTGCATTTCTTTCTCTCTGTTTGCTTGCAAAGAAGAACTAGGGTTCTTCCCTGTTACTAGGGTTCAATCCTCGTACTGTGTGTCGTTGCAGCTAATGAACTACTAAATGCTCACCTACTATGATTAGCTTTCTGGATTGATGGTTTATTCTATTGTGGAATTTTTGATAGTGATTGCTGTCACTATTAGACTGATGCCTGAACCTTTCTTATTGTCAGTGTTTGGCTGATCCTATTCTTGCAATGTTGTGATTAGAAACATAGCCTGCTGATGCCATACTATCAAAGTTAATTCCTTGTTCAAATATTCCTGATGAACCTTGATGAACTTATGTGAGGATATATAGATATGTGTACATGATTCCTAAACTGTGATCTTAGGAAGATGATTAAACACTTCTATTTTCTAAGATGGTTTGACTGTGAAACTCCATGTTTGGGTTGCCTGGTTAGACTAGGTCTTGTGACACCCTATCTGAGTGGCACACAAGATCTGTCCTTGTTCCACGTTCTTCCTAAATTGTGCTCTGTATTGGTCTTACTGTATGCATTGAAGAACTTTTATCCAATACAGTGTTTTACTTGTTTAATATATTGGCCTATGATACTGGTTTGAGGTACCTCTAGGTAAAAATAGATGATTTTTACATGTTGCCTCTCTTCCCATATGTTCCATGTGTTAGTTAAATAAATTATTCCTAGATGCTTTTAGGAAGATGATTTGTGGTTTTTAAGAAAATGGATTTGAGCTTGTACTCAAGTCACACTAGATCTACTAGGTACAGAGGTGCTACCTTCTAGGATGTGCCCTGTACCAGCAGTGTGATGTGTATTGATCTAGTTAAAACTAGATCCACTTGTGCGTGATGCTGGTCTGAGACCATCTCAAGTAGAAACCACTAGTTTTCTAGATGATGCCTCATTGCCTTTGTACTTGTCATGTACTTGCGTGATCAGATCCATATGAATATATTCATGACTATGCCAGGAATTAATATTTGATTCAAAATGGTTAGGTTATACCCTTGTAGCATGGTGCTGGTTGTTGCTGCCTTCTCTTTGGCTTGATCTTGCTCCGCCTGGTGCTTCAGCTCCTTTGCAACCTTGCTGTCCACCTCAATCCACCCTCTCCTAATGTCACCATCTTGGCTGGTGCTCTCCTGGGGTTTGTTGTACTGAAAGGTGACTGTTCTTATGATGGTTTTTGCAAGAACCTGTGTGTTTTTGTGTAAGCTGTCGCAATCTGTGTTTGGTTCTTTGAAATAAGTAGCAAAGCCTTGCTTTGCAATGAGCTGCTGGGTTTTAAACTCCTCTCTGGTTCCTTGCCGTCGACACCTCAATGCATGCATTTAGGTGTGTGAGCAGCTTCACTGTTGCTGGCTGTGGATGAGCTCAAGTGATTTTGACTTTGAACTCCCCATCTTTCTACTAATTCCATCCCTGGTGAAACTTGTCCCTTTTCTCCCTATGATGTTGTACCGAGGCTCATTGGTGAAAAGAACAAATTCTACACTTGATGGTTTTGTCCCTTCTTTAAAAAGAGTAGACTCTGTGATATTAAGAAATAGTGCACTTCACTTTTAATGACTGAGAGCAATCAACACTAACCCCTCACTTTGCTTTATTTTATTTCTGTCTTATTTCCAGGTACAAGTTTAGTGAAGATGAAGAAGATTTAGACTAGGTTTAGTTATGAGTAGTCTGTTAGTTTTCCTTTGTAATCTTTTTATTTTCCTTTTTTTGTAAGAACAATGTAATGTGTGTCTATTATTGATAAAGCTTTTATTTCCTTCAATATGGTCTCTTGTAAAGTACTTTCTTTATATCCCTTTGTGTGTATTTGGTAAACGAGGAATAAAGGAAAGAATAAAGAAATACCAATTTGAGTTATACATTTGTATTATTCTCAAGTTCATTTGTTGTTTTATAATTGGTTAATACTCAAACTAAATCTTTTTGGAAATCAAATAAATACTATTACTTCTAATTCACTAACCCTTTTTGAATTATTAAAATTTCATATATGAATTCAAATTATGCAAAATCCAAATTTGAATTCAAATGATGCACCTGAATTCATAATATATCCTAAGTTCATGTCAGAATTCATAGCAAACACTTCTAAGAGCTAAACCTTAACTCAAAGCAGTGAAAGAAACTCTGATCCCCCTGGGTTTTGTTTGGCAAAAAATTTACCCCAAATTTTATAGATGAATGCATGCACATGCACAAATTTCTATTTCTACCCTTTGTTGGTTCCTAAATGCTAGGATGTTATAATCTTTGCCCCAAATGAACATAATGAGCTTGTCCCTACTCGAACTTTCATTGGTCATAGGATGTGTAATAATTATAGAAAACTTAAGAAGGAAACTCGAAAGGATCACTATCCTTTGCCATTTATAGATCAAACCTTAGAGAGACTTTCTATGCACTCTCATTTAATTTACTTAGATGGGTATTCTAGGTTTTCTCAGATAGATGTGCATCTAGATGACCAATTAAAGACCACTTTCACATGTCCTTTTGGTTTATATGCTTATCGCCGTATGCCTTTTGGCTTTTGTAATGCTCCTTCCACCTTACAAAGGTGTATGACTGCTATATTTGCTGATTATGTTGAAAATATTATGGAAGTATTCATGGACGACTTCTCGGTCTATGGAACTTCATTTAACTATTATCTCCATAAGGTTTTACAGCGATGCGAAGATACTAACCTGGTCTAGAATAAGGAGAAGTGTCACTTCATATTTCAAGAAGGTATAATACTTGGTCATAAGATCTCAGGTAAAGGCATAGAAGTTGATAAAGAAAATATAGAAGCAATAGAAAGGCTTCCCCTCCTCGCAATGTAAAAGGTATAATAAGCTTCTTAGGCATGTAGGATTTTATAGAATGTTTATTAAGAAATTCTCTAAAGTTGCTAGACCCTTAGTAAACCTTTAACAAAAGAATGCTACTTTTAATTTTGATGAAAACTGTCTTGCTGCTTTCACCATATTAAAACAAGCCCTTCTTAATGCTCCTATCATTAAACCACAAAATTGAAAAAGGCCTTTTGACTTGTTTTGTGAAGCCAGCCATGAAGAACTGGGAGGTATTCTTTGTCAACATGATGGCGATGAACTTAATATCATTCATCACGCTAGTCGCACCTTGAACGGTGCTCAAATGAATTACCCTATGGCAGAAAAAGAGCTCTTTGATGTTGTTTTACCCCGTGATAAATTTAGACCTTATATAATTGACCCGAAAGTGAGAGTGCATACTGATCATAATGACTTAAAAGAAATTCTTGAAAGAACTAATGTTAAGCCAAGAATGATCCGTTGGAATTTGATTTTGCAAGAGTTTGACTTATAGATCTTGCAAAGAAGAGAAGAGCAGGTTAACACACCAATGGATATTGAAGAGATAAGACCACAAGAAGGGGTGTCATCAATTTGCATACCTCTAGGGACTATCTATACCGAATGAAAATTTTATGTTTCTCTCTATAATGGTTTTAGCAATTTATTGTAACCAAGCATATTCAAACAGAAGAAGAAGATAAAGCAAACGCTGAAGGGAGGAAAAACATCAAAGCAAACTTCATTATCACCAGATAAGTGAGGATTTCCGAACCTTGTTATTCTATGTTTTAATTGTTGTTTTGTTGTTTCTATTTGCATTTTTGAACTCCTTGAATGTTTTTAATCCCACTGCCTTTTTTGAATATGGTACGAGCGGACAGTATGGCCGCATCTACCCGTACCAGAGGCCATTAAGCTTCTAGAACCTTCTCCCATTTTTCTGTTCGTTTGTTGGAATGGTACAACCAGACCATACGGTCATCCCCCACCATATGGCAGGACGTTCAACTCTATTTAACATTCATTTGGTTTTTGTTTGTTAAAAAATCTTTACTGTCATTAGAAGAGTCGGCAACTTCTAGTACGGGCGGACCGTACGGTCCAATCTCGCCCGTACTAATTACTTGGAAAGGTTTGTACCGACTTTGCTCGGGGGAAATATAAGTATATCGGGTACAGGAACGTCGTACGGGCAACCCGCCTGATTTTCTTCCATTTTCTCTTTTTTCTTTCCTAATTTGTTGAGATTCTTTTATCGGTGACCCCTTTTACTTCTCGTACGAGTTTTTACCTTCTACTAACCCTTCTTAAGCCTATCCAAAGGTCTCCCTTCTTCTTTTTGCCAAAAAATCTTTATAGTCCTTATCCTCATATGCTAAGAGCCTCACATCTATGTCTGAGCCTTGGGACATCGCTCGAACCAGGGAGGATTTTCAAGGCTCCTCCTCAAGGGGTTTGTAGCACCCCGGGAGAACCACTACTAGAAAATCGCGTGTTGTTTTTATTTTGTTCATCTCCATGATCGCATGCTCATGTCATCATGTCACATTGCATTTGTGCATCGTCATGTCATCATGCATATGGTTGCCTAAAAACTAATTCTCGAAAAGCCTATTTTTGTTTTCTAAATATCTCCCTCTCTGTTTCAAATGTAAAACCCAGCCTCTTCCGGATATTTTGTTTTGTCTACAAACCTATTTACAAATGTTTTGTTTTAAACAAAATAAAAGGAATAAATAACAAAAACCTATTTTTATAAAAACCATGGGGAGGCCACCGTCGGCCAGGCCCAGCTAGCAGCAGCCTACTACCTTGATAAAACCCTAACCCCAACCTCTACGTGCTAGCCGACCCACACATGGACCCAACCGCCACCACACTTAACCCTAAACACACACATGCCTAAATAGCAACACACAGAGCGGCACGTACCCACTCACCCTACACACGCGCGAGCCGGCCACCTACCCCGCATCGCCGCAGCAAACCCATCCGTAAAGGCACACACGCACACATACTCGACACTCCTACCCCACCCCGATGAACGCGCCATATACCCTGCGCGCGACCCAGCACCAGCAACCCCACACGCAACCCTCGCTCGCTCCCACCAACCGCCCCTACCTCTCGATCCAACCCAACTCCACCAACCTCGTGGGAGGTCGAGCCAGCTGTTGCTACATGGGCCCCCTTCCTCGAGCTCCCCGCATCCCCAGGGCACCGACGCCTATACCTTCGCTGGACCCTCTCCCCCTTGCGGCGCCCAAGCCACTGCCGCTGCCCTTCCTCTCTCTACAACCGCTCTGTTCTCTGGTGTCGGCCACTGATAGCTCGCTAGGCGCCGCCTCCGCCGCCGCGCACGTCACCTGGTATCGCTACTATCGAGCCGCATCGTCCGAGCTCCTCCCGTCAGTGGTGCACCACCGCCTCGGGCCCTCCTCATCTCCAGCCTCTGCCCCGCATCTCCTGCGAGCTACGCTTGCGATGACCCCACCTCACCGCCGAGCAGCGCTGCAACCTATGCCTCAGGCGTTGTTCCACTGCCCTCACCTCTGCATCATCCCTCGCACGCCATGGGTAGGCGTACCGCCTCTTCCCCGCACCGTCGTCGGAAGCTGCCGCGCGACCTCGTCACCCTGTGCACCTCTTTGACTGCCACCGCGAGTGCTACGTCTACCGCCCGTGGTCGCTGCCACCCTGACCTTGCTGCCTTTCTGCAAGAGCATGACCCCGCTTCCAAGAGTCTGCCACATCGGTTGTCTGCAACGATGCATGAAGTAGTCCGTCAGGCTGTCTCTGTGTGACCTGTATCCACCAAAGTGTTGTTGAGGCTTGATAAAATGTTTTTCCCCTGTGGTGTTGATGTTGATATGAGGATGTATGTGAATCGGTGGAAGATGTTGATGTGGTGGTAATGTTGGTCCTTCTACAACACCCTAATAGGATCCACAAATGAGCATGATTGATCCAAACAAAGTAGGTTCACTCTAATAGACGAGCGAGAAGACGTCTATCACGAACTCCAAGTTCTTCCTCACGGAATCCGAAGGAGATGCTCCTAGAATCTGAAGACCTTGTCGAGCCCAAACCCCTTCGGACCATCAAGATCTTCATCATGGATCCAATGGCCTAGATCCAGATCCCGAACCCGAGGACCTTACTCGGTGTTGTTCTCCCTCTAGAATCCAAAGCCGTATCCCGCCAAACCCGAACCCCTCCGAGCCCCTGAGATATTTGATCTGAGATCTATGATCCCTTTCTCTTAGACCCCTATTTTATAAATGACATATACTGGTTGCAGATAATTATTCATGCTTGCATACATCAAGTCATGTGGTTTGGGTATCTAGCCGATTCACCTAAATTAAATATGGAGTGTTTATGTGGGATACATTTGTCTTATTCCAGACTCCATTTAAATTTGTGTAGCGAATTAATGCTATGTTTTTCCTTGTTGAGCCAATAGTTAAATTGCAGGGTATCTAAAACAATATGGACCATCTAATTAATTTTCGGGACTCCGTTTCTGCTTAATATTGCCTAATTGCATTGCATCTTTGCCATGCCATGCATCATACATGCATCATGCTTTATCTTCTGCCATAGAATTAAATAGTGCATCTGGTGTTTCTTTTAGCACTTTGCTTCTTCACGGATTAAGCCGTTGAGTGGATGCAAGTATCGACAAGTTCTTCGTATAATGTATCTCTAGTAGTGTTTTCTAGGCGATCATTCTCCCCCTTTCTACCAATTTTGCATTTATAGTCTTTACATCCTCATGTTGGTCTATTGATATCCATGTAGTGATGCTTTAGTTTTTGTACCATTTATATCCCTTGCAGCCTCTATATTTCCTTGGACACCTCCTATTACCTGTTGTTTGATAGACAGTTTGCCTTGCGAGTCGTAGGTGCTTGCTTAGGTGTCGCTTCGCGTAGTCGATGTTCCATCGTTGTTGGGGGTTGGCACATGCTTAGTGGTGGATATAATCATGGTTTACTTATCACATGCTAATAAAAGTGCTAAAAATAAATATAATGCAGAGGCACAGGTGGGTAATAGATGTTATTTAGTTTTTACCCGCCCACTTGTGTACACCTAGGACCCCGAGTTCTTGACACCTATTCTGAGATCGAGCACGTTAAACCACATCTTATTACTTGATTTCAAAATACTGTTCTAGGGGCTGATGGATCTAAAATATAGCCATATACGTCCATATTTAAACTGGGTATTAATCATATTTTTGATGAAATATCTCTCTAAACCCTGGCACTAATGCTAATATTCAGAGGGGTATGCAATCCTTTGTTCTTATATTTTTCCTGCACAGATAATGTCGTTTAAAGGAGGGAATCACTACATTAAAGTCAAAGATACAATATTTCCTTCAACCAGAAGAAACCAGGAGCCGTCCAACGAAGGCAGACGCCATAACGACCAACTATACGTCTAGAGCAAAAATTCCGACCGTATAGGTCCGGTCGTATAGTTGGCACCGCCACCGTTAGGTAAAACAAAAAAACTTTCGAGAAGGGATCCGTATATAAAGAAGCCTCATGCGACGAGAAAATAGACCACGCTGTGCCCTAGAAACCATACCTCGCTAGAAAGCCGCCTCCAGATCTCCAAACTCTTCTCGATCTCCATAGCTTCCTTCCACCACTTGTAATAGTAGATCTCTTCTCCGATTGGAGAAATTGTAAGACTATTGCTATTAATCTTATGATTTTAATTACAATGTTTGTGATTGTTAATCTCATCTCTATGTGTGAGTAATTCTCCTTTGGCTAAGGGCTTCGGCCTAGCCATGTAGCAATTGTGCATGTGATTTATCATAGATGGGATTGTGTATTAGTTTGTATGACATGATGATTATTGTATCCTCTCTTGCCTCAATCCAAGGACTTGTCAGGTACCAGAGACCCAGCGGGTTGAGCTAGGTATAGGGAGTATGAGTGATGATTGATCTACAGGTTGGGAACCCTAGTGACATAAGGGGTAGTACGACTGTATGTGAGGGATTTTCTTGGGATTAACGGTGACATCACTATGCATATCATTAGTTCTCTTTCTTCTATGGATGAGACTAGTAGGTTATTGCTATAAGCGGTTGCGGAGGCAATAGCAATTATGGATGCACTACCCACATATAATTTATGTTGCTCTAACAAGTACACACATACTTTATTTCTATCCTTTATTTCCATCAGATGTTTTTGCACAGCTATTGGTGAAACCGAACACCCTAGGCGCTCTCTCTCCATCATCAACAACAACAAAAAGACGCAAGCTACTGGTCCGGTGAAAACACAAAAGGAATTCTAAAACTCCCAAAGGTCCGTTAAAGTAACTTGACTATGCATTCGCTTCCCGTGGATTCCATAACCTAGGTCTACTCGGCAAAAAGAGCTATACTACATCCGCAATCCGTATCGAAGGTATCAACCCTTTTTCTAGCGCCGTTGCCGGGGAAGCAATAGCTACCCTGGTGAGGTTATTAGGAACCTTGCTAGTTTTAATTCTTGTTTTCAATTTTGTTAGTTTGCTTTTAGTCTTTATTTGATAAACCAAAAAAATTAGTTAGTCTTTAAATTCTTATTTTTATTGTTATAATTTTTAATCTAAGAAAACTCCAAAACATAGGAAGTATGGCTGAAAAGAAGCTTGGGGAGTTTGCTACTCCCAATAATGATTATTCGTGTACTCCTACCACTCAGCTAAGAATTGTTGCTGATGACTATGAAATTAAGCCCCATTACTTAAGTTTGGTTCAACAGAATCAATTTGGAGGCTCTGTTGTTGAAGACGTAGGTATACACTTAAATACTTTCACTGAAATATGTGATATGATGCGTATAAAAGACGTTGACCCTGATGCTGTCAAAATTATGTCTATTTCCTTTCTCTCTAAGAGGAAGAGCTAAAGAATAGTTGCTATCTTTGCCCAAAAATACTATTACATCATGGGTGGGATGTAGTTCTTTATTTATGACTAAATATTTCCCACCTACAACCTACAAAGACTATGCAGCTCCGATCTAATATTAATGGTTTTAGACAGGAAGAGCGTGAGCCACTAGCTCTTGCATGGGAGAGGATGAAAGAATGCCTAAGAAACTGTCCGAGTCGTGGGATGGAAGATTGGTTAATCCTCCATTTATTTTACAATGCTCTTAATCCTGTGCCTAATTCTATGCTTGATACTGTAGCTGGAGGAACATCCATGGGTAAACATATTACTGATGCAAAGTAGCTGCTAGATAATATGCAAGACAACCATGCCCAATGGCATGTTGAAAGATCAAACACGAAGAAGGTGAACTATGTCTCACCACAAGATAACGAAGATCTCAATGCTAAGTTGGATGAGCTCATACTAGTTGTAAAATGTAAGGAAATTTAGGTAGGAGCCACCACCAAAAAAAATATAGAAGAAATAGACTTTGTAGCTCGTAATGATTATAATCCTGTTTGGAAGAAGAGTTACAATCCTAATTTTTGGAAACATTATGCTAGTCCTACAAATAAATCTAATAATAATATTGGAACTAATAATGCTAGTATCCAAGAAACGCTTAAGTCTTTCATAGACTCGCAAAATGAAAAAAATAATATTCTAGTCAAAATCATGGAGAACCATGATAATATGCTTGGTAAATTATCTAACCAAGCTATTAGTTTGAGAAATGATTTGCAGGCCCTTCAAGAAAGAACAAGGATCATTGAGACACAGCTAGGTAAGATAACCGAGAGTCAAACTCTCATTCTAGCTAAATTTGCAGGTAAAGTTGAGCCAAATCCTGTTGAAAAACTCAAAATGATGAGAATCCAAAGGGAGGAGCCTGAAGAACTTGATTATAGTAATGCCCCTTCACCGAGCTACATAATCAAAGATCTCGTAAAAAGGATCAATGTCAAAATTATGGTAAGTGAAGGTAATGATGAAGCCATGTATCAACACTTTGTTGATCAAGTAGAAATTAAGGTACGCGAGCTTGAAGAGGAATACACGAAAATCGCTGAAAAGTTACCTGTTAAACTAGATGACATATTTGAGCCTACCATTAAGATAAATATTAGAACTAATGAGATAGCTGCACTTTGTGATCTAGGTGCAAGCGTCTCAACAATTCCAAAGAGTATTTTTAACAAGTTAAATCTTGGCTCCTTTGAAAGTACTGAATTAAAATTGCATCTAGCAGATTCTACCTACAAACAAGCTGTAGGGATTAAGGAGAACACTTTAGTTTACATAAAAGGCTGTCCTGCTCTTATTGATTTTGTTATTGTTGACATGCCTGAAGATACTGTTGCTAGTATAATACTAGGTCGTCCTTTCTTAAGAATTATAAAAGCTTTAATTCACCTTCATGAAGGGAACGTGAAGCTGCAATTGCCTTCACGTGATCCTTTTGTTATTCATTTCCCTAGGAAGAAGAAAGCCAAACATGACAAGAAGGAGGCCATCACTTTGAAGGCCAATTACTTTGGAGTGGGTGTCCACTCATCTGGCCCAAGTTAGTATCATCAAGGTCAAGCTATTGACCGTAAAAGAGAACTCCATGGGAGGCAACCCATGTTAAATTAAGGTTTGAGTTAAGTTCTTAGTTTTAGTTTAAGTTCATGTTTAATAAAGAGTGCTAGAAAACTCCATTTGAGGAGAAGAAATTTGGTAGTACTTGAATTTCTACATTATTCATGCTATTGTTGGTCGACAATATTTTCTGTCAATTTTCTATCAAAAACAAGTTATATCTATAAGTTACAAGAAAAAGAAATAGTTTATGAAGAAACATTTTTTTGATGCAATAGACGGTTTAACAACTAACTATATAGTGGGAATAAAAATTCCGGCCGTATAGTCTCGGTCGTATAGTTTTGTTTGCCATAGAATTTTTTCCTGCAATATGTACTGAGAGTTTAATGACCAACTATACGGTGGGAATAAAAAATTTCGGCCGTATAGTTCCAGCCGTATAGATATCAATGCCTCCGTACGATTTCTTTTCATATGTACTGAGAGTTTAACGATCAACTATATGACGGGAATCAAAAATTACGGCCGTATAGTTACGGTCGTATAGATATCAATGCCTCCGTACAAATTGTGTTCATATGTACTGGGAGTTTAATGACTAACTATATGACTGGAATAAAATTTCTGGCCATATAGTTCCGGTCGTATAGATATCGAGGCCTTTTGCAATTTTTCTTTCGTAGGGACAGACAGTTTAACGACCAACTATACGGCCGGAACATTTTGTTTCGCTCGTATAGTTGCGGTCGTATAGCTGTGCCGCCCGGAGGAAGACCTAATATTTTGACAGAACGCCAACTATACGGCCGGAACACATGTTCCGCCCG
Source organism: Avena eriantha (assembly GCA_910589775.1). Lineage (NCBI taxonomy): Eukaryota > Viridiplantae > Streptophyta > Magnoliopsida > Poales > Poaceae > Avena > Avena eriantha. The sequence continues at coordinate 162,972,024 of OU342740.1, read as the reverse complement.
TATAGTTGCGTCCGACCACAAAATCTTACGGGAAGGTACTCCCAACTCCAAAACTTCAATCCTTTTTCTTTTTTCTACCTCCAAACTCTCTCAAAACCTCAAGAGATCTTCAGCTCTACTCAATTTCGTTCGATTTGCTCGCACACAAGTGATCTACAGTATGTTTCTCCTCCGATCCTCCAATTACTTTTTGCAAATTCATCTTTGATCTATTGCCATTATCAATCTAGGGCGAGACCTACTATGAACTAATTGCCATGATTTTCTTACCTAGATTATTATCTTGAGGACATTCTTTAGTGTGCTTAGATGAGGAACATATTATACTTACAATTGTTGGATCAAAAAGTTTTATTTTTGCCTTTCTTCAATGTTTTATAAGATGCACACAAGGAGCCAAACTCGTGCTCGTGCCACCGCTAGCACTTCTCGGGCGATCACCTAGGAACGCATGGGGATACAGTTCAAGGATCAGGCTCATCACGAACGCTTCGACAAGATCAAGAACCGCAAAGTGAAGGCCACCAAGTGGGCTTGCTCCATCATATTGAACCAACTCGGTATTTCTGATGACTTTAATTTACTCCGCAATAGAGCTGGTCTGCAAAACTTTGTGTACAATGATGTACCTTCTTATCGCCGCTTAACTATTGAATTCCTAAGTTCATTGCAAAGCAATGTTAAACTATGGCAAGGAGAGGATACTATTTCTTTCTGTGTGATGAACAACAACTATGTGCATGCTTTAATTTGCCAAACAATGATGTTCATGTTCTACGCGCATCCTTTACTGGATTAATTCCTTCCCCCGATCAATACTATATTGGAATGAGCTTCACTAGTAGAGTGAACAAGGGAAAGAATATTCAACATCCTGCAATTTGCTATTTGTTCTATGTTATTTATAACACCTTGTAGGCACATAATGAGTTCACGAGACTCAGCGAGGAGGACATCCTAGTCCTTGTCAAGGCTGCACACATCAACTGCAACCTGTCACTCAACTTGGGCGCCATCCTTGTGTGCTACCTAGAGCAGCAAGCCTCCCAAAGCCAAGGGACAATTATAGGAGGAGGCATCATCACCGTGCTTACCACTTCCCTAGACATCGATCTCGGTGAGTTGCGACCCGTACTAGGTGAGATGCTTGTTGGTTTCTCCACCTTGAGGGCCTGTGGAATTCTCACTAGGAGATGTGGTGTTTATATCTGCATATCGCTCGAGCTGGGAGTATCTACCCCGCTCCTTTGCCTAATGGTCTTTTCTCTATTGAGGAAGGACGTTTGTTATATGATGTGCAGGTTGAGTAGCACCAACCCGAGGAGGCAATTCCTGAAGAGGATGAGGACCAAGCGGAGGAGCAAGAAGTTCCTCATCAAGAGCAGCAGCCACAGACCCGATTCGCCACATACCAAGATTTCCAAGGAGTTGAAGGGACTGTGGAGAGGATGCACAACCTCTATTTGAACCTATGAGAATCAACAAGTAACCTCTCCACTCAATTCACGAACTGGAGTAATGAATTTTTCCCGCCACCACAATGATTTGAAGGGCTTGCAAAAGCCTAAGCTTGGGGAAGTTTCCTCATGCATATTTAGTTGGCGTTTATTTGCTTGTATTTTAATTCAAGGTTACATTTTTATTTGAGTTTATAAGCACTCGTGTTGGTTTCCCCAACACTTTATCTTTAGTTCTTTCTATTTGCTTCCCGGATTTTCTGATCTTCGTCAATTTTGCCTCCAAAAGACACCTTTTCCATCAGAATCCTGACTGCAGCGGTCCATGCTCCAAAAGTCATCAACCATGCAAAAATAGATGAAATAACATATGTATCATCTCTTAATATGAAATATATCAATGAATAACAGTAAATTATGATATAGAATAGTGATGCAAAATGGACGTATCAAGTCCCCCCAAGCTTAGACTTCGCTTGTCCTCAAGCTAAACTGAGCTCAATAAACATGACCTTAGGTTTATGGAGTGAAGAGTCGATAAAAGAATACGGACAAGAAGCATCACATTCATCAATACATAAGTCATAATAGAAGAAAACTCACTATTGTATAACTTAACTTGCAATAGGTAAAGGAAACACAATAAAGATACATAAAGTAAATCATAATTGGAAATGGCAAACTTAGCTCTCGGTCGAAGAATAGTTGATAATTTGCTGGAGTTCACAAATAACTGATTTTCAATGATAGCTTTCAAAGTAGTAGACACTAAGATAAGAGCTATGTGCAAAACAAGGAACATAAGAAACATGATTGAATAAATCACCATATGATTGAATGAAACACAATAACTCAAAATACTGGCTGAGATAGAAGGGAATAGGTTTACTGACTCAACAAAAAAGTAAAAGAAAGGCCCTTCGCAGAGGGAAGCAGGGATTTCAAGTTTCATAAAGAGCTTCCAAAAATTATGGTACTTATTAGCTTTCAGCTCTCATTGCCCCTATCATAAGTATCTTTAGGTGATTAAGGATAAAGTGACGCAACTAATAGGATATGCTTGACAAGTTATAAGTTGAAATCTCATGCCCCTTACTTACGAGTACCGAACCTCATGCTACTCAACTGCAGTCACAAGTAAGCTCTTGTCATTGTAAATACATATGTATCATAAAGAACCGCCAACGGGGTACCCCTTGCACATGATACATGAGCTATCCCATAATCAAAATGACAAGGCAAGCAGACAATGAGCATCTCAGTGATCCTTTTATTTGCTATTTGCATAGGTTTTTATTGAGGATGCTTCATAGAGTGCTCATTATGGTTATGCTGCAAGTTTCCACCATGATTAGGCATGGCTTAGGCTAGCGGCCCAGGCCTTTCTCTAACACATATATAAACTCCATGATCTTACAAGTTCCCCTTTTATTTCACACCATCGGGATCCATAGGCAAAAGAATCATGATATCAACTGAATATAAGTGCAATGTTGAAAGCGTTCCCCATGATACATGGTTCTGCTAACTTCAACTTATAAAGCACAAGCATATACGCAACAAAGAGGGACACAATGGTTCCAGATTATTAAATGCAAGAAAGTAAGGTGTGCCATCAAGTTTGTGAGAGCTTTAATCACTAATTTTCACATAACAAGTTTAATTTGGAAGGTAGATAAAAACATGAATTTACTTGGAATATCAATAGTGTTAATAGGTAGGTATGGTGGACACAAATGGCATAGGTTTTGGTTTAAGGATTGGATGCACGAGAAGAATTCCTCTCAGTACATGTTTTTGGCTAGCAAGGCTGGGTAGCAAGTATAAGAGTTGAAGGAAACAAACAAACATACAAGTGATAAAAACAAAAATGCAATCTTCCTTGGAAGCACAAAACAATCTTAACTAGAGAATACTAAGCTTATGAGTAAATCAAGAAAGAAAGATGATGAAATTATAATTCTTTAAGGTACTTTTATCTTTTTCATTCAACTCTCAAAAATAGTGTTGCTACTGACTAAGCCAGGTTTGCCAAAACCAACTAAATTAACTCAATGATCCCAAAGTGATACCAATACTAATGGCAAGATCAATCATATAACCATGAATTGAAAACTAAAATAAGATATGCAAAAGAGTAAATGATAGAACTTCTCATTAATGTTCCATAACGACAACTCACACCAAGGGATACATATCTAACGAGAGAGGGGACACTTCCATAATGCAAACCATCCTACATGATAACTTCTCTATTCATGGTAAAAAAATATAAAATATAGTGATGTGATACCGCGACACTCCCCCAAGCTTGAAACAAACCAAGGGGATGCCAAAACCTGATGGCGAATTACTCCTTCGGTGGTGGTGGTATTCTCTTGATGAGCTCTTTGATCAATTTCCCCAAGTCCTCAATCTCGAAGGTGAGAGTGCGAATCAACTCCGAGTTGTGCTCGATGCGGTTCATGATTGTGTCGGGTTGCGGGTCCCAGCTTTGGCGATTCATTCCCCACTCTACCTCCTTGAAGTCTTGTTTTCCTGCATGGCTAGAACGAGGCAAATCCCAATTGGAGGGTAGTTTCTCCTTGGGCATATTCTGGTATTGATGTTCATGGATAAGGGTATGGAAACGATTCTTGGTGCGTGGAGGAAGTGACCATGGTGCCGAACAGTGATGAGGAGGCTTCCCTCTAGTTGACATAATCCTGGCAAGGTTTGCCACCACTCCAATGCTTGCAATGGTAGTGCCGGTGTGCTTTGCCTCCTCTTCATCTTCACTCTTGATCTCCTTCTCCTGCCCGGGGTCTTGGGGATCTTCCTACATAGGCTCCTTTCCCTTATCCTTGGCGGACACCATTGTGCTTCTAACTTTCAGGAATAGTTCCTGGCAGAAACAGATCGAAACAAAAACACGACCAGAACACGATATACGAACGTCGGGGGATCTGGGAGATTATATATTACAAAGTTTTACAGCAAAAGGAAGGTACTGGGATAAAACGGGTTAGAGACGGAGGCCGAGGTGGCCACACCACCTGCTGGCGCGGCCAGGGGGCGGTGTGAGCCACCCTGGCTCTGTTTCCTTCCCTCTTTCGCTTCGTAGCTTTTCTTGTTGGATAAAAACTCCAAAACTATAATTGGACAGAATTTTCGTGGAACTTTTCTTACCAAAGCTGTTACCTATTCGAAAACGGACTCTACAGGTCTCTGAATTTGGTCTTTGATAAATTTTTCCGGAGTTACCACTTGAAAAGCATCAACATCTTCATTGTAAGAATCTCTAGCAATATAGTGATTGAGTCGCTGCCCATTCACCAATTGTGTAGTGTTATCTTTTAAAGAAGAAATTTTTGTTGCTCCTGAATGGTACACTTCATCAATAACGAAAGGTCCTTCCCATTTTGATAGTAATTTCCCTGCAAAAAATCTGAAACGAGACCTATACAATAGAACTTTCTCACCGACATGGAATTCTCTCTTAAGTATTTGCTTGTCATGCCATCTTTTAACTTTTTCCTTAAAAAGCCTAGCATTCTCATAAGCTTCACTCCTCCATTCATCCAAATAACTTAAGTCAAATAATCTTTTTTCACCAGCAAGCTTACAATCTCTATGAAGTTCTTTAACTGCCCAATTAGCTTTGTGTTCCAATTCTAAAGGTAGGTGACAAGCTTTCCCATAAACCATTTTATAAGGAGACCCATAGGGTTTTTATAGGCAGTCCTATAAGCCCATAAAGCATCGTTCAACTTTTTAGCCCAATTTTTTCTTGATCTATTAATAGTCTTTTGCAAGATGGATTTAATTTGTCTATTTGATAACTCTACTTGCCCACTAGTTTGGGGATGATAAGCTGAAGCGATTCTATGATTAACAACATATTTAGCAAGGGTCTTTCTAAAACCACCATGAATGAAATGAGAACCCCCATCAGTCATGAGATACCTAGGCACTCCAAACCTAGGAAAGATAACATCCTTAAGCATTTTTAGAGAGGTCTCCCCATCAGCACTCTTTGTAGGTATAGCTTCTACCCACTTAGTGACATAATCAACGGCAACAAGAATATGAGTACAACCTTTCGAGGGAGGAAAAGGACCCATAAAGTCAAATCCCCAGCAATCAAAGGGTTCAATAACTAGAGAATAGTTCATAGGCATTTCATTGCGTCTAGAAATATTACCAACATGCTGTCACTCATCACAAGATAAAACAAATTTTCTTGCATCTTTAAAAAGGGTAGGCTAGTAGAAACCTGATTGTAGCACCTTTTGTGCAGTTCTATCTCCTGCATGATGTCCTCCATAGGCACTACCATGACATTTCCACAATATCTCCTTTTGTTCATATTCTGGAACACATCTTCGCATAATACCATCCACTCCTTCTTTATATAAATGTGGGTCATCCCAAAAATAATGCCTCAAATCATAAAAGAACTTCCTTCTTTGCTGAGCTATGAAAGTTGGAGGCAAATACTTGGAGACAATAAATTTAGCATAATCGGCATACCAAGGGCTCCCTCGCGAGCTTACCCCTACTGCCACCAACTGTTCATTCGAGAAACTATCATTAACGGGCATAGGATCAAAAGAGATGTTTTCCAATCGAGATAAATTATCAGCTACAGGATTATCAACACCTTTCCTGTCGACAATATGTAGGTCAAACTCCTGTAAGTGTAGCACCCATCTAATAATCCTAGACTTAGCATCTTTCTTCATCATAAGGTACTTAATAGCAGCATGACAGTATGAATGGTAACTTTTGAGTCTACAATATAAGTTCTAAACTTATCACAAGCAAGGACAACAGCTAGGAATTCTTTTTCAGTAGTAGCATAATTCCTTTGAGCAGCATCAAGAGTCTTACTACCATAATGGATAACATTTAACTTTTTATCAATTCGTTGCCCGAGGACAACACCTATAACAAAATCACTAGCATCACACATTATTTCAAAGGGTAAGCTCCAATCAGGTGGTAGAACGATAGGGGATGTAGTTAAAGCCTTCTTTAGAGTTTCAAAAGCTTCCTTGCAATCATCATCAAAGACAAAGGGTACATCTTTTTAAAGAAGATTAGTGAGGGGTTTTGATATCTTAGAGAAATCTTTAATAAACCTTCTATAGAAACCAGCGTGACCAAGGATACTACGAATACCTTTGATGTCTCTTGGACATGGCATTTTCTCAATTGCCTCCACTTTAGCTCTATCAACTTCTATGCCTCTTTCAGAAACCTTATGTCTAAGTACAATACCTTCATTCACCATGAAGTGTCATTTCACCCAATTAAGAACAAGATTAGTTTCTTCACATCTCTGCAAAACTTTATCGAGGTTGTGCAAACAATTATCAAAAGAAGTTCCATAGACGGAGAAGTCATCCATGAACACTTCCACAATTTCCTCACAAAAACCATGAAAGATAGCAGACATGCATCTTTGAAAAGTAGCGGGAGCATTACATAAACCAAAAGGCATAAGTCTATAAGAATAGGTTCCGTAAGGGCATGTAAAAGTAGTTTTTTATTGATCTTGTTGTTTAACAGCAATTTGAGAGAAACCAAAATATGCATCAAGAAAACAAAAATGGGTCTTTTTAGACAACCTTTCTAACATTTGATCAATAAAAGGGAGTGGGTAATGATCTTTCTTAGTAACTTTGTTAACTTTCCTGAAATCAATGCACATTCTATAGCCTACTACTATTCTTTGGGGGAATAAGTTCATCATTATCATTAGGGACGACGGTAATTCGCCCTTTTTTAGGAACACAATGAACATGACTAACCCATTCACTATCAGCAATAGGGTAAATAATACCAGCATCAAGGAGTTTCAATACCTCATTTCTTACCACTTCCTTCATCTTAGGATTTAGACGCCGTTGGTGCTCTACCACTGGCTTTGCATCCGGTTCTATATTGATAGCATGCTGACATATAGTAGGAGAAATCCCTTTTAAATCATCTAGAGTGTAGCCCATGGCCCCTCGGTGTTTCTTTAGTACCTCCAATAACCTTTCTTCTTCCTTCCCTGAAATTTAGAGCTAATAATAACAGGATATATCTTATTATCATCAATGTAAGCATATTTAAGATGGTCAGGTAAGGGTTTCAAATCGAAGACTGGATCCTTTTTGGGTGGCAACATGGTACCAAAGTCTTCTACAGGAAAGTTATGCTTAAGCATCTTAGGTTGACGACGGAGAATCTCGTCAATCTCATTCCTTTCTTCCATGAAGATCTCACTTTCGTGGTCTTCCATAAATCGCTGCAAAGCATTGTTAGGAGCAAGAGAAATAGAAGCAAGTTGTTCGACTCTAAAATCCTTGTTATGGGTGTCATTTTCACAAGGTTCCTTAGTAAATTTCGAAAAATTAAACTCATAATATTCCCCATCAAATTTAGTCAAGATTTTCTCCCTTTTGCAATCTATAATAGCTCCACAAGTACTCAATAAAGGTCTATCGAAAATGATGGGATAAGTTTTATTAGCAGCTGAACCAAGTACTAGAAAATCAGCAGGATATTTAATCTTACCACAAATAACTTCTACATCCTCCACAATACCAATTGGAGAGATGGTCTCTCTATTAGCAAAGTGAATGACCACATCAATCTCTTCCAGTTCGCAGGGACTGATTTCATGCATAATTTCTTTGTAAAGCTCATAAGGAATAGCACTTGAACTTGCACCAATATCACATAAACCATAATAGCAATGATCACCAATTCTAACAGAAAATATAGGTACACTAGCCTTTTTAGTTCTATTAGGATGTGAGACAATATTAGAAGCATCTTCACAAAAGACTATGTGTCCATCTTCTACACTTCCAGTGACAAGGTCTTTCACAATTGCTACAACAGGTTCAATGTTTATTTGTTCATCAGGTTTTACAGTTCGCTTTGCACTTTTATTGATCACACTAGTTATCATAGGATGATCCTTTACCTTATCTGGGAAGGGTATTTTCTCGATATAAGGTTTAGGTAGGATGCAATCAATAGTGCAAAATTCAGTACTCCCAACATGAACACATTCAACAATATCTTTATAAGGTGCATGGTACTTGTTCCATCCCTTTTTCGGAATTTCAATATAATAAGCAAAAGCCTTAAAACAATTTGTAATAACTTGAAAATCAAGACCATAAGCATTACTAATATTTTGAAAGTCATCAGTTCCCATAAAAGATTCAATGCATTCATAATCATAATTTATACCTGACTTTCTTCCTTTGTCATTCTCCCATGCTTCATCATTGTCTTGAATTCGGTCTAGAAGATCCCATTTAACTTCTTCTTCCATGCGAGTGAATGATCCAGCACAAGAAGCATCCAATAAATCCTTTTCATGAAGAGAAACCCTTGCATAAAAGTTATTGATAATAATATTGTTGGGGAGCTCATGAATGGGACATTTGAGCATTAGTAACTTCAGTGTCCCCCAAGCTTGAGCTGTACTCTCTCAATCAATAGGCCAAAAGTTGTATATTTGATTCCGATCTTTATTAATCTCACTAGGAGGATAAAACTTTGAATAAAAGAGGGGCACTATTTCCTCCCATTCAAGAGCTTGACTATTCTTCAGCAGCTTATACCAATCCTCAGCTCTTCCTTTTAGTGATAATGAGAATAACTTGTTCTTGACTTGATTTGTAGTAATACCTTCACACTTGAACTACCCGCATAATTCGTGTATAAAGAGGAAATGATCACTGGGATGGACAGTTCCATCCCCAACATAGTAGTTATCCATAACACGATCAATAATTCTTGTAGGTATTTTAAAAGTATCATTATCAGCAGGTGGTGGTTCGTCTACTACCTTAGCAGTGGTAGTAGCATTACGAAATAAGAAACTCGGCGAATTATCCATAATGAAAATAAAGCAACTAACATAAGTAAACAATACTCACAGTAGAAGTTTCCTTTACCAGTTCCACTTTCCAATAGCGCTTCACTCCCCGGCAATGGCGCCAGAAAATAGTCTTGATGACCCACAAGTATGGGGGGTGTATCGCAGTATTTTCGATAAGTAAGAGTGTCGAACCCAACGAGGAGCAGAAGGTGATGGCTAGTGGCTTGGAGCAGGAATTCTCTATAAATACTTAGCAAACGGACTTTTAGGGGTTTTTGATAATGTAGGTAAATAAAGTACGAGTAAATAAAAGACAATAAGAATAAATGCAGCAAGTGTCCCAATCCTTTATTCAGCAAAGGACAAGCCGGTTGTATTACTTAAGATGACCAAACGTTACCGAGGACACATGGGAATACCATCAAGTGCTTTCCCTTCATATAGTTGATTAATCTTCTTTAGTTTGCTAAGTGTTGTGTGGGTGAACCTGTGCTAATGTACCGACCTTCCTAGGACTAATACATACATGTGATTATACCCCTTGCAAGCATCCGCAAGTACAAGAAAGTAATTAAGGTAGAAAGCTAACCACAGCTTTAAACTCTAAGAACCTGATGTCCCTTGTGCAATGGTTTCCTAACGGGGGTTCAGGTTTCTGTCACTCTGGCAACCCCTACGATTAGTAGCCAAATACACAATGCATTCCCCTAGGAACATATAGGTGAAGTGTCATGTAGTCGATGTTCACATGAAACCGCTAGAAGAAGTACACCACCACTTAAATATCAAACTATTGAATCTTTCTCAACACAATTCCACTACTAACAACGTGACTTCTCCCATGTCCTCAAGAACAAAACGAACTACTCATAAGACATCATATGGAGCATGATCAGAGATGGAATAATGATGTATAACAATCTGAACATAAACAATAATTCAATGGTTCCACGCAATAGCATCAACTATAAAGAGTAATCAACACCGGGAAAGTTTCCCCTAAGAACTATGCAAGTTTCAACCCAATTGTTACAGCGCGATGATGGTGGTGATGATGGTGCTGATGGAGGTGATGGTGGTGGTAATGATGATGATCCCGATGAAGTCCAGCTTGATGGTGGTGTTGATGGTAACGATCTCCCCTCTTCGGGAAGGAATTCCCCCGGCACAACTAATTCGGGATTTACATGTTACCTACTGTACCTATTCCATGTCTGCCATGTTTATTACTTGTTGCTCGATGATCGTGTATTACTGTTGCATAGGTGCAACACTCTGTCATAGGAATATATTGTCTATGGCCTCAGCTCGTGTGAAAAGTCCACGCAACCTTAGGGTTCGTACGAGGATTAGCTATACCTCATACGAGTAGCTCTTTTGGGTGGCCCCCATGTACTTGATTTGGGTCTAGGAAAGCGTCATGTCTGAAGCACCGTCGACATATCGATGGGTGTATTTTAATTGATCTGGAAAAAAGGGTGGAAGTGAGTGGGGATACTTTGGTGCACCCCTGCAAGGTTAAATCTTTTCGAAAAGCCGTGTGCACAGTTATGGACGACTTGGAGCACTGTTTATCGATCATAGACAACTACAACTATAGTTTACTGTTATAATTTAACTTGTATCTAATATGACTAGTAAGTTGGATAACCACCATGAAAAGAATGAATAAAACTGCCAACCATGTGAGTTTCCTCGGAATGACTTCCTCGTTTGGTCTCGAGGGGGAAATACCATGATGGGTATGATTGGTGGTTGTGCAGGGTTTGGTCCGCATAGGTATTTCTTACCTCTCTCTGACAGCCAATAGTTATACCAAGTCTCTATTGGTTGTTTAGTGCATGTTGCGCTACAGCTTCAGTCCACCATACCTATGTAGGAGAGATCCGCCTAATTCTAGACTCGTCGTGTACTGGCCTCAGTATTGACCGCGCCCTTTTTCTTTTGCCCTACGTCAACACCCATTTTTCTTTAATAGTTATAATTTCGACGTAGTTAGCAGCGTTACCCTTCCGGCTTGGCCTAGGCAGGGTTATGGATGCTATTTGTTATTCTCCAGCACTCTTATCCCAATTTGCATCTTATCTGTACTCGGATGTTGTATCATTTTCAAGGTGATTTGGATCTTTGTATTGTATATCTGTATTCTTGACTCGTTGAGTCGTTGTTGTATATATATGTTTCTATGGGTTCCATCGTGAACTATTCTGTAATGGTATTACTTTGTTTCCCACCCGTACAGAAGTGCTTGGTGGGTATCTTTGAATCGTTTCTATGCAGGTTTGGCGGGAATCGCTAAAATCTGCATAGAGCCGATTCGAGGGTGTTACAGGGTGTGACCTCGGAGGATGTCAAGAAGATAGCCATTAAGGAAAAGATAGAGGAAGAAGCATGGTGCAATCAACTAGGATTTGAAGATGGGTTCAAGCTAATGGATATGGGCAAGGAAGGGCCTAAGGTATCCAGCCTCTTGATTGGGCAAGATGGTGACTTTGAGGAAGTCCAGCTTTATCAAAGGAAGACGAGTCTTATTTGGACAAGCTGAAGCACCAAGGAGAAGAGATCCAAGCCACTCTTGATAGTCCCGACCGCCGCATCAAGAAGGTTGATGTAAAATATCTAGGATGTTTTAAACATGTTGAACTGTTGCATTGCTATTTGGATCAGATAAACTTGAAGATAATGAAGGGGTTAGAAGCGAACCTCGACGTTAGCCTTCGAGCCATCAAAAATTAGAAAAAGATGATCGAGATGTATAAAGCGCATGTGGCTCAGCTAAAAACAATTAGCGAGTAGCATAGAATTCGTATCATGATCTTGGAGGCAACAAACAAGACACTCCATGAGAGGCTCCGCTGTGCAAGGGATTTTTCTCCTAACAAGAGACATCACAATATCGAATAATCATGAGGGAATATTTGATCCCACCATCTTGATTCCAAGCTTGGGGTGATCTATAACACATTTTATTTTATCTTCTAGTTTTTAGCATGTTTAGGTTTTTAATTCTAGAGTTTGCATTAGTTTCATCATTAGCTTCCTTTGGTTTGAGGAAGGAATTATATCTGATGAGATTTTGAGAATTTATGATATTTTAAGTGATTTTGATTTATGATTATTGTATTAGATGTATGAATTAGGATGAGTGATATGATACTTGTACCACTATTATGATTTTAGGGTCTTGTAGCACCCCGCTAAAACCACTACTAGAAAATCGTTGTGTTTTTGTGCATTGCATCATCATGACTGCATGCTCATGTCATCATGCCACATTGCATTTGAGCATCATCATCATCATGCATATGTTTGCCTAAAACTATTTTCTAAAAGCCTATATTCGTTTTCTAAATATCTCCTGTCTTTATTTCAAATTAAAAACCCCGGTCTCTTCCGGATATTTTATTTGTCTAAAAATAGATTACAAAAGTCTTTTAAATAAATAAATAAAACTTGTATTATTTTTGGGAGGCAGCCAGCTAGGCCCAAAAGCCCAGCCGGCCACCTCCAGATCAAACCCTAGCCCACACCTACGCAAACCCTAGATCCCCACCACACCACCTACTCCCTCCCCAACTTCTTCTGCCGCCGCCACCCTCCCTGGTGCGCACGCCACCACAAAGCCACCCGACCGTGCCCTTCTCCCTGCCCTTGATCGTTCCCTCCCCACAACCACTCCCGCCTGGCCCACCCACCGACACAACCCACCACCAACCATCACCAGCCACACGCACACCAGCGCCGCACTCGCACGCGACCCCGGCCCCACCTTGCCCCACGCTACCAACAACGGCCACCTCGGGATCCCGCCCGCCCTCCTGGCCCACCATGTTCCCTGTCGCATGCCTCTCCTCTCTTCTCCACCCCTCACCTCTCCCCACCAACCACCAATCCTCCTTCACCAACCACCGCCAGGACCCCGTGTCGCCGCCTGGTCTGGCCTCCTCCTCCTAACCGGTCCTGTCACCGGCTCAGCCTCACCCCGGCCGCAACCTCCTCCGCCGCGAGATCCACCACTGAAGGTTCCTCCACCGCCACCGATGGGAGCTCCGCCGCCCTGACGTTCACCCTCCTCGTCCGCCGCCGTCGAGCCCTACACCGCGTCGAGCTCCTCCCCTCCGCCGCTGGTGCACCTGCGCGAGCCCAACCTCGCCGGCCTCTGCGCCCCGTCACCGCCCGCTGGATCCCGAGCCCGCGCATCGGTCCCTTGCTACCGGGATCTCCTCTGTCCGACCACATCAGCGCCGCCGTCGCCCGCCCTCTTCCCGGAGCTCCGCCCCGCCTCCGACCGTCCTCCGCCTCGGCCACGTCTACGCCGCCTCATCACCGCCGGACGTCACTGCTTCCACGCTGCTCGTTTCGACGACCCCGCACCGCCCATGGCCTCCTCGATCTCGCGCGTCCCCGTCCTGCTCTGCGCGCCGTGGACCTCCCACCCGCTCGAGCCCCAATCCCGCGTGTGCTCCCTGGCTGATGTCTCAGGCCTATCCAGGCCGCTCTTGCCGCGTGTGTTCTTCCACAAAGTTTGTGTGGTGCCTCTGCCGCTTGTATCCTTGGGTGGAAATCGTTCCGGATGCAATCTGATGTGTAGCCGTCCAACTCCCTCTCGCACCTCTGTTGTTGCGTGTCCGTGCAAGTAGCGGAGTATCCGACCCTCTCTACAAAAAGTGTTTGTGTTTCTGCAATGGTCCCGTGGTCAACTCCGTCAAGTACCCGCTACTACAAGATTTTCCGGAGGCATTGTTGTCCGAAGACCACCGACACGGAACCGGAGACCATAGGACGCCGAGCGCCAAGATCTTCTTAGCCCCGAAGACCGAACCCCGTGGATCGACATGATCTTCTTCATGGATGCCGAGACCCCGACCAGAAGATGCCCAGAACACCAAGATCTGCTCCCGAACGTGTTGACCGAGGCCGAACCAAGATCTCCACGGATGTAACAAGTTCTCCTTCCCAGCTGTGATGCCCGAGAACCTGGATGCCAAGGTCGTCGACACGGAATGCCAAGTTCTTCATCCCGGATGCCATGACCGTCTACACGGACCCGAAGACCACCGGTACCCGATCCATTCAAGTTTGCCATCGACGACAAGGTCGACCGCTTGGAACCCAAGTTCTCCGTCATGACACGACAAGTTCTCCGTCTTGTATCCGAACCTCGTCGTTCTCGTCACACCCTGAGACCGGACCCCGGACCCCCAGAACCCAATATCTTCTGAACCCAGATGTGTGACCCTAAGCCCCTATTTTTATAATATGACATTACCAACTATCGCATATTAAATTGTTCGTGCATGCATACTTGTCTGTGGTTTGGGGGCATTATGCCGATTCACCTCATAATTAAATATGGAGTCAATATGCGGGATACTTTTGTCTTATTCCGGACTCCATTTAAATTGGTGTAGCGAACCGATGCCATGTTTTGCCCTGTTAATACAACATTTAAAGTGCAGGGTTCTAAATGACTGGAACCTATTAATTAATTGTCGGGACCCCGGTTCCGCTTAATATTGCCTAATTGCATTGCATCTTTACCATGTCATGCATCATATCATAAACATGCTGGTTCTTCTACCGTAGTATTAAATAGTGCATCCGGTGTTCCTTCTAGTGTTTGCTTCTTCGCAGATTAGGCCGATGAGTTGATGCGAGTATTGACAAGTTCTCCGGATATGAACCTTCGGCAGTGTTTCCCAGGCGAGCATCTCCCCCTTTCTACCTATTTTGCTTTTATAGTCTTTATTTCCTCCTGTTGATCTATTGCTATCCGTGTTGCGATGCTTTAGTTTCTGTGCACCATTTATACTCCTTGCAGCCCTAAATTGCCATGGACACATCCTATTTGCTCATTGTTTGATAGATAGTCGGCCTTGCGAGTCGTAGTTGCTTGCTTATGTGTTGCTTCGCGTTGTCATCGTTCCACCATTGACGGCAAGTTGGCACATGATAATGGAGGAGATGCTTAATGGTGGAGATGATCATGAATTTAAATGCAACTGTTAAAATGCTGGGAATAGATATAACTAATGCAGAGGCATCGGTGGGCAATAGATGTTATTTGGTTTTTCCATGCTCACTTGTGTCCCGTAGGACCCCGAGTACTTGATACCTGTTCCTTGACTATCGCACTATCCGCATATGGGACCACGAATCCCCTTAGCCAGAGCTTGATTCATTTTATTTCTTGGGGCCACAAACTAGTTTGGGTTTTATTACTATCCTGTACCTATGCCATGCTTTACTGTTTTATTTAAGATTGTGCGTGGAGCACCTGTACTGTTTTGGACCGTGGAATGTTTTCGCGGTATCGACAAGCCCAGTCACACTTTCGGGTTCCTAGTTGTTTACAGCCATTGACACAAACCTTGGGTCCGTCTCGGAGCCGGCCAACTTCGTTGCGGGTAGCTTAATGGGGTGGACCCCTGAAATATTTTATGAATCATGTGATTGCTTTGTCGTGAAACCCTCGTTGGGTTTTGATTTGGTTTTTCCGAGGTTGATCGTGTGTGTGTTGCTATTTGTGCACCCCTGCAGGGTAAATCTTTCTGAACCGTGTCCACGGTTATGGACGACTTGGAGCACAGTATCTCGACCATAAACAAGCATAACTAAAGTAGTGCTATAAATTTAACTTAATATGTGACTAGTAATCAGCTTCACTACAATGGAATGGATAATAAAAGTTCCAACAACTGGTGGAACTGGTGTGTATCATGTCATGTTATACCTGCCTAGTAAATATCGCAACTCCAATGGAATGAAATAAAAGTGCCAACAACTGCTGGGTTTGGGATGTCACATGCTAATGGTATCTGACTAGTAAGTACTACAACCACAACTCCATGGTTAACTAAAACTGCCCACTACTTATGCTATCAGGATGAATCGTGCTATCTATATCTGACTAGTAAGTGCTTCAACTATAATGGAATGAATAAAACTACCAACTGTGTGAGTTCCTCGGTTTGACTTCCTCATTTGGTCTCGAGGGGGAAATGCCAGGATGGGTATGATTGGTGTTAGTATAAGGTTGGTTCCGAATAGATCTTTCTTATCTCTCTCTAATAGCCGACAGTTAATCGAGTCTCTATATGTTGTTTAGTGCATGTTGCGCTGCCGCTTTAGTCCATCATACCTATGTAGGCGAGAGCTGCCGAATTCTAGCCTCGCCGTGTTCTGGCCTCAGTACTGACGCTCCTCTTTTTCCTTTTCCTTTGTCGGTTCCGCTTTTGTTTTAGCAGGTTCGAGTTCGACGTTGTTAGCAGGGTTACCCTTCCGGCTTGGCCTGGGCAGGGTTATGGACGCCATTGGTTATTCTTCAGGGCTCTTGGCCCCATTTGCATCTTGTCCGTACTCGGACGCTGTATCGATTTCAAGGTGATTTGGATCTTTGTATTGTATATCTGTATTCTTGGCTCTTGGAGTCGTGTTATATATATATCTATTCTATGGGTCCTATCGAGGACTGTTGTGTAATGGTATTACTTCGTTTTCCACCTGCACGAAAGTGCCTGGTGGGCATCCTTGAATCGTTTCTATGCGGGTTTGGTGGGAAGCGCTAAAACTTGCATAGGGCCGATTCGAGGGTGTTACAAGTCTTCCAGACCAACAAGTATCGATAAGTTATGAAAACAAAATATCGATAGCATATTATAATCATTTGTTTGAACCAACAAGAGGCTTACAGAGTATTAACATGATCCAATGCTATTGTTAGAGCAAAAAGAAAAAGTTCAAGGTGACAAAAGGTACTCGAGCATGCTCATGAATTATTTATTACTCAATCAAGCGCTCATATAATTGTACTTGATGATTTTTTGATATGCCTAATCTTCGAACTTACCTATAAACTATTGATACAAAAAGTGTGGAAGCCTCTAAGTCATGTGATGTGTGAGAGTGTGATATAACTCATGATGCAATTCTATATTTGATATTGTAATTATATATTCTTCAATTGCCTCATTTATTGTAATGACTCGTGCCTCATGAACATGAGGACCTTGTCCATAAGATACCATCTTGCTCGGGGACGTGAAAGAGTCTAGCTTGGGGAAGTTGACGAGTCCAATTTTGAAGCATATTTATCTTATGTTTTTGCACAAGTAGAGTAGGGTTTTTCGTATTTTACTAAGCTCGTACACATATTTTGGCCTTGCTCCAACAGGATTACGAATTATTAAGTCTTTTGTGTATATATAAATTGGGACTGTCATGTTATGCAGTAATATGATATTTCTAAGTGATAAATTTCATTTAAATGATTTCAACGCACCTGAGATAAGAGAGGATGTAAAGAAAAGCTACTGAAGGTTTAACAACCATCAGTATGAGTGGAGCTTGGATGTACCATCCACCCGTACCACCTTCCCGGACGTCCGCCTTGTCAAATATGGTCACCAAGCAAAGACATATCTGAGATCTGGTATTCACAAAAACTTCCATCCTCGAAACATCGCACCAGAGAGGGATCAAGAGAAGGCACTGGGAGGAGGGTGAATCCCTGCTGCTTCACGGATCATCGGAGGACATCAGATCATCTCCTTCATTATCAACTACTGCATCTCCACCACCATTTTGATTCCCCTCTATCATCCATTAGATCTTGTTGTAATTTCAATGCAATTGTGGTTTGCACTATATTTACCTTTGCACTTTTGATCCATCCATATGAATATGATGATGTTGTTGATTGATTCATGTGTGAGTAGTTTTCTTTGTTCTTGGAGATATGGAGAAACCCTAGCATTATTATGAAATGAAATAAAGATGATCTATTACTTTGGTCCATGATCCACTGATCTATGATATTGTGTTAGATCTCTCTCTTTAGATGGTATGTGAAGTCAACCACATAACATTTTCCCTCAGGAATAAAGATAGGGAGATACCTTTGGGATGTGTATGGCAGTATGTCCAACGTTTACTTTGTGATTACAGTCATTGGCTTATAACCTATATGGTCCTAGGGGAATTAAGAGAGATTCACTAAACTTATTAAGATATTCATGGGAAAACCCTTAATTGTGGTGGTTTGTAGAAGTGATTGCTCACATGCATCATAGTGGTTATTTAGAGATGACCTCAATACCTGATTCCAGAAGCAAGCACTCACGAGTCTTGTAGTGAACATCTTATTATAGAGCTCTCTCCACACATGTCATTATGGAAGAAATAGAATATCCTAATTATTAATAATTTTTATATGCTAGTGGTGTATCCTACATCCCTAAGAACATTTTAGCCTTATTGAGTTCCAACACTGTTTCCAAATGCGTTCATTACTTGTTTACTTTACTTGCTTTTATTACTTTCTTGCACATAAACACAAAACCTTTCAAACACCCTTTACTTGAAATCAAAGGCAGGTTACAAGTATCCTTTGGTAGATAGTGACGAGGGGCATATAGACCTTAACCTAATAGATCTCTATGGGTTTGATACTCTTATTTCGAAACTAGCTACAATCGTTTTGTGCTCTTGCAGTCATCAACGGGAACTTCACATATCACTAAAAGAACATTATCAGTTAAATCCTAAAATTAATCCATGTAATGCAAGCACCCATGCTAGGTGTAGGCTTGAACCTAGGTAGGTTGGTTCCACCACAAGAAACCAAACCACCAGACAATAACTCAGTTTGTAGGTCTAGTTTTGCCAAAGACATAGACACAAGGCTACCGACACAAGGCAGGTTCGGAATGTGTCCTCGAACCACTTGTGCTCCTCGAGGAGGGAGGCGTGGTCCATCACCAGCATGGGCATCGCGAGGCCGAGATCATGCATCTTGTCGAACACAGTGCATGTGGAATATGGCGACCCATGTGTCTTTGCTACGTCTAGGTCTTGAATTTTACCAAAGTGCACCTCTTGTCAGATACACATCATAAATTTTCTCTGACATCAAACCACCTTCAACTCCTCCTTGTTGCCCTCTCCTTGTCCACCCTCCTTTGGTCATTTCCTGCTTACAAGTAGCCTCCTTCCCAATTTGGAAACATGTTGCACCACCTGTAGACTCTCTCTCTCACACACACAGTTTGGAAACACAAGGTTAAATACGTTGGAGCAGGTAGCTTCTATCTCTCTCGTTCTCCCTAGTACCCTCAATTTTGGAAGCAAATCAGAACACGAGGCCTTCACAATCGATCCATCTAAAACATAATAAGTTCATGAAATTCACCTGCTAACAAGAAGTAGCAGCAACCTAGCTAGATAGCACGAAATTAGCAGAAGATTCACTAGGCGGTCCTCTCCTTATTGGCCCTCTCCTTCCTCCTCTAGTTCCTTCACCCTGTCCCTTCTTCTTCAGGGGCTTCGGCTTTGGAGCAAGAATAAGACCCTGCTAGATCATCAGGTTATGTTGCCTTCTAAGGAAAATCTTTTAATGACGGGGATATGCCAATTGGGGTATGCCCATAAAGAAGATTGCACTTTCCCATACTCGATTTTCACCTGCATTCCCTTCAAGTATCAATAAATTTCTTCTTTGCACGGAAGCCCCAAAAGCCTCTTTGATCACCGTGTGAACGGAGAGTGGGCAGAGCAAAAGGGAAGGAGGTCCTCATACAGTGTCGCACACTTGAGCAGTATCAATACATTTCTTATTTGCACGGGAGCCCTAAAAGCCGCTTTGATAACCATGTGAACGGAGAGTGACCCCAACCATTTCCCAAAGTTACTCGATTTTCACTTGCATTCCCTTCAAGTATCAATACATTTCTTCTTTGCACGAAAGCCCAAAAAGCCGCTTTGATAACCGTGTGACTACTAGAGAAAAGCCTATAGGAGACATGCACATTTAGAGGCACATTTCTACTATATGCGCCTCTCATAAGATAGGCGAGGCACACCATGCAGCCATGCGCCTCTAGTAATTAAATAGGCGAGACGCATATTTGCAGGATGCGCCTCCTCTATCATCTGTACGGACGAAATCTGGCACCCCCATCTTATGCGAGGCGCACCATCCGGGCATGCGCCTCTAGTACTTAAACAGGCGAGGCACATATGTGACAAATGGGCCTCGCATATCTTCGGTGGGCCCGGGTGGAGATCGGTAGTCCAATATGCGAGGCGCATATAGTAAGATGCGCCTCCGATACTTACAATAGGCGAGGCGCATTAGGGAGTGTGCGCCTCAAGCAACCCCTGTGGGCCTGGGTGGGTGCATAGGTGAGGCGCATGTTGGCATGTGCGCGTCAGATAGTTCAGACTATTTTTTTGAGGATGAACAGTGAGCAAAAGCCCACTGTAATTTTTATATTTATAATGAGTAAACAATCTTAATTAGAAAGATCTAGCTAAAAAATAAAATAGGAACACATCTAAGTCTAAGATTGAAGCCAAGCTTTGAAGTTTT
The DNA here is from genome assembly GCA_910589775.1 of Avena eriantha. NCBI lineage: Eukaryota > Viridiplantae > Streptophyta > Magnoliopsida > Poales > Poaceae > Avena > Avena eriantha. The sequence continues at coordinate 162,951,329 of OU342740.1, read as the reverse complement.
CAGCAAGGTTTCTTTTTATTCTAAAGCTAATCCATCTTAGTTCTCCCATATAAATTGCCTTCCAACTGTTGAAATCTGTCCTTTGATTTTTGAAAATCTAATTATTTCTGATAATCCAAATCCCCCAAGCCGCTATTATGATGATTTCCATAGCAAAGGGTATATCTTCAATGGCCTCAAAAACTGATAAACCCCTGTGTCTTTGTGGGCAAATAAAGTCCCAACAGTTTTTAGCAAAGGGACATGTCCAAAACAGATGAGAAAGAGTTTCTTCTTGTGAGCATTCCATATCAACACATGAATATGATTGAAGTTGCATATTTTTCCTTCTAAGAAGGTTCCTTGTGTTCAGACGATCTTGAAGTAATAACAAAAAAAGAACTTATGCTTTGTACCATGCGTAGGCCACCATGGTCCGACCACTAATTCACAAAGCCCTCGTTGATAGGTGGATGAGATGCGTGAGGACCGATATGGCACGCGCAAACAAGACGGAGATAAGATGTCCGTGTCACGACTACAAGCTGATGTATCTGATAAGGCACGATTCCGGAATGCTGGAGTCGCACCTACTCCTACGTAGTTTCATGGATTGCTACACTCGATGGATACGTGATGACGAAGATGATGATCAGGATGTCAATAATGGTGAAGATCAAGATGCCGGTCATGATCACGAAGATCAAGACGCTGACAGCGGGGCGGGTGATGATCATTAAGATCCGGGTGGCGCCGGGCATGAACACGAAGATGACCAAGGTGGCGCCGGGCATGAACACGAAGATCAAGGTGTCGACCATGATTCGAGCTGGCTATGAGACCCTCATGTCCAAGATCTGCTTCTCAAGGAGACGAGTAATGCTAGAACCGCCGCTAGAGAGAAATCTAAGCTGGAGCAAATGAAGAAAGATGCGGTCACTCCATTGTTTGATGGATGCAACGACGGGGATACCCGTCTGAATGTAACTCTCAAGGCTCTGGAGATGAAGGAGAAACATAAAATGACCGACGAATGCTTCAACAACAACATTGCATTCTGTCACGATATTCTTCCCAAGAAGGGGAACACATGTCTGACTAGTATCGCTGAGGCCAATAAAATCGCGTGTCCTCTTAATCTACCGCACGTGAAATGCCATGTCTGCATAAATGATTGCATCATCTACCGGGGCGAGGACGCGGAGAAGACCACGTGTTCGGTGTGCAAGACCTCTCGATACAAGAGAGGGACCAAGAAAGCTCCTAGAAAGGTGGTGTGGTACTTTCTCTAACTCCTCATCTGCAGCGGTATTTTGTGGACCCTAAGGAACCAGAGCTCATGCGCTGGCACGCGGAAAGAAAGAGGCCGGAAGACGATGATCCAGAGAAGGAGGAAATGCTGAGGCACCCTTCAGATGCTTGCCAGTGGAAGGCGTTGGACCTCCAATATTACCAACATTTCAGGAAAGAGTCAAGGAACCTCAGGCTGGGTGTGAGCACCGAAGGACTCAATCCGTTCGGAAGCCAGAGCACCACACACAGCACCTGGCCCGTGTTTGTATGGATATACAACCTCCCCCTGGTTGTGCATGAAGAAGAAGTACGTAACCATGAGTATGCTGGTTCAAGGGCCAAAACAACCTGGTACAGACATCAATATGTATATCACGTTGTTGAAAGAGGAACTGGCCACATAATGGGAAGAAGGAGCCCGTACGTGGGACGCCTTGAGACAAGAGTACTTCGACATGAGAGCGGCGATGATCACGATGGTGTAAAACTATCCCGGTTACGGATACTTCTCGGGGCAGGTGGTCCAAGGATTCTATGGGTGCGTTAGGTGCAAAGATAATATAACATACCACCAGCTATAGAAATATCCCGGGTCCAGGAAAACCATGTTCCTTGGGGCTCGGAGGTGGCTTCCCAAGAACCACGCTTGGAGAAAGCTAGGAGATCTGTTCGATGGGGTGGTTGAGCTCCGAGGAATCCCAGACCAAAGGAGCGGCGCGCAAATCTACGAGTTGTTGAATAACTGGAAGGAATGCCCTACACCGGGAAAGACCCAAAAGAAGCCAGAGCCGCTGCTGAAGGTATAGAAGGCGAGGTCTGATTTCTGGGACTTTCCATACTGGAAGATCCTCCACGTGCCTCATATCCTCGATCTCATGCATTTCACAAAGAACATGGGCGAGAGACTTCTTGCCACCCTCCTTAACATTGACAACACCAAAGATGGTCCGAAGGCAAGGAACGACTTGAAGCATATGGGCATTAGGGATGAACTTCAACCACCACCTAGCGATGACGAGGAGAAGGACAAGGAGGAGGAGATGGAAACACATAATAGCCATCCTCGCAAGGGAAAAAAGCAGGACAAGAAGGGCGAGGTCAAGCTCAAGGCCTCGTGCTTCACTCTGAGTAAGAAGGAGGCCATACAGTTTATGAAGTGCCTCCTCGGAGTCAAATTTCCGAACGGCTACGCGGGGAAGATAAGCAGATGGCTAGACGAGGCGAAGCAGCACTTCAGCGGGATGAAGTCTCACGACGTCGCCGTGCTAATGATGCAGGTACTCCTAGTCACGATCCGAGGTATAATGTACAAGCACATCCGTGAAACGTTGTTTGGCCTCTGCAACTTTTTCGACGTGATATCTTGGAAGTCGATAGGCATTAAGGAGCTCACGAGGCTCCATGATGAGATCCTGGTGATACTATGCGAGCTCGAGATCTATTTCTCCCCGCATTCTTCAACGTCATGCTTTATCTGCTTCTCCATGTCGTGGAGGATATCGTCTAGCTCGGTCCTCCGTTTCTGCGAAGCATGATGCTGTTTGAAAAGCTCAATGGACACATCAAAGGATACGTTAAGAATAGGCCCCGTCCAGATGGAAGCATAGCAAACGGCTTCCTGGCCGAAGAGTGCATCTCTTTCTACTCGAACTTTCTACAAACCGAGACCCCTCTTGGTCTGCCATTCAACAAGAACCTTGGGAGGCTCGTTGGATGCGGTCACCACGAGGGTCGGCGCCCAAAGCATGTCGACATCGAGGGTCGAACCAAGGACTTTGAAAGAGCAAACCTGGTCGCGCTACAGGTTACATGACGATAGGAATTAAGGAGCTCACGAGGCTACATGACGAGATCGTGGTGATACTATGCTAGCTCGAGATCACCCTCAGCTAGATGTCCCGGCTAATGATGCTGTTGTAGCAGCGAGCGCACAAGATGTGCTTCTACTCTGGTTAGCTGGACCCGCCTCGTCTGTCGCACCATGATCCCCGCTACCACAACCTGAAGGAGTGCGTGTGGACGATCACCAAGGAATGGCTGCCGGAAGGCTGGTCCTTCGGGCTGGCCCCTTACAACCGGGACAACCGTGCGCCCCGGGTAGGTCCTTTTCTTTTGTATCCCTTGCCCTTCTTTTTTGTTTTATCCGGCTAATCTTTTGTATTCGGCAGATCTTCCCTTGAATTCTTCATGAGGAGGGCGACGCTCCCCTTGAGACATTCACGCCTGACTTGCCCGAGCCGCGCGCTCGGAGGTCTGGTGAGGAGTCGGACAGGGATGGGGATGCCTTCCCCAGCTGGAACGATGAGCCAGCCGCCGATCTCGACGCGGAGGTTGATGAGGAGGAAGAGGCCGTGCCAGCCTCCGATCCGGCACAACACCTTGGGACGGACGGTGAGCCCAGCCAGTCTGGCGCTGGCAGGAGTGGCTCCAGCCGTTCCAGCGCCAGCTGGACAGCCGCGAAGGAGCCGGCCCCCAAGAGGAGCCGGATCAGCGCCCTTCCGCCGAGTCGCCTAGGCCGGAAGAAAGGACCGCCCCCGGTGGTGTAGGGGTAAGTTCTTCTCTGGGTGCCTTTTCTATTTTTTGCTTCCTTCGTTTGTCTTTAGCTTACTTGCTTCTTTTGTCTTTTTAGCACGCTGGTCTCCTTTGGAGCCGCGAGCCCGGCGCGGGCGTTGACGGAGTCGCCACCTTGCGCCCTGACCACGTCTGTCTCCGCCCCTCCTTCCTCCGAGGCACCGCCTCTGCCGCCGCTCGAGCTGAACCGGCTCCCCCATCCAGAGCGAGGGGGTCCCCAGCCGGACGTGGTGGCCCAGCCAAAAACGGTTGAGGCTGCCTCGCAGGGTGGGGACGGCTCTTCTTCGGGAACACGGAGGGCGATAACCGACAAGGAGCTCGTGGTTGCTGGCGACGACAACTCCGAGGATGAGCCGGGGGAAGAATGGAGGACAGTGGTGGTCGCCGCGAAGGAGTCCTTGGCCGCCAACGCCGTGGATGACGACGCCTCCTCCGCTGCCTCGCTGACAGACCTTGCCGCCACCCTCGAACTGGCGGTGAAGGAGATCCGGCTGCTGGAGGCCGCAGCCAGCGGGAACCGGTCCTTGGAGCAGAAGCTCGATGTTGCCAACGGAACTTCCCAGAGTAAGTTGGCTTCATCCGGAAACATTCCTTTTTTTTACGGTAGCCGGTTTTGCTGCAACTATCCTTGTGTGCGCTCAGCGCGAGGTTGATCGCTTGAAGAAGGTGAACGACCGGCTGAGCAGGTCCAACTCCCTGCTGCGGCTGCAAAACAAGGATTGGCACGCAAAGGTAGACGGTCTGGAAGCCACCGTCAAGGAGCGCGACGCCTCCCTCGCCAGCCGGATCGAAGCCTTCAACCTTCTCCAGGCCCAGAACAAGGACCAAGAGAAGGAAATCAAACGGCTAGCGGGGAAGGAGAAGGTCCTGGTGGAAGAGCTGATGCAGGTTGGGCATACAGATAAGGGTAAGTTCCCCTTTTCCATCTCCTTTATCTTTCTGGATCCGGTAGCCGGATCTGACTATCTTTTTTCTGGCAGCATTTTATCCCGGCATAGACCTGCTGGCGTACAACCAGCTGCAGGAGAACTGCCCGGAGCACAGCCGACAGCCTAGGAGCTTGTCGTTCTTCTTGGCGAGGAGGCTGCCAAGCTTCGCTAGGCGGCGCATGCCATCTTCTCATTTCTGTGGTCGGACGTTCCAGTCCCAGAGACAATGGCGCAGCTAGCCGTGAAGGTGGGGGAGGTACCGGCTGCCGTGGACTGGCTACGAGACTTGGCGGCATGAACCAGAGCGGAGATGGCTCTAGACCTCATGCTCTCGTGGTACAAGGACGCCCGCGTCGAGAAGATCGATGGATGCTTCCGCGCTGGCACCGATCATGCCACCATCCGCCAGGCTCATCCGGAGCTCCGGGGCTACGCCATCAAGATCGCCGACTACATGGATCCCGACGACGTGCTCACCGACTCGGAGTCCGTCGGTACTCCGGATGTGGAAACTTCGACGCAGCTGGCTGGGGACTCCGGAACCGGGTCGGCCGCCACGCGTCCTCCTTCGCCCGAGGTTGCCACTAGCCAAAGCGCTCCGAACGGCAAGGGTCCTTCCGTTTAGCTATCGCCCCGGGATGCCGGGTGTACTTGTTTATCTTGTCTTGTATTGAAACTTGTCTGTCTGTACCGGCTGCCTTTGGCGCTGGGTAAACTTGAACTAGTTTGGTTTGCCTTCAACTTGTGCATTCTGCATGCTTCTTGAAATATTTTTCCGGTTGACTTTATCCGGCTGACTTCGCCCGGCTAAAGGCCTTTACTCGGTGGAACTGCAATTCCTGTGGGGGCGCGCTAGCGCGCCCACTGTGTGTAGCCCCCAAGATTCGGAGTAGCTGGCGTAGCCAGGTACTTCGAATCTTCCTTCTTTCCTCAAGTCCTCTAACTTTATCCGACTAGACACATCCTAGTCGGTTGCTTCCGCTGGCTAAACGCCTGTAGCCGGGGGAACTAACATTCCAGTGGGGGCGCGCGAGCGCACCCACTGGGTGTAGCCCCCGAGATTTGGAGTATGTGGGGTAGCCAGGTACTTCGAATCTTCCTCGTCTTCTCTTGCTCCTGCCCTTGCCCTCACCTCGGCTCCAAATATCCGGCTAAACACCTTTAGCCGGTCGGGAAACTACAAGATTCCACTGGGGGCGCGTGAGCTCACCTAGTGGGTGTAGCCCCCGAGATTCGGAGCGCTTGATGAAGGAAAGGACTTCGAATCGTCTTCTCTTTTCTTCCTGAATACCGACTCGAAGTAGTCGTATGAAATATACATACACATACATTCTCACTCGTTAATAGGTTAGTCTGTTAAACTACAACCGGAAGGCGGATTTGTTTTTTGAAAACTAGCTTGCGCCTTTCTAGACACTTGGTCGTTTTCCTATGTGCTCTGCTGTTTTCGCTGCGTCCTTGCTACGCAGCCGGGTTGCGGTCTGCATCCGGAATCGAAGGGAGCTGATAGTACATTGCGCACGGTACTAATGGCTAGGCAACCGGATTGTCCTAAGCTAGTTGCAAGGTCGGGACGCTCGATCCGTCGCGTCTCCTCCCTGTTTTTCATGTGGGATGCCTCGGGCTTTTTTTCTTGCTAGCCGGACAGCCGGGTTGCGATCTGTAGCTGAGACGAAGAGTGGGCCTTTGACATCGTCGCACACTACTCAGCCGGTTTGTTGACTTAGCAGCTCGGGCCAGCCGGCAAGTCCCCGGGTAGGGGTTGCCGGAGCCGGAAAATCTGAACCAGAAAATAGATGCATACACATTTCTAGCAAGGAGCTCCCGAGCATCTCGCAGGGGTCCGCATTTTCATTCATAAGGTTTGTGGGGTATATACACTGTCTGGTGACTAGGTGTAAAACAGGCGCAGCAGGGCCGCGTTCTAGGGACGCTCGGTCTCCTCGTCTGATTTTTCCATCTTGTTCTTGCGCGGCTGCTACGCGTCGATGAGGTAGTAGGAGTCGTTGGGCAGCGCCCGGCTGATGATGAAGGGAGCCTCCTAGGGTGGCGACAACTTGTGCATTCCCTTCGTGTCCTGCACCAGCCGGAGGACCAGGTCACCCTCGCGGAACGCGACAGGGTGGATCCGGCTTGAATGGTAGCGGCGTAGTCGTTGTTGGTACAAGGCTGATCTGGACAATGCCAGCTTGCGGGCCTCCTTGAGGAGGTCCACACCATCTTCCCGTGCCTCCTGGTTGGCCTTTTCATCATAGAGGAGATTGCGCGGAGAGTCGAACTCGATATCCGCGGAGAGGACGGCTTCCGATTCATAGACCAAGAAGAACAGGGTGAAGCCGGTTGATCTATGGGCATGGTGTGGAGGCTCCACAGCACAGCCAGAAGCTCCTGATCCAGCATCCGGGTGACCGCTCCAAAGGCTCGATGAGGCGTGGCTTGATGCCAGCTAGAACCAAGCCGTTTGCCCTTTCGACCTGCCCATTTGACTGTGGGTGCGCGACAGAGGCAAGGTCCAGTCGGATGGCCTTGTTGCTACAGAACCGGGCTAAGGCCCCCTTGGCGAAGTTCGTGCCATTGTCGGTGATGATGCTGTTGGGGTAGCCGAACCGGTTGATGACGTCGGTGAAGAAGGTAACGACTGTCGCCCCGTCCAGCTTCCAGACGGGCTTTGCCTCGATCCGCTTTGTAAACTTGTCTACCGCCACCAGCAAATGGGTCATGCCTGCGCGCGCCTGCTTGAAGGGACCGACCATGTCGAGGCCCCAGACAACAAAGGGCTAGGTGATTGATATTGTCTTGAGCACCGAAGTCGGCATATGCCTGAGCTGCCCAAAGCGCTGGCACCCGTTACACGCACGGGCTAGCTGTTTGGCGTCCTCGAGGGCGGTGGGCCAATAGAAACCGTGGCGAAACTCCTTGGCAACTATCGCCCTTGACGAAGCCTGATGCCGGCACTCGCTCTAGTGGATGTCCTTGAGTAGGCGGTAGCCTGTGTCCGTGTCGACACACCTTTTAAAGATGCCAGATACACTGCACTTGTACAGTTCTTTGTTGATGATGGTGTACGTGTGCGTATGGAGCCAGATTTTCCTGGCCTCCACCTCGACATCCGGGAGCTCCCTATTGGCGATGTAGTTCAAGAAGGGGTTGTGCCCAAGATGGTATTTCCCGGATGGCGAGGATGCTCCCGCTCTCCGGTTGATGGTCGTCCGGATGAGGTACCCGGGACGACAGCCCCCGAGCCGCTTGATGAGTCAGCAGCCACCGGGTCTTGCGAGCCGAAGGGTACTGATTTGCCGGAGTTGGCGCGGGCCTTCTTCTTTGGAGGTTCTGCCGGCTCTGGATCTGCCGCCCCGCCAACTGGAGCGCTCCCTTCCCATATGATGGAATCCGACTCGGGGGACGGGTTGATGGAGGGCTTGCGCAAGTGCTCCAAGGAGACCCCGGGTGGGATCGCCTGCCTGGTGGATCCGATTCGTGCGAGCGAATCGGCTGCCTCATTGTTGGCACGAGGTACGTGATGAAATTCGCATCCGTCAAAGGAGGCACTGAGCTTCTGTATGTGGAACCGGTAGAGAGCCATGTTTGCATCGCGGGCATCCCACTCTCCGGATACTTGTTGTACCACCAGATCCGAATCGCCGAAGCAGAGGATCCGGTTAACACCAATCTCTCTAGCTAGCCGGAGACCGTGCGCCAATGTCTCGTATTCGGCTACGTTGTTGGAGGCCTTGAAGTGGATCTGCAGGACGTACTCCAGCCGGTCCCCCTTGGGCGAGGTGAGCACGATGCTGGATCCCAAGCCCCCGAGCATCTTCGACCCGTCGAAGTGCATCTTCCAGTGGTCCGAATCCGGAACCGGTGGGAGGTATTGGGTGTCGGCCCAGTCGACGAGGAAGTCCGCCAGTGCCTGCGACTTGATCGTGAGCCGGGGCTTGTACTGGACGGAGTAGCCGGCGAGCTCGATGTCCCATTTGGCGACTCGGACGATGGCGTCTTTGTTGCCGATGATTTCCGAAAGGGCTACCGTGCACATGACCTTAATCGGATGCTCCTGGAAGTAGTGCTTGAGCTTCTTGCATGCTAGGTACACGCCGTAGCACATCTTCTGGTAGTGGGCGTAGTTCTGCTTGGAGAGGGAGAGGACCTTGCTGAGGTAGTAGACGGGTCTCTGAACTGGCTGAGCCTTGCCTTCTTCGGGGCGCTCCACCACCAAGACGACGTTGATGACCCGGCTGATGGCTGCTATATAGAGCAACATCAGCTCCTTGCTAGCCAGCGTGGCTAGAACCGATGCTATGGATAGCATGCGCTTGAGGTCATGAAAGGCAGTGTCAGCTTCCGAAGTCCAGGAGAACTTGTCCGTCTTCTTCATCAGCTGGTACAACGGGAGTGCCTTCTCCCCCAGCCGGCTGACGAAAGGACTGAGGGAGGCCAGGCATCCGGTGAACTTCTGAACTCCAAGCAGGCTCCTAGACGGCTGCATCCTCTCGATGGCCGCGATATTTTCTGGATTTGCCTCGATCCCTGGTTGCGATATGAGGAAATCGAGTAGTTGGCCGGATGGGACTTCGAAGACGCATTTCTCCGGGTTCAGCTTCATTTGGTACTGCCGGAGGTTGCCAAATGTCTCTCCCAAATCTTCAAGGAGGGTGCACTTCTCCTTGGTCTTGATGACCACATCGTCCACATAGGCATGCACGTTTCGGCCTATCTACGAGTGCAAGAACTTCTGCATGCAGCGCTGATAGGTAGCGCCCGCATTCTTCAGACCGAAAGGCATGGTTACATAGCAGAAAGCCCCGTAGGGGTGATAAATGATGTCTTAATGTGATCAACCGGGTTTAACTGGATCTGATTGTAACCGGAATAGCAATTTAAAAAAGACAACAAATCGCAGCCGGCCGTGGAATCGATGACCTGATCGATACGGGGCAATGCAAATGGATCTTTCGGGCACGCCTTGTTCAGACTGGTGTAGTCGACGCACATGCGCCATGTCTTGTTCTTCTTCAACACCAGGACTGGGTTCGCCAGCCAGTCCTGGTGGTACACTTCCATGATGAACCCTGCTGCAAGGAGCCAGGTGATCTCGTCACCGATAATCTTCATCTTCTCCTCTGCGAACCGGTGCAGAGGTTGGTTGACCGGCTTGGCATCCGGCCGCACATGGAGTGAGTGCTCGGTGAACTCCCTTGGTACACCTGGCATGTCCTTGGGAGACCATGCGAAGATGTCCCGATTCTCACGGAGGAAGTCGACGAGCACGCCTTCCTATTTGCTATCCAAGTAGGCACCGATGGTGACGAGCTTGGTCGGGTCGGAGGGGTCGAGCAGGATCCTCTTCATCTCCTTTGCCGGCTGGAAGGCTCCTTCTCCTGCCGGCTTGCTGCTAGCCGGTATGTCTTGCTGGGCCATGGCCACATTGTGCATGATCACGCGCTTCTCCTCAGCTATGATGAGGGCCTCTGCCAGTTTGGAACCGGCTGAGGCACACTCTATTGACCGCCTGAAGCAGCCAGCGACGGTGATCACGCCGTTGGGTCCCGGCATCTTCGTCTTGAGGTATGCGTAGTGGGGGACGGCCATGAACTTGGCGAGGGCGGGGTCCCCAAGGAGAGCGTGGTAGTGAAAGGCCACGTAGAGATAAACAAAACTTTTTCCCTATGCGGTGATCCCAAGATCCAGCTCAGGTAGAAGGCCATGAGGATTACCACTAGACGCGCAGTTGTGGAATTGATGAAGCACGTCGCTTGATGCAGTGCAGTCCTCGCGATCCGTTCCGGTTCCACGATCCATGATCCGTTCTTTCTTCATGATCGTCGAAGTGCTGAACGTACAGCACCTCCGCCGATATCCACACGTACAAGTAGGAGCACCGGCGATGGACTGCTAGGTCCGGTACGGCGGCGACAGGATGGACTGGGCTAGGGTTTCCAACACATGGAGTGACCTAACCTTGTGCTCTAAGCACCTGCGCCCCAGCTGATATAGGGAGTGAAAGTGGGATCCACTCACTTGTGGCCCATTCACTAAAAGGCCTATATTAGCCACTGCAAGTCTCACTTGCTGACTAAGTCCATGTCTCTATTTGGGTCCAACCCAAATAGATTTCCTGTTTGCGTCTAACCCAAACTGCTCCTGCTCTTAAGTGTGTTACCCGACAGGCTCATGGTAACCCGGACACGATTCTGAGTCTCACTCGTGATCGATCAGTTGGTAGCGGCTCCTAGCAGAACGTGCCAACTCCCAAGTACCAATAAGTCATGACGACATACCTTTCCAATGTGACTTTTGTCTGAGTCCCTTTTGCCTCATGATATACCTTGTCGGACTATAGGCGAATGATCGTCATCTCTTAAATAGTCCGACTCTCTTTCTCGATCCAAGATAAGTGAATCATCCGACGAACTCTTAGTCAGTTGCCTCGGTTAACACTTAACCGAGACACGCATGTCCATGCTTTCCGAATCATATCTTCCGAGAGGGCCCAGAGAATATATCTCCGGATGGAGGGGCAAAATCCCATCTTGGTCATTCACATCACGCAGCTTGATTCATAGTCGACCCGAACTCCGCCTTTATAACTTCCCAGTGATGGAACATCGTTTCACAGAACCTAAGTCGGTGATCCTCAACTCGGATTGTGCAATAACCTCAGGTCTAAGGATTACATTGATTGAGACATGCAAATGACGACTTGTTCGTTTCATCTCAATATGGGTCAGTCCGACTCGCTAAACTCTTTAGCCGAATCCGTGTAAGTCGAAATAGCATCTCCATGCCCATGACAAGTGGAACCTAGTCATCTGCCGACTTTCACATTGGTCTAAGTTGTGTGTCTAGCACGACCTCAATGACCAAGGAAAATTAGTATGAACAACATGAATATGTAGTTCCACAATCGAATCACATATTCAATGATACATATCAGTAGTTCATACATGGACCATAACCTTATGGATACACAGGAATACCATCATACATGATTGCCTCTAGGGCATATTCCCAATAGTCTCCCACTTGCACTAGAGTCAATCTTCCGACATCACATGTCTATGCATCTAATGCCCATTGCTCTCAGTTGCACCTCATGCTTCGGGTGTGGAATTGGCTTTGTCAATGGATCCGCAATGTTTGCATCCATGTGTACCTTGCATAACTTGATATCACCTTGATCCACGAACTGGCGAATAAGGTGGTACCACATGAGTATATGTTTGTTCTTCTGGTGTTGTCTAGGTTCCTTGGCTTGTTCAATAGAACCATTGTTGTCACAATACACGTCTAACGGATTGCACGAGCCCTGAACCACACCAAGATCCATGAGGAAATTCCTCATCCAAACCGCTTCTTTTGCTACCTCTGAGGCAGCAATATACTCAGCCTCTGTCATAGACACAGACAACATCTCTTGATTGGAACTCTTCCATCTCACAGCCCCTCCGTTTATTAGAAACACATATCCTTAGTCCTTCTCAAGTACTTGAGGATATTTTTAGCCGCTCCCTAGTGGATCTCTCTAGGGTCAGCTTGGTATCTGCTCACCACACTTAGATCATAGGAAACATCCGGCCTCGTACAAATCATAGCGTACATGATGGATCCGATTGCAGAAGCATACGGAAATGCACTCATCCGACTTCGCTCATCACGTGTCGAAGGATATTGAGTCTTGCTAAGTTTTACGCCATGGGACATCGGTAAGAACCCCTTCTTAGACGATTCCATGTTGAACTTCTTCAACACTTTGTCCAAATATGTACTCTGACTCAATCCAGTGAGCCGCTTTGATCTATCTCTATAGATCTGGATTCCTAGTATGTAAGTCGCCTCACCCAAGTCTTTCATCGAAAAACTCTTTTCCAATGATTGCTTGGTATCTTGCAACATCTGGACATCATTTCCCATCAGTAATATGTCATCCACATATAGGATCAGAAATTTTACTTTGCTCCCACTAAACTTCTTGTATAAACAAGAATCATGATCACTCTTGATGAAGCCAAACGATTTGACTACCTCATGAAAGCGAATGTTCCAACTCCGAGATGCTTGCTTCAACCCATAAATGGATTTCCGAAGCTTGCATACCTTGTCAGCATTAGCCGGATTGACAAAACCCTCGGGATGTATCATATACACATCCTCGGTTAAATTTCCATTAAGGAAAGCCGTTTTGACATCCATCTGCCATATCTCATAGTCGAAATAGGCTGCTATAGCTAACATGATCCGAACTGATTTGAGCATCGCTACAGGAGAGAAAGTCTCATCGTAGTCAACTCCTTGAACTTGTCGGAACCCCTTCGCGACAAGCCGTGCTTTATAGACAAAAACATTTCCATCCATATCAGTTTTCTTCTTAAAGACCCATTTGCACTCGACGGGTCTTGCACCTTCTGGTAGATCAACCAAGTTCCAAACTTGATTTTCATCCATGGACTTTAACTCGGATCACATGGCTCCAAGCCATGACTCGGAAGCAGAACCCACCATCGCTTCCGAATAAGTTGCCGCCTCATCACTGTCCAACAGCATCACATCACGAACACTTCGCAATCTGGCCGATCTTCACAGTGTTGGTGCAGTTTTTGGCTCAGGTACCACGTCTGGCTCAACCTCCAAGGCTTTTGCCGACTCGCTGCTAGCCGGTATCTCTCGAATTTCTTCGAGATGGACCGTACTCCCACTGACTCCCTGACTGAGAAACTCTTTCTCAAGGAAGACACCGTTTCAAGCAACAAACACTTTGCCCTCTTCTCGGTTGTAGAAGTAGTAGCCCAAGGTTTCCCTCGAATACCCCACGAAAATACACTTATCCGACTTAGCTGTAAGCTTGTCCGACTCAAGTCGCTTGAAAAAAGCTTCACAACCCCAAATCTTAGGAAAAGACAAACTCGATTTCTTGCCAGTCCACATCTCATGCGGTGTCTTCTCTACCGACTTTGATGATACTTTGTTTAGTGTGAACGCTGCAGTTTCTAGACAATAACCCCAAAATGATAAAGGCAGATCTGTCCGACTCATCATTGATCGTACCATGTCCAACAAGGTCCGATTCCTCCTTTCCAACATAGCGTTTCTCTGCGGCGTTCCTGGAGGAGTGAGCTGGGGAACTATTCCACAACTCTTCAGATGGTCATCAAACTCATGGCTCATGTACTCGCCTCCTCGGTCCGACCGAAGAAACTTTATTTTCTTGCCAAGTTGATTTTGTACCTCATTCTGGAATTCCTTGAACTTTTCAAAGGCTTCCGACTTATGTTTCATCAAGTAGATATATCCATACCTACTCAAATCATCAGTGAAGGTAATGAAGTACTCATAACCACCTCTGGCTGTTGTGCTCATTGGTCCACATACATCACTATGTACTAGTCCCAATAAGTCGGACGCCCTTTCACAACCCTTTGCAAAAGGTGTCTTGGTCATCTTGCCGAGAAGGCAAGATTCTCATGTCTCGAACGACTCCAAGTCAAACAAAGTTAGGAGTCCAGCATCATGGAGCTTCTTCATGCATTTCCAGCTTATATGACCAAGCCGACAATGCCAAAAGTAAGTCATATTCAGATCATTTGGTTTCAACCTTTTCACATTTATGTTATAGACAGATTCACCCTCAATATTCAAAATAAATAACCCGTCTCGGATGGGTGCAAAGCCGTGAAACATATCATTGAAATATAAAGAACAACCATTATTCTTAATATTCGACTCATAGCCCTGTCTCATCAAACATGAGGCAGAAATGATGTTTCCACTAAGCACTGGAACATAATAACAATTATTTAGCTACATTATGAATCTAGAATGTAAATGAAGTTGCATTGTGCCAACTTCCAACGCAGTGACTCTCGCTTTGTTTCCGACTCTAATGTCAACCTCGCCTCTTGCCACGCTCCTAGTTCTTACCAGTCCCTGCAACGAGTTGCAGATGTGAATGACTGATCCGGTATCATATACCTAAGAACTACCAGGTGCATCAGCAAGATAAATGTCTATAGCATTGCAAACAAGCGTACCTGAGCCAGAAGTCACACCTCCGCTCTTGGCTTTATCATCCAAATACTTGCTGCAATTCCTCTTCTAGTGGCCATCCGACTTGTAGTAGAAGCAAGTGGATCCAGCTATAGGAGATGGCTTAGTCCCTGAGGAAGCGCTTTGGACTGGGTCCTCCGCCTTACCTCCTGACTTTGCCTTCTTCTTCTTAGTCCAAGAACTCTTCTTGAACTTAGCCTTGTTTTGTACCATCAACACATGACTAGCACCTTTCTTGAGATCAGCCTCAGCCTGATTGAGCATCCAATGTAATTCAGTGAGCTTCTTATCCATACCATGCATGTGGTAGTTCGATATGAACTGGCCATACACACTAGGAAGAGAGTTCAGAATTATGTCCATAGCGAACTCTTCGCTTATGGGGTAGCCAAGTCTTTCCAGAGACTGCACGTAACCAACCATCTTGATCACATGTGGACTCAGTGGATCGCCATCCTTAAGCTTGCAGCTCAACAAAGCCTGAGAGACTTTATACCTCTCAGTCTTTGCCTGAGCCTGGAACATACTTTTAAGGCTTTCGATCATATCGTAGGCCTCAACATTCTCGAACTGCTGTTGCAAGTCCAGTTCCATGTGAGCAAGCATAAGACAACTTATCTCCGTGGATTCATCACAAATCCGACGGTAGGCATTGGTGGCTGCGACAGTCGCATTCTCATCCGGCTCAGCTAGAAGTGGGTTGTCTAAGACACGGTCCCTTTTTTCTTGTTTGAGAACAATTCTCAGATTACGATACCAGTTGGTGAAATTAGTTCCATTCAGCTTATCTTTCTCTAAGATGGTTCTCAAAGCAAAACTGGAAATCTGAGGAAGACTGCTAGGTGCCATTGATCTACAACAGAAAATATGCAAAACACTTTAAGACATGTATCCATAAAGAGCATGCATATTAAACACTTTAATATTTATGCTCCCACTAGAACCAACACCCCTCCGATGGTTACTTAGTGATTCAGGACCCTAAATAAGCAAGTCAACTAGTGAGATTTAGCATCACCGATAGCCATCAAGTGATCTAGGTAGACAACTCCTTGTCAATCGTATCTCATACGACTCCTGTTGGATGGGCGGCATCACATGCCCCGGCTCCCATCCGAATTTTCCCCGAGTCCCACAACCGTTGTGATAGACCCGTCTAGATTACCAAGTGCTTTCGCTGTAAAAGTCCGACTCGAACCCACCTAGTCGGAAAGAATTGATAGTACCTCAATTTTATGAGTCCACTACCAAAAATGTCCGACTTGTGATGGTGCAGCACTGGCGGGGAAACCGACTACACCTTCTTTGAGGGATTACTTTCTACCAACTATCTAATAGAGGTAAAATAAAGACATAACAATAACACAAAATAAAGTAATTATAATGTGAAATGGTATGACTCTCTTCATGGAGATCTCCATCTCCATAAAGCCTGTAATCCGACTCGTGTCAACTCTTGTTACATGCCGTCTTACACCATGTAGCCAACTTGTACATCGACTTGCATGCCTTCCAGATTCTCCAAACAGCTACACTAGCTAGTAATGCAAATTACACAGAGAATTCGACACGCAGGCCGTTATACAATAAGATGACAGCACCTAGGCTCCAGCCGGCTGACAAAAAACCGTGATACGCACATCACGTATGGATTACACACATCACATGCACATAAGCCATACCATTCACAACATCATCCTGCAAAAACAACTTATGCATAGATACGATATCTACCGGCGTTGTGAAACTGCAATGACATCTAAGGCGCTACGCCAGGGCAAAGCCGGTGGTCCCGCTAGACGGATAGCAGGTGGGGATCGAAGGGGCAGCGCCCGACGATTTTTCCGAAAAACGCAGATCTCATATGCATTCCGGACATGGATTTCGTCATCGGATAAAACAATTTTACCCAAATCCGATCTGGACTCTAATTCTACCAAACTCTTTGATCTTCGATCACCACATCCTTGTTTACGTTTCACAGTCTACCTCGATGGCGGAAACCGACCGATAGGGGTATGACGTTCCACGACCTCAACAG